>OZ014450.1:6189271-6650780 GCA_963966035.1 Acleris laterana | reverse complement strand
CAGCCCTGTTTTTCGGCAGTAGATTTTATAGGGTGCCCAATATGTGGGGACAATAAAAAATATAAGGGTCAGCGTGGGCTAGCGATACACACAGCGCGCCGACATGGCACGCGCATGGATGTCGATCCTCCGCTGCCGAGCGCATCGCAGCCCGTGCCGCCGCCTGCCCCCGCGGGTACCTCATCCACCCCTACACTCGCCGAAAGACTGGGTTTGCTGAAGAATAATGTGCCAATCATAAAAAGAATACCGCGTGGTGCGCGCATATCTGTGGCCAGCTGCCTCTCAGTGTGTCGCCAAAGTCGTCGCGGAGAATTCTCCCGCAGCTTGGACGCTTCTGCTCACATTTTCATATTCTGTATTGCACGCAAATAAATCAAAAACACAATCACTTACCAACCAAATAAAAAATAATTCCCTAAATTTTTCCGGCCTACCGACTGATCTCCAAATTTCCTATAAAAAAAGGACTAATAAAAATCCACCCGTTCAATATTCAAAAATAAAATCAATAGAAAACAAGCTATCTGAAGGAAATGTGAGTGGAGCTGCCCGGTTTTTATTTTCTAATGACGACTTGGCTGCACACTCCGCCGAGACCTTTGCTGCCCTCAGAGAAAAACACCCTCTCCCACCAGCTTACACCTCGCTGCCTGACCCACCCTCAGCCGATGACTCTGGAATATCAGTTGGTGAAGATGCCGTACGGCAGGCAATCGTGTCGTTCCCTAATGGTTCCGCTGGAGGGTTGGACGGGTTATCACCTCAGCATCTTAAAGACCTGACGACCCCGTCTTTAGGGGAGGCGGGACAAAGTTTGATTAATAACCTCACTGCTCTAGTTAATCTAATGCTATCAGGTCGTGTACACGTCGAAATTGTCCCACTCCTCTATGGCGCTAATCTCGTAGCTTTAGCAAAAAAGACGGTGGTATCCGTCCGATAGCCGTTGGCTGCACGCTTAGGCGCTTGGCATCGAAGCTTTGCTGTCGCAAATTTCACAAGAGGCTGTCAGACACTTTTAAGCCTCGACAGCTAGGTTTCGGTGTCAAGGGAGGATGTGAGGCAGCTGTTCACGCAGCGCGTTCTTTTTTGAATAGTCCGGACTATGAGGTTTTTCTTAAAATCGACGTCAAAAATGCTTTTAATTCGGTCAATCGTGGTGCCCTTCTGGCAGCTATTAAAAAGGAACTTCCAGAAATATACACTTATTTGTGGCAATGTTATGGGGCACCGTCAAAATTACTTTTTGGGGACAAAATTATTTCATCATGCATGGGTTGCCAACAGGGAGACCCCCTTGGTCCTGCCATATTCAGTTTAGCTATTCATCCGATTATTTCAGATCTAAATTCCAAATTCAACCTTTGGTACCTTGATGACGGATCTCTTGGCGGAGATGCCTTAACAGTATTTCAAGACCTAGAAATTATCATTAACAAATTTTCAGATATTGGTCTTTCATTAAATTTCACAAAGTGCGAAATTTATCTGCAAGGTAAACTTTCTTCAGAAAAAAAAAATGAAATCATCACAAAATTTAACGCAGTCATGCCCAACATTTCGGTCCACTCTAATACCTCTCTGACTCTTTTAGGTTCTCCAATTTTCGACGAAGCCATTAATCCTGTAATAAATTGTAAACTTTTTTAAAAATACTTCAGGTCTTTTGTTTGAAATGAACCCCCACATGGCTTTGTTCATCATTCGGTTTTGTCTTTTTACTCCAAAATTTATGTATTTGCTACGCAGTTGCCCAATTTGGAAATTTCCCTCTATCATGGCTGCTATCGATAATTCCCTTCAGGAAACTCTATCTAAATTATTAAATATCAATTTTGACAAAAGTTCTTGGACTCAAGCGGTTCTCCCAGTACGTTTTGGTGGACTGGGTATTCGTTGCTCATCAAGTGTAGCTCTACCGGCGTTCCTGTCCTCTGCTTATGGTTCGATGTCTCTCGTCAGTATTTATTTATTTATTTATTTATGTGCACACATGTTACAAAAAATGATACATGGGACCCTGTCAGGGTGTAGCAAACATTGAAGAATAATTTTAAAACTAGGTCTTACATTATAATATTGTATTTCACGAGTTGGTACATGCAACTTTTATATAAATCAACGCATGCATCCCTGATAAAAAGGGAGAGACAAAATACGAACAATAAAAATCACAACACAATCATAATAACAGAATAGTCATATAAATTTTACTTGGATGTCAAAAGAGGGTTCAAATAATATATGTCATGTTAGGTAATCAAGGGTCTCATCAGCCATAAATTCATTCCAATGGTAATAACATTTGTCAATAAGTATTATTTTCAATTTTTTAGAAAAAGCATTTAATTTATTTTCTGATTTTATTATGTCCGGCAATTTGTTATATATTTTAATACATCTATAGTATGGGCTTTTTTTATATAGATCAATTTTAGGCGGTGGAAGGGCTATTTTATTATTTCGCCTTGTACTTTTAACGAATTTAAAAAGGTTCAAGTTTTTTTTTACGAATATAGCTGCCTCCAAAACATACATAGACGGGAGGGTAAGTAGTTTTAATTTAGTGAAATGTGGGCGGCAGCTCTCCGTTCGACGTATGTTTTGAATGATGCGCAGGCATTTCTTTTGCAAAACGAAAAGGGCATTCGCGTCCGTGCTGTGTCCCCACAGCAGGAGTCCGTACCGCAGCCAGGCGCACGCGTGGCCGTGGTAGGCGGCCAGCGCACACTCCCTGTGCGTGTTCCGCTTTAAAACACCTAATGCGTAGATGAACCGTGATAGCTTGATTTTAGTATTCTCCACATGTTTTTTCCAGTTCATATTTGTATCAAGAGTAATCCCTAACAAGTTAAACTCAGATACTTCCTCAATACCGATATCATTAACAACAGAGCGTAAATTAAGTGGTGGCTTTTGATACGGTCTAAATTGTATAAGTTTTGTTTTACTGTTATTAAGTTCCAGGTTGTGGTCCAATAACCAATTTTTTATTTTATTGAAGGAGTTCTTAATATCACTACTAGGATCATGGTCTTTTGGGCAATTATACAACAGGGATACGTCGTCAGCAAAAATAACACACGTAGAGTCTGACACTTGAGGTAGGTCGTTGATGTAAATTATAAAAAGTACACAACCGATAACACTACCTTGAGGAATAGAACAGTTTATAGTGCGCACCTGTGACTGAATAGCTGACAGCTCGCCAGTCTGCTTGTCAAAGTGATCAATTTGTACGAGCTGCTGTCTGTCTTTAAGGTAAGATTGCATTAGAGCGTGCGCGCCTCCGCGAATACCCACTCCGTGTAATTTAGTCAAGAGTATGCTGTGAGATACGGTATCATATGCCTTCGTCATGTCGAGTAACAGACCAACTGCATGCCTCCTTTCCCTAAGGCAGTCCAATACTCCTTGCACATAATTATATACGGCGAGGGTAGTGCTACAATTTCGACGAAATCCGTATTGGTTATTATCAAAGAGGTTATATTTTTCTAAAAAATTGACTAAGCGGTTTGTGATAGCCTTTTCGTAAAGTTTTGATATAACCGGTAGAAGCGCAATAGGTCGATAGTGACAGGGGTTTTCTGGTTTGCCGCCTTTTTTTAATATGGGTTTTATAATTGCGATTTTGAGTTTGTCTGGAAACTCGGCTTCAGTAAGTGTTTGATTAATTAATAGTGTTAATATAGGTGTAAGCTCTTGCCTACAATATTTTATCAATACAGATGGTATGCTGTCAATGCCAAAGCTATGTTTGTTCGGTAGGTTTCTTATAATGCCATCAACTTCTTTTTCTGTAACTTGACTTAGGAAGATTGAGTTAACGGCAGGTTTGATGACCGGCTGGCCGAGCGGCCGGCCGGCCCGTGCCGCCGCCGCCTCTCCTACCGACGCAAAGTGCTCATTAAAATGGTTTGCAACTGAGTTAGGGCCGTTTATTATCGAGCTGTTTGATTTAAGGGTCGTATTAGTGTAACAAACACCGCAAGGCTTACCTCTAGTAACTTGGTTTACAATTTTCCACATGGTTTTAGCTTTATTATAAGATTCGTTAACCTCTCGGATGTAATTAATTTTATTGGAGACTTTAATACTTATTTTCAGTATTTTTGAGTAAGTTTTAAAATGTTTTTTTAGGATATTGTTATTTGTTTGGTTAATCAAAGACCTAAGTACTCGTTTATGTTTGCATGACTTTTTTAACCCATTAGTTAGCCAGGTTTTTCTATTTTCAGTTTTAAGTTTAATCTTTTTTACCGGGATGGTTAGGTCAAGCAATTGCTGCATTTTACTGCAGAATGAATTGTAATTGTCATTAACGCTTGCCTCTGCGCTAATGACGTCACGCCAGTTTGTGCCCTGAAGTGCTACATTAAAAGACTTTAGGTTGCGCGGGGTAAATAGTCTCTTGGTAGTGTAGAGGTTTTTGGGTTGAATATTTACAGCATTTTGAAAACAGTAGGTTAAGCCTTTATGATCCGATAGGCCTAAGTCTGCTACAGAAACATTGAATCTCTTAAAATTAGTAAACATTAAATCTATACATGTCGAACTTTTATCAGTTTCTCGAGTTGGATCCTTAATTATTTGAAATAGATTATACTCTAACATCATATTACGCAACTTAATGTATTCATTTGAATTAGTAAACATATTGATGTTAAAATCTCCTGTTATAATGATATGATTATTTACTTTTGCTTTAATTTTATACAGTATTTTAAGTAATGTGTCAAAAAAAATGTCTATATCGCGGTTTACTCTATACAAAGCAATTAGTATTACGCTAGGTTCTAATTCAATGGCACAACACTCGATAATGTTATCTATCGATAAGTTAGCTATGTCCTGCCTTTCACTGAATTTAATTTCTTTTTTTGAAAGGATTGCCACGCCGCCGCCTCTGCGATCACATCGATAGTGAGCCGATGCAAACGTGTAATTACGTATATGAATCAAATCCTTCTGCTCCTTAGGGATCCAGGTTTCCGTGAGACATGCTACTTCAAAGTCATTTCTTTCTAGTATGCACTCGAGTTCTTCGACTTTATTTTTAATGCTTTGGACATTTTGCACTAGGATTTTAAATTCAGCATTATTCGTTTTTATTGGTCCCTTATAGTTACTCACGAAAAAATGTCTTATCCAGTTGATTTTCAGAACGCTTATTTTCGGTCAGGTCAGCGCTTTCAATTATCGCCATAAGTTTGGATATATCATGGAAGATCGACCTGAGGCCATGACCATTAACCCTACCCGACCTATCATTAAACATTTTATAGTCATAGGAACAATTCCGGTTGCTATCAAGTAGGTATGCATATTCATATTCGGAATTATCAGTATACAATAAGTTGTTAAATGTTTCAAGTCTCCAATTATACACATTACAATAGTTGCCAAGATTAAATGTTGGATAGCAGACGATTACATTTGTATGCTGTAGATTCAGCAGAATATTTCTAATGTACAGTATCATGTTGACATAGTTTTGCGTTTCCTTAAAGTCTTGTTCCCCTATGAAAATTATACAATAATCATTTTTTGTGAAGCCCTTTAATTTACCTTCTAAATTATGCAGCAAGTGCCGAACTCCAACATCTGGATAGAGGTAGTGACAGATACTAAAGTTTTCACCTAACCTATACTCAGCATGTTTAAGAATTTGATTGTTGGCGATCGCACTCAACATGCAAATTTTATTTTCCTTTAAAGACAAGTTCACACAGCCATTACCTCGTCGCTTAGCTGTCCCTGATGCCTCTATTGCTGGTGTAGGCGGTGGTGGCGGAGTTGCCGCTCCCGCTGGTGGGGCTAGTGCCACTCCCGCTGGTAGTGCTGGTGCCGCTCCCTCTGGTGGTGCCGCATCAGCGGTGCCGCGTTCCGCGATGGTCGCTGGAGTAGTTTTTCTTGGTGATGCAGATGGCTTTTGTCTACAGGTTAGCTCATCTGGTTCCCTTGAGAAATCTAATTTAGTGCGGTTGACGGATCTGCGTTTGCTTTTTGCTGATGTTTTTGATGAAACATTTGAAGACTTACAAACGCTGCTTAATATTTTTACTTTTGATTCACAGTCAGCAAGGCGTTTCGCTAGAGTATAATTTTCCGCCAGTAGCTTGGCTATCTCCATATCAGCCGAGGCCAGCTTTACCGTCAAAGTGCTTATTTTTTCCTTCAGGTCGTCTACGACAAAACTGTTGTTTAGCCGTAATTCTGTAAAGCTCCTGTTTTGCTCGTACTTAGGTAGGCTAGACTCTGAACAATCATCGCTATCAGACAGTCCTTCAAACGAGTTTTCCGTCGATACATTAACCACAACGTTGTGTTTTCGCCTAGTTACGTAATCCTGGGAGCAATGTGGTGAAGGATTTCTACGCCGTGTAAGAGGTGTATTTTGATGAGGGTTCATTTCTAGTTCTTTCCGGCAAGGGAGGCATACATAATTTAATTTTCTCTGTGGTGACATAAGATGAAATAGTTTAGCCGATATACAGGTGCATTTTAAATGATAATGGTCCTCACATAGTGCACAAACTAAGAAATCTCGATGAATGATCGCATCTTCACATTTGTTGCATATTGGCGCCATCTTTTGGCTTGATCAGATCTATCTAGTGCGCTATGGTATAATAGTTCGCATAAACCTAAGCGGACGCAAGTTAGAGGATGGAAGTTACTAGTTCAGCAATCGTACGATAGAGGGCGCCAAAGTCAACTTATGCGCACTGGCTTAATAGATCTCACAGATCAACTAAAGAATGTTAGTAGTTCAGCAATGGTACGGTAGATGGCGCTAAAAGGTAACAGCAATATCTGCCGTCCGTCGTTTAGCTTCGGGTGGAATCGCTCGCCGGCGGCTCGCCAATCGTGTGTAGAGGTCAAAGTTCACTTCTTTTGAATGTTGAAACGGTCACCGAATGTTGTTAATTAATATTCCTCACACATATTACACGGGATCTTTCGGTTAATAAAGGAAGGTTTAACACTTAAATTAACACTGTGCTACAAATAGCATCCTTGGCAGATCACAAAAACACTTAGATTCACTTGTTCTTCAGTTCCACAGATTTTACACTGTTATTTTGTCAATTTATTGGTATTTATTCTAATAACATTGCCTTATGATAATTGAAGCCGTATTTACACAATGCACTGTAACTTATATAAATAAAACCACTTTTACTAATTTTTAACCAAACAAAGTACAGAGCCGATGTTTACGTGACGGCAGCGCCATCTGTCCTTGATTATATTAAATCTCCCACAGATACTTGACGTTGAGATAGCGAACCTGGTGGAGGCCAGGGATGCCTGGTGTGAGTCATGCCCTGGAGTGGATATGCCAACGCATAAACACATTCAAAGAGCTTGGGATACCCCTCGTCTTATGGCAATTCATGCAGCCCTTTTAGACAATAGTCCGGACGATTCAGATCGCGCCCGTCTTCTCGCTGTCACAGCTAATGAGTCGGGCCATTGGCTCCAAGCCCTTCCCTCTCGCAATATAGGTACAGTCCTGGACTCAAGCTGCTTGCGAATATCAATCTGCCTGCGGCTTGGAGCCAAGATCTGTGTGCATCATTCTTGCAACTGCGGCAAGGAGGTGGATGAGCTTGGTAGACATGGTCTTTCTTGTTCAAGGAGTGCCGGCCGCATGTTCCGCCACGGCGCAATAAATGATTTGATCCGTCGTTCGCTTGCCACCGCCTCTCTACCTGCTGTTTTAGAACCAGCTGGTATGATCAGAGACGATGGGAAGCGCCCAGACGGAGCAACATTGGTGCCGTGGAAGCTTGGTAGGGCTCTGGTGTGGGACGCAACTTGTGTCGACACTTTTGCCCTATCTCACATACAAGCAACCCGAAATCAGGCCGGCGCAGCAGCTGATCAGGCCCAAACCCTCAAACGTAGTAAATATTCATCATTAATTAATGATTACGAATTTGCGGCGCTTGCAGTGGAGACTCTGGGACCTTGGTCTGCTGACATGAAACTTTTTATAAAGACCCTGTCTACTAAGCTTATTGACGCCTCCGGGGATCCCAGAGCGGGCGCTTACCTCTCCCAAAGGATAGGTTTAACTATCCAGAGAGGTAACGCAGCCAGCATCATGGGTACAATGCCGCGAACGGAGCTATTAGAGGGGGTATTCTTTTTGTAGTTGTGTACACAAATATATTTAATAATTCTAGTTTTAAGTAGATAATAGGTTTTACATTAGTTATTAATTATTATAATTATTATTGTTTACTACATATTAATATATTAATATAATATTTTTAATAAAACTAAATAGTCGTGATCCAAGATCTTAATCACTTGGAAAAATGCAAAAAGGTCATGGCAGCGGTGGGATTCGAACCCACGCCTCCGAAGAGACTGGTGCCTTAAACCAGCGCCTTAGACCGCTCGGCCACGCTACCCTTGTCACCAATGTGCAAAAGTTGGCACCACTTCCTATCGCGGGTGACGTCATGATATACAATGTAATGAATGAATGACATGTGACGCAGTGGGATAATGATAAATATAGCTTTACGCGTGCGGCGCTCTGATAGTATACAATTAAATCACTGCTAAGGTTATTAATTAGTGTCAACACATTTATTGCGGCACGTCTTAAAAACACGCGCAGTTTAAATTACGTACAATTTCCAATTAGACGCAGTTATGGAGAATTGCAGAGAATGTTTTCATTTGAAGTATCGGTACAGTAACGAAGTTGGTTAATTTCATATCGATACTTAAAATAAAAAGTTTTGTGACCGACTGACTGACAGACAAAGTAGTTCCAAACTTAGCTCTTGAAAAATGAGAATTTTGATACATCACAATATTCGAGAATTAGCAACAAATGTGTTTGCTCCGACAAATATTTCGTTCTTCGGGGATCTAACCCTGTTACTTCAAAAGCACACGATGCTAACGTTTCTGTTTTAACATGATCGGTGGAAGCGATCTGTCATCATAGCATACGTTAATCTCATTCATATTGTAGATTTTCGAAAATCGCTAACTTAGGCAGCCAGCTATAACGCATTGTCGTGGCCGTTTATTGGTGCTAGAAAACGAGCTTACATAAGAGCTACCATAATGTTGACAAAACGATAGTCATGTCAAAAGCAGTTAGGTTTAACCGTGTAGAATAGAGCCCCTGATTACAACTTCATAATTTTACTAGCTATTGCCTACGACTCCCCTCACTCAAGTCGTTTATCTTTGTTCCCTTAAAACCAGTCCGATTTGCCAAAATAAAAAAGTACCCTATGTCTGTCTCCAGGTTATAATTATAAATTAGGTATGTACTATGTTAACAACAAAATATACAAACAAAGAAACAAAAACACGCACATTAACTTTTTTAATATTAGTAAGGAGTAAACATTAGTTGTATGACCCAGAACTCTGAGATTTCGTGTAACGTGTCATAATTTTCACAGGGTCCGGTCGGTCCGGCGGACGTCCTTGCGAGAGAAGCAAATGGCTGCCAAAGCTGATGCGAGGGGTGAAGCGAGACTTCGTGAGACGTTCGACTCCGTCGGCGACGTTGATATGAAGGTAAGTTAAAGAATTAAAGATAATTATGTCCGCAAGTAGAAACATAAAAGTAACATGTAGTGTAGAACAGTAGTAGTAGCAGTATCTTTGATCCCAGTAAAAACTGATACAAGCTGACTTGGCTTATAATAACTGTGCAAGAGCATATCGGACCATGCACAGCGAACGGTTTTAACAAATTTTCTAATAATCATTATCGTACTGAGAAAATATAATCCGTCATAGGCTTCGTCAAAGAATCAAATTGAAAAAGAAAGAAGCAATAAAAAATATTTGGTTATGATTTTTAAGTTTACAGATACCTTTGATGAAAGTTGTCACTTAACATCAGGCGAGACTTAGGTTAAACGCAAACTGAATTTTGATTAAAAAAATTTAGTAAAATAGCTATTTAACTACCATCAAACATAAATATACTTTATAAATACTAGTTGCCTGTGTCTCATAAATAAATCAAGTTAAGAGTTGTAATAGTTTATTTTTCAATATTTGCCTTGCGTGTACACTATTTTAATTAAGTAAATAGTGTGACAGACGCACGGACGGACAGACGGACAGACATGGCAAAACTGTAAGGGTTTCTAGTTCGACTTCGTAATATTGTATCTCAGAATGGCTATTTTACCCGCGATTTGGTTTTAGATCGGTAATCCAACAAGAGAGAAAATACCATATTTACTACACCATCTTATTAAAACAATTTTATTTAACCTAAACCAAAACCTGATGTGCTGAGTTTAGCTATAGATAGGTTTTTTATTTGGATTAATTATGGATGTGTGTATGTATAATTTCAGTGTTCGTTTTATACGTTTTTTTGGTTTTAGATATAGTCTTGCTTGTAGGTAGGTGAATTTTAACTTATTCACGGGTGTACACAATTAGTAGTGTGTTATTGTTATATGTAGAACTTAGATTACTGATGTTTTTAAGGAGATATTGCTTGTGATTTCCTGATTACTTTTTTTTTTACTTTTAATTACCAGCCGTATGTCACCCATAATGGTAACCCACGGAACCAATAAACATGTTCAATTTCAAGATTGCAGATATGTTTTTGACGCCTAAGTTGGAACCTCTGTGCTAGTCATTTCTATCTTAGGCGTAACACAGTAGGGTTAACATTACTGTTTAGCGGCATCGTATGCGGTGAGGGTGGTAGGAACCTATGAAGGGATCGCTACCACCATCTTATATTTTAACATACTACCAGACAGCAGAGCTCGCTGGTTCGCTGGGGTTGGCAGTGCAGTATTAAGATTGTAGTTTTCAGAATGCAAATGTCTATTGTCTATAGATCTCAGGTCCCACTTAGTGCTCGCGGCTAAGGGCCTGTATGTTCGTTTACCTTCTTTCTATAAAAATATATATAAAACTGTTGATGGAAGTTAATGTTGGTGAGTAATTCACTCGAACTTTTTTAAGCGTGGTCTGGCCACGAGCGTTAATTTGGGACCCATTTCAAGAAAAACATTGTTGAAGTCGTCAATGTCATTAGAGATGTCATTTGTAACTTTTAGGAAACTCAACCTTATTGTTGTAAAATATCAGATTGCCTTTGGCCCTAAGGTAGGTACGAAATTTAACCTCGTGACTGGTACTGTGCCTACTTTATCATCATGTCTTCCTTCCTTGATCAATTGTCATTTTTTTTTATCTAGCTAACAGGGCCAGGGTCTTTGATCTGTTATGGTATTATTTTAAACTCGACCGCCATTACTGTCAAGTAAATAAGAGCTATCAAAACGTTGACAATACGATAACAGGTCAAAAACGATATGGTTTTTACCGCGTTGATATCTTGAGCGTATCTCGCGTCACAGTCACTGGCTGAAAGATACAACGACCAAACACTCGACAGTCATAATAAAATCAACGAGACTAGATGTTATTTATGAGTCGAGAGATCAAGTGTCTCTGTTGTTTTCTCTTGCACGCAATTTTGTTTACATTACCAACTATAATTTATCGTACTTTTCGATTAGACGTCATAGATTTCGACCACCATTCAAAGAAATATTCTTACAGGAAGATTAGAAAATGACTTGCACACGTCTTCCTGCTCCGAGTTGGTATGAGATCCTCCGCCGGGTTCCTCTCTATCCTCCTGCTAATCCCTTCCTTAGTAAGTTCACATCTATAATTAACATGGTTTCAGAGTTCTACACTAAGATTGACTATAAGAAGATATACCAAGAAGCATTAGTCTGATATAAATCGGCCGTAAAATATCGTCCCTTTACTTTCTCAAAGTCGTATCTGATCGAATAGTTAGATATGAAAAGCATTAATGTGCTTAAATAATAAAGACTACTTTCCTATCTAACTATTCGATCAGATACGACTTTGAGAAAGTAAAGGGACGATATGCCCAATGCCAAACTTCAAAATAGGAATTGATCGTGAAACTTAATTTGATGGTCCTCACGAATGAAATGACGCGTAACTTTTGATTTGCCGTGGCAGTGGAATTACTACATCATACGGACAGGGCGGCATGTTTTACGTGAGATTCGATATTCTTTGCGAGATGGTGAGCGTGCGTTTTTTTTTTATGGCATAGAGAAGGCAAACGAACACACAGGCCACCTGATGGTAAGTGGAAACTGTGATCCATAGACATTCGCACTCACAAGACTGCAATGCAATCCTAAGACTGCAAATGCGTTGCCAACCCTGAGAACTAAGATAGAATGCCTCTATGCTAGTCATTTCACCGGCTGTCTTATCCCCAAACCGGAACACAACAATGCGAACACTGCTGTTTGGCGGTAGGTTAATAGATAAGACGGTAGTAGCGATCCGGACGGACCCTGCACACGGTCCTACCACCCGCAACCCGTTTATCGCGAGTGACGCTGACTAACGTCATAGACGGTAAATATCTTAAAGGCATGATTATGCGTGGATGCGGTACTCATATATTCTAATATATCATTGGATATATACGACTATTTTTTACCGTAAATATTCATGTTATTAGACGGGACACAATCATAACTTAACTTAAGGCCCAGTGTGCAATAGGATGTACATAATCAAGCCAATTTAATTTGAACTGTATCGCAACGGGAATAAGGTATATTTTATTATCTTCATGAACTGAAAATAGCGTTATTAAACAAACGTAATTAAACTTTAATGCCTTGATGGTAGATTCAAAGTCCCACTCACAAAAAAATCAATGTTTGTAGTATGGTGGGCCTTGCGAGGTTAAAGAACTTCCTGCTGGATACGTTCGAGTAAAATAAAAGAAAGTCAATGAAATTCAACACTTTTAAACAAAAAATTAGGTCTGCTTCACTAACACAGCCAAGGCATTCCGTATTGCCCATAGCAGCATTAGTGGCATACCCGTCCACCGCAATCAACGCGGTAAACATTCCACGCAACATCGAGCACACGTAATTAAAATTATCATAATTGACATTCATCTCGTGCGGCCGGCAATCTAAATACGTCATGTCGACAGACAAGGAAATTATTCAGCTTTCGACTTTCGCGCGGGAAACAGAAAAACTATGGCCGCCCCTGCGAAAAAACAACGGTGCTCACCGCGAAAGGGAAACTAGTGCCGCGACACGCTACGTCATATCGCTCGGATCACACCCATGTGGTCTCAGCGCTCTGAATATCCCGCTTATAAATGAATGTTCGTTGCACTAAATAATATCTATACGCTATCTCGCATACTAAACGACTATTTAGCTACAAAAATAATATAAACTTTTCATTCAATTACTTTTAATGTTTATTATCATTTTATGGAAATTTTAAATACGCTGTTTTTGTTATTGTCTAATCTTTAGGTTTAGTTGAGTCAGCGGGGCGTGCTATGATAATTAATCCGTGAGGTTCGAACAATACGAGTCCGGACGAGTTATGCTGTTATCGGCAGAATCTGCACATTGAGCAAATTCGTTCCGTGGATCAGTAACTGTAAAGGTTGTAATCGAAACTATAATCAAACTAAGAATCTAGGCCGTCATACACCGCTATACACACTTCACTTTTTATGCCTAATGAAAATAAAACGTAAAGGTTTTTTTATTCAACACATTACTAACCTAAATATTTTAGAATCTAGTTAGCGGATATGTTGAGATGGGCAATAATATTAAATTAGATCAACGCACGCTATAGCGTACGTTTTTCCTACGTACAAATGCTTTGGGCAGCTGTGCGTTACAATCCACTAATTGGTACGGACTAGAACCGATAATGCTCTCGCTCACAGCTAGATTTATGGCCAAACCGTCTAGATATGGACTAATTACAACTGTATAAAACAATTCCATTTGCCTGATAAATCTGTAATTTAATAGACCTACTCGTAAATATGAATCATAAAAAAACCCGGAGGCAACTATTCATCTTCAAAATAACAACTGAAAATCGTTCAATCTACGTTGCATTTATCCTTTTACCATTCCTTCTTTATTTAGGCAGTCTAGTATTTAATAGTGACGGAAGTATTACAGTCGTGGTGCAACGTACGCATTGATTGGATCTAGGCGTTGCAACTTAGGCTTTATTATAGGCGATTAGCTCACGACTGTCGAAATAAAGAAACTTATCGAGTAGCGGGCAGTGTTGCGTGAACTTGCGGTCTAGTAGGACTATTATTTTATTACTATTTATATTGAAATAAAAAACCATCTTATAAATATTATTCGTATTAACCTTACACGAGATCATGACGCATGCATACTGAGTCCGAAATTTCAGGAAAATCTCAGATTTAAATACATTATATTGTGTCATTTCAATTTCTCGTCACTTGAAATTATGACGTGATGATTGCGGGCTCTGTGGCGTTCCTCGGGAGAGGCCTATGTCCAGCAGTGGGCTGATGATGATGATGATGATATACACTTTTAATTTATGGAAATGCTCGAAAAGAACAAAATACTATTATTTCACACTTAATATATATATTTCATATCGTCATCGAAATTACTTTTTATTATAAAAGCGGAAAAAAACTATAATGATATTAATGATAGTGTAAAAATCGTTTAATAGGACCATGCTCAATCTTTATAAGTATGTGATTGATTACGGAGTTAGAATGGTAAATGGCATTGTCTTCTTTCTATTAATGTTTTACTAACCCATCTGTATCATTTATAAGCAATCGTTATTTTCCGCTTCATTCAGCTTGTGAGATCTGACTAAACATCACAATCATATCATAAATGGTGCATGCTATTGTAATGGCTAATAGCAAAGTCGATTAGTTGTCAAGTTTTTGTAGTCATTTGTAGAATTGGAATCTGTCTGATATCTCGTTGAGAATGTTTAGCAGAACCTGCATACAGACATGTAATATATCTCCGTCTTAGCTGGATGAAAGTAGTGTATCAAATAAAAAATGGACACATTACAGGCCAGTCGCTTTGATCCCTGTTCTTTCTAAGATTTTGAAAGGGTTAATGTTTGATCGCCTCACAAAATTTGCAGTCAACTTCTTAGGTTTTAGAAAGAATAAATAGACCTCAACCGCGGCCTTATCATTGCTCCAGGATATCACAACATGTAACTACAAAGGTCAGCCTGTTAGTGTTCTCTGCTTAGACATGACAGAAACATTTAACCCAGCGTGTCCCAAAAAACTCGCAGATAAATTGGAATTATATGATAACATTGATAACCTCGTAAGGTCCACGTCAAATTTCGTTAGTTTTAAAAATAGTCTTGTGTCAGTCTGTTAAAGTCATAATTCACTTTGACAAATATCCTAAATGGGCCTTACGAGGGTATGAGAGGTAATATCTCGAGTTGAATAGAATCATACCTGACTGAGAGAACTCAGTGTACGGAAGAAGAAAGATCTATAGCAAAATATAAATCTAGTTACAAAAAAAATGTTTCTATATCCACCTACGTGACACTATGTCCCCTGTTTACTGATGACACCTCCATCATGATACAATGCACAAATATTCAAACATAATGAGCCAAGAGATTAACAATACACTACTTGACTCAACACGCTTATTTATAAACAACAATTTATCAATAAAGGTAGATAAGACAAACCAAAAATAAATTCGCCTTACGGTACCCAATATTTTGTATCGGAAGCGATCCAAACACCCTTTTACTTACTATCGGAATTAAATATCTTGATGTCCAGCAATGCACGTCGAACATGTGACGCCAGTGGTTATGGGTAACTGTGGTCAGTTAACTTACAACTATGACACGATGACTCGTATGCCTCTTACATAAACAAGTAGGTAATAGAGTTGCAACTAATATTAGGAAGAACAGTAAAACTACCATGTTCTGATAATCATCTAAATCAAAATATTAATGAGGTTAATTACGGCATATGAGCAGCGTTCATTACGTGCCTGCTTATTAACAAAGGTAAATTTCGAAATCGTGTTAGATATTCTAGAGGGGTAACCTCCGTCCGTTCGTACTATGCCAAAAAACGGTAAATTGACCATGTGAGGACTCTGTCACAGTGTAGTGAATTAACTAGCGCTTCCTGAATTTACTAGACTGATTTACTTAAATCTGTTAGTGACATAATATAAAAGCATTTAGCTGTTGCTAAACGTATCATACGAGTGGAAAATTGGTGGATCTACTTTTTTTTATCGGTATTCAGTTGTTTTTTTTCGTGTCTACCCGCTGTAAACTTCGCTAGTAAAGGTTGTTCCTTTGGTTGGTTGTCTTTTTTCCGTTCAATAGAGCTGTTAAATATAATAAAATAGTATTATTAACATGTTAATACGCCATCATATACATGACAAGAGATGCATAAATAAGTCATTAGTTACGGAATTTTATAAATAATACTTATAGGTATACCCTGTTCTGTTAGTTTGTCGTGCAGTCACGAATATGCTTGTTCTCTATTTGATTCTTGGCTGGAGCTATCTATTGGAGCCACTCATTCACACTCTCTTCATAATTGCGTTGCAAAATTCATTAGAACTCAAAACAATAACAGCAAACTGTACAGATGTAGGTCAAAACCTTCTATAATTAGTGTGTATTGGGTAGCCCTCGCTGTAAGAAGCCGATGTCTCTGTCTCCTTGACTGAACGCGGGGTAAAAGCTCTATTTACGAAACAAGATTAATATCGAATTGGGTTGTTTTTAAAAAGGAGGATTAAAATATATGTTTTCAACTGTCTTCAAAAAAGGAAGAGTTTCTATGTTAGGCTGTATGTATGTTTTTTGGCCTTTTTGTATGTGGGATCGCAGCGATTGTAATGCGGTTGTTTGATAGCAAATTTTCTGGATGAAGTATTTAGCCAGGTTTGGATCATGCATAAGCTATTAGCCCTGAAACAAAGTGTTCTGAAATGTAAAGGTATGTCTAGAAATGAAAGAGCTCGCTGTCCTTTTAATCAAGAGTATTGAATTATATTGTATTGTAACCTGACGTCGCCTCTCGGTGAATGAATGGATGGACATCTTTGCAATAAATAACAAATATAACACCTGTCCCCAATTTCATCATCCTGACAATGATAGTTGACAAGTGACAATTAGCTATACGTTGCAAAGTTAACAAGATTTCACATGAATATGTTTCATATTAGCTGTTTGCACTGAAACCTCACCTGTCATTGTCAGGATGGTAAAATACTGGCCAGGTAAGGTTTGTTTATGTGTTAAATTTATAATAGCGAGCATCTCGTTCCGCTGGTGGTTTGATCGACGCCGCGACTGACTAAGTTTTCCTGCGATTTCCCTCGCGGCGCTCAGTCCGCGCCGGCCGCGCGCACGCGCACATTCTTCCCCGATAATGCATTTTGATATACAAAAGTTCCCCTTCGCACTTCAATTCTTCCTTTATGACCCCATAAAGTGTTAGCGATTTGTTTTCGCCAAGGATTTACTTCAGTGGTTTTGGTCAAGTGCCGACGATGTCTTTGGATATTATGTTTTTGACTAACGACAACTTGCGCCGCATGCGCAAAGAGCCGCAGGTGTTGGGGCTGCGGTATCGGGTATGTTTTGTTTATTAAAGTTTTATATAGTACTAGCGACCCGCCCTCGCTTCGCTTCGGTTTAGATTTTTCATACAAAAGGATTTTCCCGCTAATTCCCGTTCCCGTGGGAATTTCGGGTATTCCTTTCTTAGTGCACCTCTACGGTACCTAAGCTACGATCCTTCCAAATTTCAAGTGCCTACGTTTAGCCGTTTAGGCTGTGCGTTGATATGTCAGTCAGTCAGTCAGTCAGTTTCTCCTTTTATATATTTAGATAATTGTTGACACAGTAAGTTAGTGAATAAAACGAAGGGCTTAGTTTACGGGCAATTTACGGGCAAATTGTTTATTTAATCGTCACTGGGCTATTGGATTGGCGCAATCGCATTTTACTATTTGAAGTTCTAATTAGGGTTGAAACGATAAGTTTTTTGCTTAAACTTAAACAAGCTATTATTTGAAAACAGTTACAAATATGAACAATAACTTTGGGAAAAACAAATTACTATAGCTGCATAATCTCCCATTTTCAATTGAAATAGAGTGACACGCGCGACGCAAAGTCGAATGTAACTCGTTAGTCAGAATCCGTTTATTCATTAAGTCTCTACGAGGGAACAAAGAACCACATATACATACATGTAATCCTCCTTTGCCACTCGACTAAAACATCCTGTCGCCATTTTTTCCAATATTGGTTGGAATTACACTACAAATTCAAATTCAAATTCAAAATTTTTATTTCGGACTAAAAATCCATAGGTGTTAGTAACAAACTTATCTTAGTTTTACTACACTGGACCATTGAATGTTGCTCGCACAGCGCAACCATATCTAGGCTGTGAAACTTGATACTATTCTTTTGTTTTCTCTTATTCGAGTATAAATAAATATCTAACTTCTGATACACCTACCCCTTTAGAGCTATTTGAAGGTACCTTTTCGCGTCAGGGTGCAGCACCGATGCCTACCTATGTTTTGTTAACCTTTTGAAAGCAAAAGTCGGGAGCCGACATCTGAAAGTCGTAACGTGCGTGCTGCTGACGCTACCGTCGGCCAAAGCCTGAACAAGTTGAAGATTAAAAGACTTTGTTTCGTGTGAATTAAGTTGTCATTTGCATAGCATAGCAAACATCTTTGGCACTCACTTTGTATTTGATGCAAGGCGTTAAAAAGTTTAGTTTGTTGTTTCAAGTTGGTGGAGGTATTGTTTTGCTTACAATTAAATATTTTTCTTTCTTTCCTTGAAAATAATGTATCTTACGCACTCACTCGTATTGTTGTTATGTCGTAAATGGACGATACAGAACGTAAGACTATATCTTTTGTGGAAGTTTCCAATTGTCATCTTCATTTTAACCTGATAATAATAACGCACGAGTGATTTAATTGGGCGTAACTAGTTATCGGTTGTAATTTGAAGTCGTTTGGCGCACGAACGATTCCAATTGTTTATCGAAGAGAAATGAAGTTTTGGAATATTTTAGACATGATTTATTGTTAAGTTTCCCCGAAATATGTACCTAAGTACTAGTTTCAGTTATACTTACTGATATGTATTATTAAATAAATTAGAGTCTTGCCTATTATATTCTTCGTCTTCTTCTACTAAAACAACTGAAATTATCATTTTTAGTTATGTTACATTATTGTTCAGTTAATCTTCTGCAAAAGAAGGAAAGCAATTGCAGTTTGTTTATTTTATTATTTGTTAGAGAAAATTTACGTATGTACGTTGCATCATCTATCTGTAAACGGTTCAACAATGAAGATCTAAAGCCGCAAGAAAACCAGTTAAAAACTTGTGGGAGAAGTGTCCGACACTATCCGACGGTGGCTAGTGCTATTTTTTACTTGCAAGTTTTTTGAAAGTCGCTGTCGGACTGCACTGTCAAACATTTTTGCAGTTATCTTGCTGGTGTAAATTCGGCCTTACGACGTTTATGTCTATAGTTCGGTCAATCTAGAATTATCCCTGTGACAGTCGTATTTCGTAATTTCAAACTTATACTAGTATTTATAATGAGCTGTCGCAGGAATTCTGACGTATATTGTTTAAATGTTGTCAAGACGCTGGTTTCATTTCCTTACAGGGTCTCTCAAACGGTGTCGAAAATGATCAGAACACGGCAAACATTCCTCCCGGCGATCTCAGCCACAAGCGCCTCTCGACCGGCTCCACTGTCTCCAGCCAGAGCTTCGACTCGGGCAACGTCGACTACGCGATCCCGAAACACCAATACGTACAGCACAGGAGCGAGGGCGAGATGAACGAGAAAAACTTCGGCCAGCCCAAACCATCGAACCCCTTGTTTGGCGTGAACGCCGCGTCCCATTACGCGCCGCAGCCGGTCCTGAAGGAGGACGACCTGAAGCACTACGACCGGCCCGGCTTGCCCAACGGCATCCGCAAAGCGCCCGAAGGCCAAGACAACGAGGTGCTTAAAAACGAAGACGCGATTGACGGTAGGAAAGATTTAGTAGTGAGTCCGAACCAAATCGCTCTCACTGAGGGCGGCACCGCGACCTACACCACTGACAATAATGGTAAAATCAATGTTCATGTCACCGTCATGATTAACGCAGGTAATTATATGCATCCTTACGAACATCTCCAACTGAACGTAACAAACACAATACATATTTATATATAGCACCGGTTTTAACAATTTATATAAAATGTTTATCTAACAGTTTTTGCACAGTGATGGTTTTATAAATACATGTATTGGAAGGGCTGCTGTTGCCCGGATCAATCACTCTCGAGGATGCATATCTGAGGCAAGCGGTCTCTCATTGTAGTTGCATGCCGTAATCGTCCAGTACTCCTTCTTCTGTGACAGTTGTTCCCTTTGGGTTGTGTGTTTTATGTAGTTTAGTACTTGTAGTCTTGTATTTATCTCCAGTATATTGTCTTACATGCATGTCCTTATTTATGTTCTTCCATTTACCTATTTATCGTACACTCATGTCATGTTTCATGTCTGCACTATTTTTCGCCCCTAACTTATATTAAGACATTTTGGTTTATCGAATAACTTTGGTACCATAGTGCACATTTGTACCAATTACATTTTTTGCCCCGTATTGACAAACGTTTCATCAAATAACACTTAATTTCGGCGCAACCAACGCCTGTGTAATTCATACAAGTGTGTCTGTTGTTTTTTGCTATAATTTTTTTTTTTATAAAATAGACTAACAAGTAAATTACCTATAATAAGTATTCTCCCAATATGCTTATCCCACAAATTAAAAAAACTAATTAAAAGTCATATCTGATTAACGGTTCGTAATTTCAGGCACCCTAGCTGACTTGAAAAAGCAGCGGTCACAAATAAGAACCAACGGTAGTCCGGTGGAGAACAGTCTCTCGTCGACGAACAACCATAGTATAACGTCGTTGCCCGAGAACGTGGCGGGCCAGGAAGCGATGCCGGTGCAGTTGAATCCGCTGAGCCTGTCCCCCAGCTCGGGCACGGTGCCGCGCTTCACCGGGAACACCAGCGACGTCGTCGGCGACACTCGCTCGCGAAGGTGCTGTATCATTATGTAGACGTAGACTTGGACTGCGAGCGAACAAAGTGAAAGTGGTTATAGTCTGATGAATCATTCCAAAAAAATCTTATCGGGTTAGGACGTCAAATATTGCGTTGGTTATTATTAATGTTAAATGTTATTGAGTTAGTTGACGTCCGACGAAACCGAAGGTTGGTCGAGACACCGTCGAGAAGTTGTATAATTGCTGTTTTAATTCAATCTTCAGTTCAATGTCCGTCGTCAGTTAACTGACGGACTGAACCTGAGACGGCGAAATGAAAGATTTATACAGTGAAGCTAAACAAAAAGTTGAACATTGGATCTTAGCTAGTAAAGGATAACTCGATCGGCGTCTCGGACAGTCTTTGGTTCTGGTAGCAGAATGATCCAGTGTTGTTCGGGATGATAATTGTTGCCGATGGAATTGCCATTTCAGCTCCGGGAGCGAAGGCTTGCCAATGTGCTAAGGACGTTGTGATACTAGCACGCGCTCAACAGTTATTGTACTTATAGGTAAGATGGTCGCTAATAGTTATGATAGTTAAAAGATTCCTATACGTAAGTGAAGTTATTTTCGTGTAGATTATCCGATGATCGTATTTTTGAACGTCGTCTTCGCCTTACCATTTTCCTAGTTAACATTCCTTTAAGTATTTAAGTGATTAAATGTAAATTATATGAACGTATTATATGGATAGTAGAATAAAGTATTGTGATTGGAAAAAAGTACTTAAAAATAAAACTATCATTTGAATTATTATATAATATTTGTAAGTGTATTATGTACAACAAAGCATCATTAACAGAAAGTGATCAGTATTTTAAACTACACTTATATATTTATTTGCAATGTAACCGCTTGTCTCCTAGTGCGACATACGTCTTTAAAACAAAGCATAATAATAATAATTGATTAAATTTTATTATGCAAAGTATTTAGTAATGACATAAGTAAAGTAATTATTATAAATTATTTTTTAATATAGTAAGAAATTAATATTCATGCAGCTTAGCATTTATACTTCAAATATTCCTTTTGAACGGGATTCAGTAAAGATTCCAGTGGAATTTGAAACACTATTGCATTTAGCTACTCGCACATAAAATTATCTTTCGCGTTAGAGTTTTTACAAGAAACACAAACGTATTTATCACGTGGACCACTCGATGGCAATAAAACATAGATTATATTACTACCTTATTAATTAAGAGCATTGATTCCATGATATATAAAATCCAACCATTTAAGAACTTCCTATTAAAATGGCATACCAGAATAATGTCATACTTTTACATATTCGTAAAATTCATGGAGTAGACGCTCTTACATTATCAACATGTAATTTGATAACTTTAGCTTAGTGTGAAAATTTAATGGCTATGCTAGAAGTATAGTATAAAGTGTCGATTGTTAGTATCACCATATCAAACTGTCTATCTATTGTAATCGACCATCAACGTAATAAAAATATTTTTATATTTATTTTAGTTTACAGAAACTTTATCGGCTTACGTACAGCATTTTTTATTGTTACAAATAAATATACACCACTCACCTATTGAATATAACATTTTTACTACCGTATTTGTACAAAAACAATGCAAATAACTCGTAAAACGGAATTGAATGCTAGTAAGTTTTTATTATTGTAGCCTTAGACATTCCAAATTACTATTCTATTTAGCATTGAGTTTCGGATTACCTTAAGACTGGTATTATGTACGTATTACGATTATTAGATAACGGCCAAGAGTATGAGCAACTTAATTAACATTTATGTAACTAGACCTAAAAAGGTTTTATGTTTTTCTTCATTCATTTAAATAATTAGAGTAATTCAAGTTGCGTATGCGCTTACGTTGAGATTTAAACAGCTGAGTGTTGACACAGCGAGGGGCCACAGCGTGCGTGCTGTTAGTTTAACATCCGTATGTTACGATAATGTGGGCACAACCCCGTAGAACGAAACCCCATTACAATGTATGGCAGCTAGCGGCACTAAATACTTACGTAAAAGTTATCTACAACATACAAAAACGTAACGTATGGATGATAAGTTGAGTGCCTTTTCCTAGTTTGTTATTCGATAAATACTCAATGTGTGCCAATGTTTTTTCTATCTCTTCCTTAGGCACGATCAAATCTGATTGTAATCCGTTTCCGAGATGGTGTGTACTCGTTTATTATCTATCCTTTTTATGATTTCTACCGATTGATACGAGTTTTCTATAGTATAAAAAGGTTTGTGTCCGTTTTCTTTTTTCTTGTATACTTGATAGTGTTCAACACCTGTGGTAATCTTGTTAGAGAATTATGGCAGCTTGATATTTGATAAAGTAGAATTTTTATGATGTATATTATAATATGTATGATCACGTGGATTTCATTAGATCCCATCCAGTAGTAATCCATTCGTCCATATCTTAGTCATTAGTTTAACCATTTATGTAGATGTTTACTTCAGTACTTAAAAAGTACTTAGAATGTTATTGTTATTAACACTTTCTTAAACGTGTTAACTTTATTACGAATTCTTATATTATAATGCATGGAAATGTTTCGAAGTAAGATAATTATGGGGCAAAGTTTGGTGGACGTATATGTGAACTCTAAATGATTGGCTCCAAATATATTTTATCACAGAAGGGTGAAGTTATCTGTAGTGCCTATACAACGTCGCAGTTAATGAAAATGCTATAATTTTATTCACGAAATCACAGCAATATAATAATATAATGGCCTTATAGAGATACGTGCACAATGTACTTTTCGGTTGTTTTTCTTCATAACAGTATTATTTTACAAACGCATTTTACATGTTTAACTTTATATACTACATCTATGTGATATTACTATTGTATTTTATTAAAATTATAATTATAAAGTGAAACATTTTAAAGTTAAAAAATAACATGGAACATTCACATTTTACCCAAGTAATTTTAAAATGACTCTTCTAGTAATTTTTGAAGAATTGAAAGGATGAAAAATTGTCGGTTGTGAGCTAGAGATGTGGGAATATAAAGTAACTTCAACAACGCTCTGGCAATGTTAGCTCTGTTTATATTGGGATCAATATAAACAGAGCTAACAGTGTGTTCCGCTCTGTGAGTAAAATCCGATAAGAATAATGATCCCGAGATACAGGTCTCACGCGTGAATACGGGAAATGAGTATGCTGACGAGATCGAATTTAGTGTAACCTACATGGGTCGATATTGCTGCCCTTTTTATGAACTAAGTAGTTGTTGAGAGTCAATTTTCATACAGAATCCGATTACATCCAGGGTGAAGCAAGAACTTACTCCCTGTATGTATAAATCTCTCTCTTCTCAGTCTTGCCTTAGACAGATGATGATGAATACTTCGATCATTATTTCGCTTAGCCCCATTTGCAACGTCGGCGCGCACGCGAGACGCAAAAATATGTAAAAAAGAATAAATGTAACTTTCTTACTCCAACATATACCTGCGTCCTGCGTGCTTATATCGCCACGCAAAGGATGTTATTTAAGCCTTCTATCAACCTTGGTATACTATTAGATTAAGATCTTGGAAAGAATTAGTGATTTTAATATTTCTTAGAATGCTGCTATTTTAAAAGAGCCTTGTATTTAAAAATATATATTTTATAGTAGTACAGTTTAGCAAACATGTATATTAATAAATAAGAAATTGAGTCACAACGTTCGTGTCAAAATAAGTGTTCTTTTACATTACAAACTTTTACTATGTAGTGGTTGTTATTGAAGTAGTTGTCGCATTCCGAATTACGAATGTAGACCTTATGTTAACGATTCAAAAAGTTTTCTATTGCTCATTTTTGTAAAGTTTGTGAATGTTTTCTTACTATTTACACCCATTTCGGGCTCGTAGCGTTGATAAAACATATCGATATACATATTTATGACATTTTGGTCTTCCTGTGATTCCTGTTGAGAACTCTTGCCCCCTAGTGAAGTGTAGTGTCTTGCCTGGTTCAGACTACCACAATAACGTAGAATGCCATCCTTTTAAAACATATCTTCGCCACTTAGATATTCCACTACTGGTTGTGCTTACAACCTTCTAGTTAGTTCAATTATAACCTACCAGCACTGTAACTGAGCTTTGTATATGTAATATCGTCATAATAAGTCCCCAAAAATTAAAGATTATAGTTATATATATTTTTGATTAGTCTATTAATAATGATTAGGTTCGATAGTATCTAAATTATTATACTTATACAAGAACTGTAGTTTTTTTCGTCAGTGCGGGTAACTTCCGCTGCCACCCTTTGCCTATTCTGTGGGATCACTTAATAAAATTCGATAAATAGATAACATGTTAATCTGAATAAAAGCCGGCACGCGTAAAGCCACTAATTACGGCATGCTGACTGCTTTTTCTGCATCAATTGTATGTTATGTATGATTCTATATGATTATTGTTTGTGACCACGTTTGTCTAAATGTCAAAAAGGTAATTTTGGTACAAATAAGTCTAATAATTCGTCTACAACAAGACAGTGCAACGTTGAAAATGATAAGCGAATGTGCAATTCGGATTGTTTATTAGCTTTACGAAAGCTGTTTAGATATTTAGACATCGGTGCGGAGAATTATACTTTTTTTTGTTATAATGTAAAAAATAAACCAATTGTTTAAATTAATCAGTCTTTTTTTATTCTCTACCATTTAGATTTTTCAATCCAGCGGCGCGCCCCGTCTGACAACGTGACGTTGCACGTTGCTTAAATATATACAAATAACAATACTCAGCATTTTATTTCGTTAGTTGCGAAATCGTATCGCAGTTCAAACTTGGGGATCTAGACAGGATGCGTACCGCATCAGTTTGTGAATACTGTCTAACTAAACTTATATAATTTACATAAGCGGCTTACGCGATAGATTTCGAAAATCGCTAAAAGTAAAGGCCAGGTAAGCGTCTTGTCTAGGTCTCCTGGGGGTTTTCTTTTCTATCACTCAAAATGCATGGGATGAAATTCTCGTCAACTGTCATCATTTTGAGCGATACAAAAGAAAAACATCTTGGCTACGGCCTCTGGCGTTATAGCGATCTGGTACGGTCGACGTCAAATATGTTTAAATATTTACCTCATCTTATTTAAATAAGGTGCAAACACATAAGTATATATTTGACGGCGACTGTACTAGCTAGGCTAGAGTTATCATTTTGTACATCAGGCGAAAATAAAAATGGTCAATGGATCCTTGAAGTCTTTCGATCGATAAGCTTTGAAAACGTAACTAAATATTATAATAAAAGAACATAAATACAAGGCTACTTACAACTCGAAAAAATGTATAGAATCCAATAAAAATATTCCCGTTTTATTCTAATAGCGGCAAGTGGGATATATTGGGGCGGGTTGGAATATTGTTTTATCGTGACGTAGCGAGCGCGGCAGACGCGGCGCGTCGCGGGGGACAAGGTTGCGCCAGCTGGCGTCGTGCTGTCACGCGCACGCGTCGCGTCCACGCGTGGTGCGCCCGCGCCGCTTTCCTACTGCGACGCAGTGCCCGACGTAAAGGTAAAGTGTGATGAATGATGATGAGTTACGGAGTCAGGTTTGAACAGCTTGATGGATTTATGCTTAAGTTATGTTTGTCTGATCCGGTTTATTTAAAAACAAATGCTTGAAGTCGTCAATATCATTAGAGATCCCAAATCATTGTAACTTATTAATACAGGTAAAATAAGACTAAATACGACAGTTTGGCAGCAAAATAGGTACATCAATGAAACGTACTTATTATAAATTTCCCTCCTGCCCATACCCCCCGACTGGGGTAGGACCCCTAAATGTTGGCAGGACATCCTCATTTCTAGTACCAAGATAAAGTTGTAAAGGAAATTTAATTGAAGTACATATTTTGCCTGCATATTTTGACTGTATTAAGTATAATGGGGAACTGAACCTTATTGTTGTAAAACGTCACAGCTGCTAGTGCTTACTAACGCGGATACAAACAAATTTACGTAATTCCGACCAATAGTCCAAAGCAGGCGTAGCAAACACTGATAATATACAAAAAAGGACCCAGGAAATAATAATTTCAATAAACAGTACCTACGCTTTTGCGATAAACCTCTATAAACACCATTTTTTTCAGAACTCCTTTTAAAAAAGTTTCTGATGTCAATTACGCGGCCGAAGTGATAGATAGTCAGCTGACGTCAATCCTATACCGTAAAATGTGCCTACTTTGCTCCTTACTGGGTAACTTTGCTCCACTTCTGTATTTAGTTTCATTGCCCGGCAAGTCGAAGTCTTTGGTCAATTCTTCAAAATTGCCAAAAGCATTCGATACATTTGCAAATTATGAGGTAAAAATGAATGTGAATCGTTCGCTTCGCCGTTTCCATTTCCTGTCCGGCGTCGCACAGTGCCAACAAGAAGATTTACTAATAATTTAGTATGGGAAAAAGTCATTTACATCTAAGCAATTGTTCATCGAATCACGGTTAGTATGTTCTGATGTGTTCCTGTATATCCGTGCCTGGCGTGAATACGTTGATATGTCTAAAACGGCAATTTTACAGGGCGCCAATTTTAAGGTTTGACATTTTCTGGTAAATCGCTGTTTGATTGTAACTTTGATGTAAAACTTGATTTATCCATAATTTTCTGCATACTTTTGAATGATTAGAAGATTTTTGTGAGATTCCTCTTAGTTTGATTAATATTAGACTTATCAACTTACGTCTCATCGAGTTATCAACGTACTCACCATACAAAGAGGGGAAAATTGACGTTTCGAGGAAGAAAAAAAATCGCGAAAAATCCATTTCATGTTATTATACTTCACAAAAGTTTTGTTAAATACAACTTTTTATTATCTTTCAAGTGAAAATGAGTGATTTAAAGAATTATGTCTAGTTTTAATAATAATAGACATATCAACTGGTTCACCGACGAGAGCGACGAGTTATCAACAAATTCACAGTATTAGTAAGAAAAAAATTAGAAATAAAACAGCTGTTTTTTTAATATTTTTTTAATTAAAGAAACTAAAATCATCATATAATATAATTTTCGGAGTCATTCCAGGAATTTTACTCTTCTACATCCTCCAAATCTGGGTTTATCTCGTCAATATCCGGGTCAGCTTAGGCACAGTTTACTGTTTTTATTTGCAAATATTGCAAGAATTGGGGTCCTAACGTATTGTGATAGTTTGAGGCCAGGTATAATATTAAAAAAAAAAAATTCTATTACGCACGATAGGGCGTAATGGTAAAAAAAGGCCCGCGGGTATTATTTTGGATTTACGGTCGATTTTTCTAGCATGTTAGGACACTATTTACGAGCAAGTGTGATGAAAATAATATTAAGTGCCCGCCTACTACACGTCCATTTATGTATAATATCCAGTGCCTGGTATTACTCGTATTAAACTTGGATGTAGGGATAGACACACATATACAGACGACCCAAAGCGAAATACAACATTCGAATCGAACTTTAGATCTAGCTTTGCACTAAACAAAGGTAACTGCTGAGGTGGGACAGTACATTTTATAATTTAGTATTAGAAAACGAGCGATAGGAAAACCACTATCAATATGCGTGTTACAGTTACGGTTAACTTATTGAAAATAATAATTAATACACCAACAAACAAAAAACAAATAAAGTCGTAAAGAGTGTCTCGTAACCCAAATTCTTAGTCCTTCTGTTAATTTGTAACAAATACGTAATTTGTAATACAAGTACTTTTCAACATCATCAATATACATTTAATTAACCCCAAAACTTTCTAAAATCCTAGAAGCGAGCTACGATCGCTTTAAAGTAGAAGTTAAATCACCTATTTAACTCAGAAGCACTAATCAGGCGAACTCCTATAAAACCGAGAAGTTAGATTTATGTAAGTTTCAAGACCACTTCGTGCTTGTTTTCCATATGCTCGATAATTCCTAAAGGACCTATGGGAAAGCTTAGTCCAGCTTCAACACTATTCAATTTAATAAAAAGCCGATCTATTTTAATGACAAGATAAATACGTATTTACAATTTATAACTTACATTTGAACAACATTCTATTTTAAATCTTTTATATCTAGGAAAGGCCTCAAAGATACTGGCAGCATTTACTCGCTGGATGGTTTAACTAATGCGTTGAACGAGGAAACTGCCACCTTCTCAACGCCGAATGAAATGAACATATCTTATTTATATTTAAGGCATTCTCTACTAGTCCACCAACTGGCCAAGACCACTACATTAGCCAACCTTTAAGCTTTCAGCTAGTTCAGCTGCCGCACCAGCCCTATTAGAGGTCCGGTGGAGATGTGACTGGGCTAGCATGTCTACTTAGGTTGCATCTCACACTAGCACCCGTCCCATATTCTGCACGGAACCAAGGACATTTTGTCAGGTATTTTGCCATCATATCTACAAATGCCGGTCGGGTCTAAAAGGGCCGGCACGTTTATTGAGGCAGGAGACCGGCGGATGATGTCATTTAGTGCGGGGGTTCTTGAAAACAACAGGCGTTACATATCGGTTGCTGTCGCACACAATCTGGTTTTCACAGAATACCAGCGTTGCAGCACTAATAAGTTTAGTGTCGCAACACAATGCTGAGCGCACCTTTAAATGTTAAGATAAATTAGTGATTAAATTGTTAATAAATTAGTGAAATTATTTTAATATTATGATACTAAACAGAGACAACACTTTTATTGGAATTAGTAATATTGACAACTGTACATATTCTTACTTTGTTTCCCAGATATTACATTATTATCTGAAAATATACAAGTATACTGGTTTGTTCCCTTGATTAAAAACATTGATAACTATACACGTCAAGGTTTCAGGTACTGATTTTAATTATTTGTCTGTTAATATCAGGGATTGAAAACCGGTTTATTTTCCGTACCGGTTAGAGCCGCACTTTGAGAGCCTAACCCATAATAAAGGTTACGCTCGCAAGAACCGCTCTAACCGGTATCTCTATGTCGGAGCGTAAACAGGGAACGAAATCAATTTACCGGTTAGAGAGCGGTTCCTCCGTGTGGGGGGTGAATGACCGCTCGTTTAAGGAGACAGGATTGGTTTGCTATGGTATTAGATTGATAGCGCAGCCACAAGCAGCGCCTCGACGCGCGACAGCGGTCATTCATCCCGTATCGAAACACAGAGTAACCGGTTAGGGAGCGCTTCGAAATAACGTTCCCAAATCATTTCGTTCGAACGTAACCTAAATTATTAACCGGTTTAACCTAAATAAATACCGGTTTATTTGTAACCGGTTACAATCCCTGGTTAATATCTTAAGATATTCTGGAGAATTAAAATATTTTTAAAACATAAGTTGAGATATCGTATTATTGTGTTGGTTCATAATTCTTTGACGTAAGTTTCCATGTTGAGATATCACATGATGCACTTGTTTGATTTACTCTACGTAAGTTGATAACTTGGTGGCCAGTAGTACAAATTGAGATGTCATATAACGCACTTAGATATATTACCTGTACCTAAATTGATAACTCGGTGGATAGTCGTACACATTGAGATGTGAGACGAGACAAATCGATGGGCAGTAATATAAGTTGAGATATCACATTATGCACTTAGTTTTGGTTACTGTACGAAATTTGATAACTCGATGGAAAGTTGTACAAGTTGAGATGTCACATTACGCACTTCGTTTTAGTTACTGTGCGTTAGTTGATAACTCGATATATTTGATTTGTTTGATTGATATGTCGTTATGTTAAAAAAAGTACGTTATTACTGTAATCGAGAGTAAATTGATAACATTATTTATAAATCTATACACACAATGTGATGTGTAATATGTCTTTTTATCCACAATAACTTGCCAAAAGTATAGTTATCAATGTATGAACAATGGCCATAAGTCAAAAAGTAATTAAGATAAAAATATGAAAAAAATTACCAATATAGAAAAAAAAATAACGAAGCGTTTAAAGAAATAAAAAAAAAAACGTGCATGTCGAGATATCAACGTCTTCACGCCAGCCACGGATATAATCAGCTATTCCATATATACAATATTTCTAGTAGTTTCTAGCTCTTTCAAGGCTTAAACATTAAAAAAAAAATACGTACCTACTTTGCTCCACATGTTGGGGTAACTTTGATCCAGAACCATAGTTACATATCTTTCTTAAAAAAGGTTGAAAGTGGACAAAAACGAAAAACGAAATCCATTGTCATTGGAATGAAAGTTTAGAGTCCATAAATTTACCAAAAAAAAAATGGTTGACGAGATTTTTTTGCACTTCCAGAACTAAACCAAATTTAGGGATAAGGTACATGATAACATTACAGCATGAGACTATTTATGTCCTATAATGTTAACAGGGTTAATGATACCCTTTCAGACGATTATTTTTATTTTTTGTTAAATATTGCTTAGGTGTAGTGATTAACAGGGTTTTAGGTACCTACCTACCTAGGTACGTACCCTTTTTCAGAAGACTTTTATTTTCTTTTGTTTATTGTCTAGGTGAAGAAATACTAAGATTGAACAATATTGTAATTATATTGAAAATAAAAAACTTTAAGTAAAACCAAATATATTTTAGTCTCTAACACTTAACTCATTACTTACTTTGCCCCAAACCTACTCAAACCCAGGCTTACACGATTGTTACTGGAGCATACTTTGACTCATGACAATGTAAAACTGCACCAAACGCTTTCAAATAGAAGTTTTAAAGCAAATTTTATTCTGGAGCAAAGTTACCCAAAGACTGGGTAACATTGCTCCTAAATTAAAGTTTATATATTGATATCAAATCAATATTTCGATGTCATTTAAGTATTACAACATGATAGTGGGGATGTTCTTCTTTACAAAGACACATAAATCAACATACCATAGTATAATGATTTTCAAAAAAATAAAATGATTTCGAAAATTGGAGCAAATTTTGGAGCAAAGTAGCACCATTTTACGGTACATAGAAAGTTTTCGATAATCGCTCACGTTAGCTTTATCTAGCCCCCAGATTAGGCTCAGGCAGACACAGAGCGCCGTGTAGTTAATCGTAGAAGTAGTAGTATTTCGTGTAGGTAAACGTCGAAGCGACGTCTCGCGTCAGTGTCCGCCGGGCCGCCTCCACACACAGTCGCGCGGCCGCTCCGCATCGCGACACGCATTTGACAACACGCACGCATTTAACAAGAATCTACACACCGCCACAACAAACAGTATTTTTAAGCAAAACAGACTTGGTGTATGCTGAGAATAATTAGAAATTTCTGGACCATGAAACCGCCGGTAAACGTAAGTAAAGATGTTATTTTTTTTTCCAGAAAAGTCTCATGAAACGAAAACAATCGTTTACGTGAAAACATTTCAAAGGGTTATAAAAATCAATAGAATTACGTTCATTAGTCATTATACAGATTCATTCCCTAGGGACGCATGTCTGATGCAATAAAGAGAAATCTTGCCGTATGGATAATTGGCCCACTGAAGTTGAAAGTTGAATTCCAGTATTAATTTTCGCGAATCTTTTCTATGAGCGTTAAAATGACAATCATCCCTGACGTTTCTCATGCAGGAAAACGTCAACGACAATATAAGTTACTAGGTGTATTTTGAGGTTTTCCCTGATGAGAGTGCTAAGGTTAGTGTCTTTAGCTTTAGGAGCCGATAATTAAATCAAATCCTGTAACTGCGGTCATTTGCAAAGAGAAAGAGATTATAAAAAACCGGCCAAGTGGGCTCGCGCACCGAGGGTTTCGCGCAGCCTCGCTATTTTTTATTTATTGGTTGGTTAACCGGTTTTTACTATTTGTTGGTTTTATTCAGGGTTTGCACTATAGTCACAAACGATAATGGGCAAAAATGTTAAATGTAAGGAACGTGGTATGTACCCACCCAATGGACTTAATTTATCTACACTCTTGATATTAATAACGTTATAAAGAGAAACGATTTTATTGTGTATGTTTGTAACGAATAAACTCAAAAACTAATGGACCGATTTCAAAAATAATTTCGTTATTAGAAGACTACTTTATCCCTGAGCTCCTGACTAACGGGCAACAGGGAAGGTATTTTTACTTATGTAGAGCAAAGATAACAACATATATTAGCACAACCTATTCCACGAAACCACCATGATTGCTATTAAGTGGGTACACTAAAAGGCCCATTGTCCCTTGACGTTTGTATGTGTCGATAGAACAAAAAGAAAAAAAAAGTTAAAAAGTTAATCTTCCATGGGACCCACCTAATTGTTTTCTCTTTTTATTATTTTTATTTTTGTTAGTAAATCCACTGTTATAAATATAATAAATTATACATATTCTGTACAACATCAACCTGCTATCTACAACTGTTCAAAAGATACAGCTTAGCTTAGCTTAGCTGTTTTAAGTAAGGAGGGACGGACGAAAAACGAAGGCTTAGTAAAAAGGTTCCGTTTGGTGTGGCATCCTAAAAATAATAATAATAGGTACAGTGCGATTGCTCTTAGAAGATGCTTCGGGTTTGTATTTGTACTTATCTTTCACTTCACTCTCATACGATCTTATCAAGAGCGAGTGAGGGAGATGTACAAAACCGAAGCATCTTATAAGTGCTCATATCAAGGATTAATTTCAGATTTTAACATGATAGTTAGAATGATGAAAATCAGTTTTTTTTGTTATACATTTGTATTTGGGCTACTGTCGATTAGGTGTCACGGATTAGTTCGGTTCGATTCGGTTCAAACTAATTTTAACCTTATTTTCTAGATTAATCGACTGAGGGAGTATTCCAATTTTATTTTAAAGTTGTGGCTTTTATGCAGGTTTTAGGTGACCCTCCAGTAGTTCTTTAACCTATTTATTATGTGAAAAAATTACTTAAAACTCCTATGTCTTGTCACAGAACTGTGCTCAAAATTTGGATATCTCTTTGCATTGATTTATATTACTTATACTTATTTTTAGACTAATTATGTCATGATCCGAAGAGTCTAGACCTTGTTTTTTTCACCTCCCACATACAAGGAGTTAAGTCAAGGTTAAGGTGACATAGCCGCATATTAATTTTGGATAGTGCTTGTATACCTGAACGCTAATCGATCTCTACTTACAAAAGGAAGTAAAAGATCATCAAAGTTACATGTTCTGAGTCAGAGTTAGTGCAGATTGATTCCTCGCGTCACAAATTTAACGGGTACTAAAATGTTAACTGTCAAGTTAGGCCTTTAAGTAACATTATGGTGATTGATTGAAGGCTCACCAATCGTTATAATTAAGTCAAGTATGTACCTGCTCGAGTTTTTGTCAGAGAACAACGAACTCTCCCCTAGTTATTACTAGATACTATAACTGTAACGTTTTTGCAGTAGGTAGGTACTTTCACTGACCTTTTTTTTCTCTGATATGATAAGTGTTCTGTTTCAATGGCGGCTCTCACACCTAACAGTTCATTTAGGGAAGGGGTGCGGCATTTCTTTCGAGCTAAAACGCCAAATTATTAATTTACAAATTATTGTATTTTTTTATAACCAGACAAAAAAGAGTTCGACTAGGTCGCTGTGTAATGTATATCTAGTGTATTAAATCCACGACGGTGCGCTCCGCCACTTAAATTGACTCTGCACGGTTGCGTCAAAATAAGTAGAATTAAGTAGTACCTACAGGACTTCTTGCATTGAGAACACATAACTAACTAAGATAATATCAGGGGAAAATCTTACACAAATTGATCTAGTCATATACTAAGCTCTAGGCTTGTATGTACTATGAGTATGGATACGCGACAACGATAATCTTACTTAAATGTATAGAAAAAATCTAAGACTCAGGGGTGTTATTCTCTCAAATACAACGGACGGTCGGACGGACGAGCGAAATCGCAGCGGCGAGTTTAAGTAGTACCGTCAGAGCGATCAAAACACATTTTAGCGTGTGCATTTTCAATTAAGCAGCCTTATACATTCGATCCATCGGCAGAAACCATGCTGCTAAATTGAAAATTCACGCGCTAAAATATGTTTTGTTCACACTGTCGGGACTACTTGAACTAGCCGCTTGGACATTCACTCGTTCGACCGTCGTTGTTGAGAGAATCACTACCCTGGAAGTCCTGAAACAAATACACGAATAGGTATAAATATTTGGCCATGCCGACTAGGCCAAATGTGTCATCAAACTTTAAACTCACTTTTCCAAGCTTTGTTGCAGGTTTTACTTTCAGAATCTGCAACATTGTTTCAAAAGATATCGTCGTTATATATTTAGCTTTTATCACCAGACCTGCCTATTTGATCGTAAGTGTCATAACCTCATCTTTGTAGCTGCAACGAGTCCAATGTCGTGTTCTTAATATGATACCTAGGTATGCACTTCGATTAGTTCAGTTAATATTGATGTTGGCGGCCGTTGATCGATCAATTGATTCATAACACGTGTTAGCGTGATTGGTTTAAATTGACGACTTATGTAGATGTTGAAAGCATTATTGGACAGAAATAGAATTTATAGTCGATCTATCACTGGAATTACTTTTAAACTTTGTTGAATGGCAGAGGGTTCGTGAGCTTCAATCGCGTGGAGGTACCTGCAGTCATGGTTTTAAATGTTAAGTACCTATAGTATCCAGTCGCAGAAAGTAAAATATGACCTTGACGTTTGCTTTTTCATGTTTTTGCTGTAATAATGACATCGTGCTATGGTGACTTAATAGAAGTTTGTGATGATAGTAACCGAAGGTGACAATAATAAACACTTTAATTACAAAAGTACCTAAATAAGGTCGAGCTCGAATGAAACTAATCGGCCCGGGCCACGACTGGGCTGATTTAAGGGCATGAGTCCAAACCACTAATGGTGCGTTCCTATATTCAAAACCGTGGATAGAGTTTGTAGTAGGTCTTAGCAAATTTCAAATTTAACGAGAAGTCACAACTCTATTCATGGTTTTGAATATAGGAATGCACGAACAGATGCAATTTGAATATTTTACTTGAAGGTTTTTTTTTATTATTGCAGATAGGGTGCCATGCTTTGAATACAATTTCTAAATTTAAAAATATCACATGTTATCTTATCTATTGGTGTAATTATTTAAAAATACGACACACTTACTAGACTTAATACTCGTACTAAGCAGTGCAACTCTAAACAATTGGGTAAGTAAAGTTTTTGGAAGAGATGTAAATTATATTTTTTTTCGATAGTCGTCATCCTGAAGATCATGGAACTGCGGCTCTTTTACTTTTATTTCCTCTAATATTTTAGAAATCTTTTTTTTAGTTATGAAGTTGACATTATTGTTGTTGTTGCTGTATCTCTGTATTGTTATTGTTTGGTGTACAATAAAGTGTTTTGTATTGTATTGTATTGAAGTTGACATTTGTAAACTTTAATGACCGACTAGCTTGTTGCCTTCGTACTTAATGAAAAAGAAAAAAAAAACACTTCTATATCTGTCATTGTCAAATCAAATCAAAGTAAACAAACGATTCAATACAACGGCTCTTTTCGGTTTGCTTGTGTTTCATGTGATCAGTGTTTTTAGAAATATTTTTAACGATCTCAGAACGAACTCCGGACTTTCGTTTTGCCGCTTTGCTATAAGACCTTTGCACGATATTTGGTCTACGATTTATTTTCGAACCCTTTGGCACTTCTTCTTGGACACCGATTTCTTCCTTTCTCGACGACTCTTGCCCTGCTTTTTGATAGCCACGAGAGCACTTTTGAATTGTACAATCCACGCAATGAATTCAGGCAACCCCACACGGACTGTGGAAATGGAGTATTACAAAGATTTACTTGAATTTAAGTTCTTGGACTCAAGCGGTTCTCCCAGTACGTTTTGGTGGACTGGGTATTCGTTGCTCATCAAGTGTAGCTCTACCGGCGTTCCTGTCCTCTGCTTATGGTTCGATGTCTCTCGTCAGTATTATATTAAATCTCCCACAGATAATTGACGTTGAGATAGCGAACCTGGTGGAGGCCAGGGATGCCTGGTGTGAGTCATGCCCTGGAGTAGATATGCCAACGCATAAACACATTCAAAGAGCTTGGGATACCCCTCGTCTTATGGCAACTCATGCAGCCCTTTTAGCAAATAGTCCGGACGATTCAGATCGCGCCCGTCTTCTCGCTGTCACAGCTAATGAGTCGGGCCATTGGCTCCAAGCCCTTCCCTCTCGCAATATAGGTACAGTCCTGGACTCAAGCTGCTTGCGAATATCAATCTGCTTGCGGCTTGGAGCCAAGATCTGTGTGCCTCATTCTTGCAACTGCGGCAAGGAGGTGGATGAGCTTGGTAGACATGGTCTTTCTTGTTCAAGGAGTGCCGGCCGCATGTTCCGCCACGGCGCCATAAATGATTTGATCCGTCGTTCGCTTGCCACCGCCTCTCTACCTGCTGTTTTAGAACCAGCCGGTATGATCAGAGATGATGGTAAGCGCCCCGACGGAACAACATTGGTGCCGTGGAAGCTTGGTAGGGCTCTGGTGTGGGACGCAACTTGTGTCGACACTTTTGCCCTATCTCACATACAAGCAACCAGAAATCAGGCCGGCGCAGCAGCTGATCAGGCACAAACCCTCAAACGTCGCAAATATTCATCATTAATTAATGATTACGAATTTGCGGCGCTTGCAGTGGAGACTCTGGGACCTTGGTCTGCTGACATGAAACTTTTTATAAAGACCCTGTCTACTAAGCTTATTGACGCCTCCGGGGATCCCAGAGCGGGCGCTTACCTCTCCCAAAGGATAGGTTTAACTATCCAGAGAGGTAACGCAGCCAGCATAATGGGTACAATGCCGCGAACGGATCTATTAGAGGGGGTATTCTTTTTGTAGTTGTGTTAATACTTATCTTATCTTATCTTATGGATGGGGTCCTTACGGATACACTTCGACCCTATGGGATCTTTTGTGTAATTACCCCTCTTTAAGCTCTTAATCCAATGCAGCCTCCACCCCTTCCAAATAGCGGATAGTGGAGTGCAATGGCAGAGCCTTGAAATCGTTCGGTTCTGGGTAGCCACAACCGAGTATTTTCATTCTTACTCCGGCGAGTGCGTCACATTCACACAATAAGTGTTTCATTGTTTCCACCTCCTCGCCGCACATTCTACAATCTGTGTTGTCATATAGGCCCATCTTTGCTAGGAGATGTTTGACCCCAAAGTGCCCTGTAAACACTCCGATAACGAATCGGAGTTGTCTTCTGCTTAGTATCCAAAGTTTTTTGGTCCAGCTCTGGTCAACTCTTTCTATGAAGAGCTTTGCATGCCCTAAGCCTACCGTAGTTTTCCACTCCTTCTGGTGGTTTTCTAGGGTGTTATCGTTCAGGGCTGCTTTTATGGTGCCCGGTGAGGGTGCCACAAATGGCTCTGGTCCGACGTATGCGTCCTTGGACCCTTCCCTTGCCAGCTCATCCGCGGCTTCATTCCCGGGATAGCCTTCGTGTCCTGGAATCCACATCAGTTTCACTTTGTTGTGCCTACCAAGCCTGTTTAGGGCTTGGATTCCATTGTAGACTAGTTTTGAGTCTACTTTAGGCGCTGTCAGTGCCTTTAGTGCCGCTTGGCTGTCACTTAGAATGTAGATAGTTGTGTCCTGTGGAGATCTACCTATATTCTCTTGCGTACAGGCAATTATCGCATACAACTCCGCCTGGAAGACCGTTGCATAGTTGCCCATACTTATGCTACTGTTATAGTCTTTGGCGTAAATACCCGCCCCCGTACCGGTGCTCATTTTTGAACCATCAGTGTACCATATCGTGTTGTCTTCCTCTGAGAGGTGCAACCCATCCTTCCATTCATCCCTGGTTGGGATGTGGACATTGAAGTTCCTCCGGAATACATACTTGGGCTGCATTTTATCGCAGCCCATCGTCAGTATTCTGTCTAGAACAACATTGTGTGCCATTTTAGTGTGTCTGGTTCTAGGCAATGCGTCGCTCCACAGGCCCGTCTCTGTCAACCTCTGTAGCGACTTGCACGCCTCAGACTGAATGGCAATATGCAGTGGTGGCAGGTTTAGTAAAACCTCCATTGCCACCGTCGGCGTTGTTCTGAACGCCCCTGTTATAGCCATACAAGCCACCCTCTGCACCTTAGAGAGTCCTTGCACGTCCTTAGCGTTGTTCTTGGCCACCAGGCCAAGCAGCCATACATGATTATGGGTCTAACCATCATGGTATAGATCCACTTCAGAACTTTAGGGTTAAGGCCCCATGTCTTTCCATATGCTGATCTGCAAATTCCAAACACTCTCAACGCTTTTGTTAACGCGTTGTCTACGTGTTTCTTCCAAGTGAGCTCTTTATCTAGTATTATACCTAGATATTTCACTTCACTTGACAATTTTAGTGCCTCGCCAAACAGTTTTAGCTGTTTAATATGTTTGAGGTCCCTTTTCTTAGTAAATGGAATTACTACAGTTTTGCTGGGATTGATGGATAGTTGGTGGCTAATGCACCAGCTTTCCACCTTTTCCAGAGCTTTTCCCATGATTTCCGATACTGTATCCGGAAATTTCCCGTTGATAAGTATCACGAGATCATCTGCATACCCAACAGTGTGTATTGGACCAGTGTTGAGTTCCTCTAGGAGTGAGTTTACCACTAGACTCCATAGAGTTGGTGAGAGAACCCCTCCCTGGGGACATCCTTTTGTCGTTGTGGCGTATAGGACGTCACCCAAAAGACTTGACTTTATTAGCCTGCTGTTTAGCATGTTGCCTATCCATTTACATATGGTTGGTTCAATGCCATGCCTAGCAAGCAGCCGATGTGCTTATGGCTTCAAACGTAGTTCTATCAAATGCTCCCTCCACATCGAGAAATGCCGCGAGACATATCTCTTTGTTCTCGAGTGCATTTTCAGCTTTATTCACTACCAAATGAATCGCAGTATCCGTGGATTTACCCGGTTGATATGCGCATTGCATTTTATGCAGTGGATACCGCCTTAGAGCTCCATCTCTTATGTGCCTGTCTACCAATTTCTCTAGTGTTTTTAGAAAGAATGATGACAGGCTTATTGGCCTGTATGATTTGGCATCACTGTAATCTGCCTTGCCTGGTTTTGGCAGGTATTTAGATTACTTTAACGAGCTTCCACACGTGTGGCACGTGCCCGAAGGCTAAGCACGCTCTGTACAATCTGCTTAAGTGCGGGACAATTACATTTGCACCCTCTTGTAGTAGAATTGGATATACCTCGTCCGGTCCTGGCGCTTTGTAGGGTTGGAAGGACGATAATGCCCATCTTATCCTGCTGTCGTCTACTACCTTTTTGGCAGTGTCCCAATTGTATCTGGTTGTGCGTGCTGTCTGTTCTGACACACAAATTGGTTCACTGTCTATTTTGCTCTCGCGTATGATCGAGCCGGGAAAGTGCGTGCTACACATCACTTTCAGGGTATCTAAACCTGTTTCTGTCATTCTTCCCCTATCGTCTTTTATTGACGTTAGCGGAGCTGACCTTGCTACTGCTAGTGCTTTTGTGAGCCTCATACCTTCTGGTATTGAGCCTATTTGGTTGCAGTGGTTCCGCCACGCACTCCTTTTTGCCTTTCTTACAGCTTTATTATACTCCGTGAGCTTGTGAGCGTAGTTGCTAAAGTTATTCGTCGCCTTCGCGTCATTGAAGATCGCCCTAGTTTCACTTCTGATTTTGGTTATCTCAGGGTTCCACCAGGGTATCTTCTTGGCTAGCACCCTTTTTTCTGGGCAATTATTGGTCCAAGCAGTGTGTATTGCTCGTACCATGTTGTCCGCTTCAAATTCAATATCAATAATAGAATTTAGCTTACCTTTCGGATCTCCTAGTTCTACCTTTAGGTCACGTTTGAAGGATGACCAATCGGTGTTCCTAGGATTTCTTTTACGCACAGTTTCAATTGGTATGTCGGTCCTGTACCTAAAGCATATATACCTGTGATCTGACAATGAGATTTCATTGGAAACATGCCAAGAGTGAATATAATCGTAAATGTGGTTAGACGCCACCGTTATGTCAATTACTTCTCCGCGCCTAGCATTGACGAAAGTTGGGCTGTTCCCTTTATTGAGTAATTGTAAAGAAGAGCTCACCAGAAAATCCAGTAACTTCTCTCCCCGTTTGTTGACATCCGAGCTGCCCCAGATGACGTGGTGTGCATTGGCGTCACAGCCGATGATCAGGTCGGTGTTCACCTGACTGCCAGTTGCGACAAGACCCCGGAGTTGAGGTGTAATGGGGTCCGTCGCTTCGTATGGGAGGTAGGCAGACGAGATGATGAGAGTCTTGCCTAACCTCCTCTCCTGGATCTTAATGGTGGTAAGATCCCTAGAACAGTAAGCATTATAAGGCATGGCATTTATGCCATTTTTGACGTACACACAAGTCCTCATGTTATTCTCGGGGCAGAGGTAATAGATAACTCCTCCCGTACCGTTTAGTCCCCTGATCTCGCCCTTGTATAGGTAAGGTTCTTGAATCAGGGCTACATCGAATTTATCACTCTTTAGCTGCTTCGCCAGAAGGGCTGTCGCTGCCTTATTGTGTTGCAAATTAATTTGTACGCACCTTATGCCTCCCATGGCTCTGTTTATAATGGTGCCGGCTTAGGCTTGCTGAGATCAGCAGCCTCCGCCAGCACTCCGCAGTCCTCAGACATGGGCTAAGAGGGATTGCCGAGGTAGAGGGCCTCTAGGTCGCGCAGGTTCTCGGATGTCGTCACCAATACTGGTGACGACCCCCGACCCCCACGCGGCCCTTCGTCCACTCCCGCCCCTTCAACCTCGTCCGCCCCTTCCGACTCCTCGTCCGCTAACGCCGCAGTGGGCTCGACAGCGCTGGGAGTCTCTATCGGATCGACTTCAGCACTCTTCTTCTCCGCATCGTCCAGGAGCTTAAAAGTGCTGACGTCGATCTCTGACTTCAGGACGTAGCCGGCCTCCCGGATTACGTCCGCTGACTCCCGGTCCATCAATATGATGCGCCGGGTGCCAGCCGCCGTCTCCGAGGTGTCGACCACCTTCCATTGCTCAGTGTTCAGCCGCTCATTGAAGCGTTGGAGCAGCTGAAACACTACCTTGGCGTCGGGGATGCCAATGATCCTCGTCTTCCATGCCATCTTCACCGGTTTCGGAAGATCCCTGGCATCCACGACCTTTAACCACATCCCCGCTATCTCTCCCTCACTAATAAGGGAGCTGAGCCACGTGAAAGACGCCTTGTCACCGCAACTGATGTGCAGGGCGCCTCCCACAATGTTCCCGAAGTTGATGTCGGGGAGCGGCTTTGGGATGATCAGGAGGCGCTGGATTACCACCCCCTGAATCGCCGCCATATGACACGCCAAGATCTTCTTGGCCGGAAAGGTCGTTGGTATCACTGCCACCCTGACGCTAGAAAGTGCCTCCGCATACGACCCTACCCTCGTCCTTTTGGAGTCACCACTGGTTTTTGGCGATACCAACGGCCTTTTCTGCGTCCTTACCGCCGTGCTGACTTCAGCGGTGTCGTCCCTAGATGGGCCGGCATCCGGACGCTGGAGCACCGCAGCCTGCGCTTCCCTTTTCCTCTGCCTCCTGCTCCCTTTCTTCACACCCCCTTCCGGCTTGAAGCTTGCAGGGGGTGGTTTCGGGGAGGCTAGATTCAGAGGAGTAGGGAAGCCCTCCTTGCCGCAACCTGCCTCCGCTACGCCGTCTGCCCTGCCAGCACCTACGCCGGTCAATCCCTTGGTAGGGAGGCCAGCGCGTCCTTCCTGCAGCCCCGAGGGGAGAGGTCGGCTCGTGCCTTTAGGGTGTTCGGCGACACTTCGGCTGTTGCCCTTACTGGCGTTAAGCGCCACTTCTGCCCTTACGGGCCTGCGTACACCACTGTTGCCGGATCCCGCGTCCCTGTCTGCGACAGGTCGGCGTCTCACCTCACAGTCCGTCTTTGCGCTAGGCGCCTTTGCCTCACTCCTTGCGGAGGGTTCAGCCTTCGTTGATTTTGGTTTTTTCCCTTCCATAAATCACATCTAAAAATTCATCCTGCTCGTTCCCCACCCTCCTTGGAGCCCTCCTACTGGGGATGCTTTGACGCATCAGGGATACGAGCCGGATATAGCGTCCCAGAGTGAGCTGTCGAGTGAGCCCGCACGGTGTCAAGCCCTCCGTCACCTACCACAGCGACTCGGGGCCGTACTCCGCCGACTACCGACCTCAACACCCCAGGACACTCGCCCGCGGCCAGACTACTGTAGACGCGACAGCCGATTGATTCTGACTGGCTGGGTCAGAACCTCCCGTGTGAGATGAATCCCGAGCCAAAGTGGCGTGTTGTTATCCGAGGGTAACGACTCCGACCCTCTTCAAACTCAGCCTACCAGGATCTCGTTCTCCACCCGTACGGGTCCCCGCGCACGGCACAAACACGCGGGTGGCATTCTACCGCTACCCATCCTTTAATGTTGGATAGGAGGCCCGCTGCGACATGCCACGACATCGCTTGCAGCTGTTTGGATAGGAACTAGGAAGCATGGAAGGGTGAATGTAGGATGATCAGGAGTTCGACTGTTGTTTTTGCTCTACTCGTTTAATCCGGGGAAACTGAGTAGCTGACAGGCAGCAACCTCGAGAAGGAACACAACCAGTCTTGCCTTGGGTATCAGCGCAACTGTGAGCTCCACCCTCGGCCGTTAGCCAAGTCAACTACCGGACAAGTAGATTGACATAGGGACGGACCCATATCATCCGACGGCCGGCCGCAAACAGGCTGTTGATTTGGACCCGCCCCCGCCCTGTGTTAATACTAGTTTTAAGTAGATAATAGGTTTTACATTAGTTATTAATTATTATAATTATTATTTTTTACTGTATATTAGTTATTATAAATGTGACATGTAAATAGTACTTTTTATATAATAAATCTTGAATTTACTTATTTGAATTGAACTGTTTGTTTACTTTGATTTGATTTGACGTTGACAGATATAGAAGTGACAGTTTTTTTTTCTATTTCATTAAATACGAAGGCAACAAGCTTGTCGGTCATTAAAGTTTACAAATGTCAACTTCATAACTAAAAAAAAGATTTCTAAAATATTAGAGGAAATAAAAGTAAAAGAGCCGCAGTTCCATGATCTTCAGGATGACGACTCGAAAAAAAATATAATTTACATCTCTTCCAAAAACTTTACTTACCCAATTCCTTTGAGCCTAATATGGCTGCGTTTATCGCGTGATACAATTTTTGGATAAGGCATCCGTCACCTTCTGACAAATAAATAAGTACACGTGTCAAAAAGTGACGGATGCTTTATCCACAGTTGACACGCGATATAGACGCAGCCATACCAGGCCCGCTGCTATTCGTTAGTTTATTAAACGTTTCTTCGGACAGCAACGAGTCCTTAAAACATAAAATACAAGCGTATTTAATGTCATTTCCTCATTAACTTAAATCACGAACTAATTAATAATCAAATCACCATTACTATTATTAGGATAAAATGAAAAATCGTGACAACGCTGTTTCAGATAGTTTATCGGCCGGGGGTTAGCACGTGCATAAAATACGCATCAAACAAACAATGAACGCTAATTATTATAAATGAATAATAATTACTTGTCTGTGTAACGAGGGGGGTCACCGATAAGATAGCGGAGACCCTGAGCTTTTAAAGGATCATCTTGTTTCGTAATGGCCTCTTGACTCTACTGATAATGCTAACGTATCCTTTTTGTCATGAATGCGTTTGGGAATAAACGATACCGCTGTTTATGACTATGTGGTCGATACGAGTCATTGATAAAGGGAAAGGGTCCGATAACCATGAACACCTCCATCAGTGATTGGATTTAGTATAGGTTATTTGCCTTAACTTGATGTAACTCTAGTCAAATTATCTCTAATTACCTAGATAGACTTACCATATCATCATAATCATAGTTACCCGACTATTCTAACAACATAGGCATGTGCAATTGAGCGAAAAAAATATCCTTACCCCTTTCTTTATACATATACGGCGTTGCCGTTCAGACCACTTTTTTTTACTTTTTTTTATCCATCGTTTAATAACGCGATTTTGAAGGTCAACAAATAATGGTAACCTATCGATGTTCCGAAATTATCATTTGTTTGAAAAGTTTTTTTCTCTAAACCCTTAAACTTTCAAAACGTTTAAATATTATATACTTACCTGTAGAACCTGTATGTTAGATTAGGTTAGTTTTATAAGAATCCAGGAAAGTTAAACGGTTTCAGAGAATAACGATTTTTGAACAAACGAAACTGCGCAGTGGACAAAAGTTTTTCGAACTTAATATGCCTAGGTAACCTTAAGTTATACTTAGGTACATAAGTACTGTCTTAGCAGGAGGTACCTATACAGTGTTTTATTTGGGTTCTATGAACATATCCATAAACATGTACTTATGTACATAAATAATTTGTTATAAAAACACATAAACTAAAAACAGTCTTCATAAAACAGAGTCAATAGAGTCGTCGTAATAAAGTTCATAATCACTATTACCGCCTGAGACTCTACTGAGCCGAAAGCGTCTTAACTCCATGTTCTGATTGTCCAGGCCGCCCTGCTGCACGATGTGGACATTCCGACGAAGAAGGCCACGTTCGGCATGGGCTGCTTCTGGTCCAACGACTCCCTGTTCGGCGCCACCCCGGGCGTGATCAGGACGAGGGTCGGCTATGCTGGCGGCACCACCAAAACCCCACATTATAGGAGTATGTAAGTATTGAGCAGAGAAATCATGGGGTCCAATTTGTTTATTTGTTCGTGGTGTTAACACAAGTTTTTTGTTTTCTTTGTAGTGCAACATTATAATGAAATAATCTGATAATTTTGTCGCATCAGCAAGTCACGGTAATCATCGTTATAATCTGCGCAAGGTGCACTTTTGTTATCCTCACGTGCATAGATTAAGGTATAATAATTACCACGTTATCATAGTAGAAGGATTATCTAATGGACGTGTCATTAAATATCCATTTGATAACATAAAATCATAATTGACGCATATCTAAAGAAAGTGATAAAAATAGATCCTATAAAAACGAGCATCGCACATCATTAAAAAAACACATGAAAGTAGCTTAAATTTATTTTATTCAACGCCCCCATCATCGGCTCGGGCATATATTGGTCTAATATTGAACCTAACCCTCCCAACATTCCTCTATTTATTCCTAGAGGAAGTCTCTCTTCTCGACTTCCTACCAGGGTTCGTCTGGCTATCTAGCTTTAGGTCTACTAGGCCTGCAATCTGTAACTTTCCGGCTCCATCGGTCGTCCGAACTTCGCAAGAGATGTCCATTGCCACTTGAGATGGGAAATCCGGTTTCCAACACCCGTCAATCCGGTCTTTTGGCAGATTATCTCATTTCGGATCCTGTCTCGAGTTTTTTTTTTTACTCAGTACACATAAATGACTTAGCAATGTCGTCGACACGTTAGCCTGCCTACGAAGCTAGTGGTCCCGGGTTGAAATCCTTGTTGAAAGGGCAGTTATTTGTGTCTTGAATATTTTCTATGTGCTTATTTAAGTATGTATTCCTCTATACATAGTACCCACAAGCCTAGAGCTTAGTTTGGGACTACTTCAATTCGTGTGAGATTGTATTCTGATATTTATTTACCTATATATTATTTAACTGTCAACAAAACGGTAAAAATCCTGACAAGTAATTTTAGTGGTGAACGCCGATTTTATAATGATGAAACAGACATAATGAACGTTTAACCATAAACGTTCATTATGTAATTATCATAATTATAATCTTGACACTCTTCCTTTATTTATTTATACAATGTTTTATCTCATACGAGTAGTATCTTTAAAGCCTTCTCACATCTGGATTGTTTATATTATTAACACAAATAAAGTCAAAATCCGAAATGACTGGTCATTTACGAGGATGAGGTATTTATAATCCAAATTAGAAAGTGACCAGTCTTCTAATTTACAAACGCCAGCTGTAGCGGGACTAGAACAACCCGAGAATAAGTGTAGTTCAAGGTCTTCCCCTTGAAAAGAAAATCGATATGAACGCTTGTAGATGTTCACTGCAGTACATTTTGCGGAATCCTTTTTTTTGACGAAATGGTATTAATCGCATAAGGATTAGTTTTATTATATTCTGGCACATTATACAGCTATCTAATAGTTTTTTTTTCACATAACTTGCAAGTTATAGAACACTTATCTAGAACTGATAAAGTTATAAATAAATTGCGTCTCGAAGATACTCAGGCGCATTGTATAAAAAGTCATGTCATGATGAGTGAATGACTATGACTAACTTGAATAACTTAGGAAAATATTGTGAAATATTTTTATTGTACCTGATATAGTGATATATTTTATATCTAGTAAGGTTAGAACAATACTTACTTGTTTCACTTTCTTTAATTAAACTCATCTGTTTTTATGTCATGTAGTAGAAAAACGGGATCGCTTAGGATGTTTTAATATACTGATACCTACTTATATAGGTACCAATAACATAGTTTTAACACAACTTGTAAATCATTTCAACAATTAGCTGAAACCGATAAAGTTAAAAATAAATTACGTCTCGCACGTCTCGTAGACAGGCTACATTGTATGACAATGGTTAAGTCATGTGATCATGTCACATTGATTAGATGACTGTGTCTATGACTAAAACTGGGAAAAGTATTGTAAAATAATGTTATTGCTATCATAACGAATTGCTCAAGTAGTAAAATCATCACGTAACCTTAGGTACTAGGTACGCGAAATATTTCATCATTACTGATATTAACTGACTCATTGATATAAATTAGTCACTAAATTAGGTTAAACTCTATTACCTAAGTATTATTAACTCTGTCAATAAAACTATTTCCGTGATTAACCCATCATCATATAAGCACGTACCTATATATCAACAATCCTAAATATACATGATGAGAGATATATTGTACTAGCGACCCGCCCTCGCTTCGCTTCGGTTTATTTGAGTTTTCTATAACACACGTACATAAAACAAAATTTATTATACATAAAAACCTTCCTCTTGAATCACTCTATCTACTAAAAAAAACCGCATCAAAATCCGTTGAGCAGTTTTAAAGATCTAAGCATACATAGGGACAGACAGCGGGAAGCGACTTTGTTTTATACTATGTAGTGATAAGGACTCTGTATGCTTTTGCTATTTAAACAAAATGGATCCTTATCAATATTTATATTACCTATACTCTAAAATATTTCGGGCGAAAATTTATAACTCATCTCTATAAACATAACTTAGCAACAAAGAATTTATATTCAAATTTAAAATCCACTTAGTCAAGGCAGGTTGACCTGACGCTGTTCGTGTTACTCGTATTGACTAGGTCAGTGGGTTTTACATTGAGGCATAGTGGTTTTTATTACCTTTCATTGACTCACACTTAAACTTTCTTTTTTGGGTTAAATATCATACCTATCCTTAACATAAGTAGGTTAAGAATTTGGGTTAAGGAAGAAGGATTAAAACATATTGAGTTCGATTCGATTTAATTACAATGTAAAGTATTGATCCGCGAAATTACGTAGGTACAGTCGTGCTATGAAAGGGTTCGTCACTTTTCGCCTCTATTTCAATGTGACGAACCTTTTCATACTGCGATTGTACGTAAGTACTCTATGTATTTTACACTTGCTACAGATGTAGTGAATAATCCTTTCCCATCGTTTTTGGTCGGATAACTCCGTATTTATCTTGCTTTCTCAGTTGGCATATTGATGGGTGCTGAAGATAATTGGGAAAGCTAGATAAATACGAACATATCCGACAAAAAACGATGGGAAAGGATTATTCACTACATCTGTACGACTGTTTATTAATAAAAACTAAAGTGTGTCATGCAAAATTGTACTGTACCTATTTGTTGCAACGTGTTTGAACTCTTTGAACTCTCGAGCTCGAAATTTCACGGTTGTTTGAAACATACTTAGTCAGTTAATTCGATTTTATGTTTTATTTTTCACACAAAATGTCTTGCCTTATTTACGTAGTGGGCTATCGGTAGGTATGTTTAGGTATGTCACCGGTAGTGTCGCCAGACATTCCAAATTTATGCGGGATGTCCTGGTTTTCAGGGGTCTATGAACACGTCCCGATTTACCCCTGATAGGGACGCCAGTTTTCCCGATTTTTAGCACATCGCCACAGTGCTCATAGGTACATAAGATACTAAATTATTAATTCATTACAACCGAGAAGGCCAAAACGGTTTTGTAACAATTAACATTGCAAGAGGGCTGTTATTCGCGTGATTTTCTGTACTGTCTCGATTTGGAAATCCAAGTCCCGATTGTTTTTAGCCCAGTCCCGATTTATTATACACTAGACCTGACAACACTAGTTATCCCGTTTCATTTTATAGATATATGTACAAGACATTACCTAAGCACGTGTTATGTAGACGCGTTTTTTTGACAGTCATTAATTCTGTTTCGTTTGGCCAAGGTTGCGGCGCAAGGCCAAGTCGCCGGTAAGGTGGCGCGTGCGCATCTGACTGTGAATAGAATGTACACGGTTGAGGAATGAGTGGATGATAGAGCAAAAATAAAACTTATTGCGCATGAAATAGTGACGGTGATGGGGTTTCCGTTCGTTCTGAAACTGCGATTTAATGTTAATCAGGAACTTGGTAATTAAGATGCTTCCGGACGCTGCGTTTGATTGTTGGTTGGTAGGTATTAATCATAATGTGGCTGTGGTTTCGTTAAAAGGCTTCCTAATGTTCTTATATTACACTAGCGACCCGCCCTCGCTTCGCTTCGGTTTATGTTACCAATGTTCCCGTGGGAATTTCGGGAATTCCTTTCTTAGTGCACCTCTACGGTACCTAAGCTACGTCCCTTCCAAATTTCAAGTGCCTACGTTTAGCCGATTAGGCTGTGCGTTGATATGTCAGTCAGTCAGTCAGTCAGTTTCTCCTTTTATATATTTAGATATTCGAGAAACATATTTCATTCATTTCACGGTCAATTAATCATGTGTTTGGTAACAAATTCTGCTACATATTTTTTATTAAAATCAATGAAGTTGGTTTAGCTATTAAGCATGTTAGCAAAAGAGACTTTTTAAATCAACAATATGTTTTAGAAAATAATTATGAATGACTACCTAAGAAGCATTCCACCATGGCCCTTGGGGGTTGGTTATGAATTTGCAGACGTGAGATTGTAAATGTGTATGGGCTTCAGACTTAGATCAGAGCCCATAAACCATCAGATGTCTTTTGTGCTTGTTTGTCTTTCCGAGCCAAAAAGTTACTTATTATAAATCACTAAATTATTCCATTGTTTTCAAAATTCCAGTGGCGACCACACCGAGGTGATCGAGCTGGACTTCGACCCGAAGACCGTCTCCTTTGACGAGCTACTTGAGATGTTCTGGGCCAACCACGAGTACGGTCTCACCACCAAGCTCAAGAGACAGGTAAGATCCTAGTTATTTCCTCTTTACGCATTATAATTCGGTCGATGTATGGTGAACCTTATGATAGCCGTAGATATTCCTTAATTTCAAAGTCTTACTAGGCATACCTATTCGCAAGCAAAGCATTTAAAAGAGTTGATTGTCATTGAACATCATCGGAGGCATTGTATTAATGTATGAAATCTATTTATGAAAGTCAAAGAAACGAGTGTAATTAAGTGTTTATATGAGTCTGAGGGATCATAACACATTGGCCAAATCACGAGTATAATAAGGTTTTGAGTTTCTAAAAATCAGCTCGGTGCTCAAATTCAAATTCAAACTCTTCACTTTTAGTTTCGTCAAGCATCATCATTAGTAGGTATAATCATCTTTATTACGTATCATCCTCGCTTAGCACATGTAAAGGATATACCTCTCTTGTACCTTTGTTTTTTAAATTGAAAAGAACTTCTACAGCAGAGTTCGAGAGGTATCAGTAGCGTCCAGTTTCCGCAATAAATTTGGAAAAATAAAAGCGGATTTCCTTTCTTGGTTGTTCAGAGAATATTCAGTACAATCACACAATACTTATATTACTTTATTTATTATACACAAATACAATTGTAGTTTTGCCTGAAAAGTTTTAAGATATGCATAGAAGCATTACTTAGGTCTTTCCGTATAGAGTACGTGTATTCTTATTTAGTAAAAGTATGTATGTTTACAATAAAACGTCACGTACCTATCAAAGATCATTGCTATTTGGTTGATTTGTCACGTTACTCTAGAACTGTAAGAGAGAGACTCTACGTATTAATCTAGCAAAATGAACAAAAATCATGCAAATGTCACTGCGAAAAATAATGCACGCTTAGACATTGTATATGTATTACAAAAAACATGACGTTAAAAAGCAAAAAACTGCCTACGAAAACGCAAAAACAAACTTCTTTTCAAATGGTAATAAGTCAGTAAGTAAACTGAAGTCGGTTTTTGGTTAACATATTGTGGGCCGTCGTCATCAGTTTGTCAGTGGCCACATGGATAATTGGATGGGTACAGTTGGCCAAAAATGTGTTCTACCATCCTACGGTTGAAGTTCATTTGCACGTTATGATACCATCAACCTTAGATATAATAGGATAATTAGATCTCACAGAAACTTTTGTCAAAACTAGTAGACCACTTTCTTGGCCGACCGTACGTTCAGCTTTCTTCCTCATCGGCAAAACGTTTATTTTTCTTATCTTAATTTATTAAGATAGTGTGGTGTCCGGCAGTGTGTACTGTGCTGTGTACCTACTAGGTACGGGTGCAGACCCACCGTACCACTAAACCGTACCACTGACCAAAATTAGTATCATAAATATGAGGTAGGTTTAGGTTTTGTTAGTTCTTCAGCAGGCCCGGAGGGCCAAACTACCCAGAAATAGGAGCTCTGCGGTAGCAGAGCTCCGTCGACTCTATTCAATTCTATTTTAATAGAAATAATTGGTCATAGTAACACCAGTGGTACGGTTTAGTGGTACGGTGGGTCTGTAACGGTGGGTACTACCAGTCTAAAATGTAAAATTCATGCAACAATTTTCTGCAAAACAAATCACAGTTTCCAAAAATATTTTAAGTATAAATATTTATACTAGAATTGCACTGGAAGTATTCTAGGTGACATTGACATTGAATGGGCAGCAATAATGGAATAAACTTTCTGGCATCTTTAAAACAACCAGCCTAAAAATAACACATTAGCTTAAAATATATACGAATGTTATTGATGTTTCTGCGTTATCGTATTGTTTTATTTTAGTGTCTGAGTTTTTTAAAGTGTTTACTTAAGTTCCCGTTTTAGAAGGTTAGTGGTGGGCGGTGAACGAAAAAGAAATGCGTAGGTATTTATATTGTTTTTCAATACACTATCGAACGCGTCATTGTCGTGGACTACAAAGTGATTATCTACTTTTTCACCTTCTTCTTTTCGTTAATGCATTGTGATAAGGTCCAAAAGTGGATAAATCTCTTTGTAGTCGACTGTACCTTCTACAAGACTGCGCTCAGCGTTCTTTGATATTAGTTTATCGCTGCTGTGGCCACTGCTTTTACATTATTTCTTTGTTGGTGTTCGTTGCATGTCGACACTGCTGCCTCCGTCGTCTGATAATTTTCATACCCGTATACGTAAAGGGTCGTAGTGCAAGTTGTGTGAACAATTGCGAAAAAAGTAGATACATAATTTATTGCCAACGGGTAGGTAGATCTATCTCAGTAATTTCGGACTGTCTTTGCCAAACACAATTCTAGGGCACCTATTTTCTCATACACCATATTCGACCCAGTTCGCAGAAAACAGACCTAGGGTAGGGGTGATGGGGTGAAATTCAGATCTAACGAATGAATAGTATAACGAATTCGGATTGGACGCAGTGTATATTCAGTATTTAATGCCGTGGAGAACGCAAAAACACGTCAGGCAAGACAGATACAGGCTACCTGATAGTAAGCCTGCTAGAGGTAATCCATCTCAGTCTTTGTGGTTAGAGATTAGAGACAAAAGAGTAGAAATTAAATTAAATGGAACTAAAAGAAGTCCATAGGTACTAAATTATTATTGCCTAAAATCATTTTACGTCAAAAATGTGACAGTTACGTAGAAAGTGGCGCCCTCATTTAATTTCTACTCTTTTGTGTCGTACTGTACCTACCTACATACGAGTACGTGCGGCTTGAGGGAATGATTAGCGGGCAGTGTACTAAGCGATAATGAACACATCGAAAACCTAGTTCGGGGCCCGTCTTGATCGATAATGCTGGTCTCACACGGAGGCAGAACAGTGGACAGCAGAGTGCTACTCTGTGAACGCACATGCCGACACAGAACGAGGGCCCAGAAAAGGCGCATTACGCTAACTATCGATTATATTCGTTTAGTTTTTAGACCAATCGCGTCACTGGCACATCACTTGACTTTTCGTATCACGTCATCACCAGTGACGCGATTGGTTTAAAAACTAAATGAAGAGAAACGCTAACAAGCGTAGTGCGTCTTGTCTGGGCACTCTGGGCCCTCAGTACTGTTTTGTGCGTTCAGTACTGTTACCGTAGTGTCCACTGTTCTGCCTCCGTGTGAGACCAGCATTATCGAACAAGACGGGCCCCATACTAGGTTTTCGATGTGTATATAATATCTCGCATTCCATTCTTTTTACCTGCGGTCCAAATGCACAGATTTTATCACAATGCAATAGAACTATGTGCGGATAGCCAAAGGAATGTACAAGTTTTTAGCATTATTAGTGCTCTATTTATGTTTTTTTTTTATGGCATCGAGTAGACAAACGAGCACACAGGCCACCTGATGGTAAGTGGAAACTGTGACCCATAGACATTCGCAATCACAAGACTGCAATGCAATCCTAAGACTGCAAATGCGTTGCCAACCCTGAGGCTAAGATGGAATGCCTCTATGCTAGTCATTTCACCGGCTGTCTTATCCCCAAACCGGAACACAACAATGCGAACACTGCTGTTTGGCGGTAGGTTAATGGATAAGATGGTGGTAGCGATCCGGACGGACCCTGCACAAGGTCCTACCACCCGCGAAATGTTATTGTTATGTCCTTATGCTCTCTAATTTTTAATATAACAATTTCAGTACCAATCCATGATTTTGTACCACGACCTGGAGCAGCGGGAGGCGGCGGAGTCCTCCTACAAGGAGATGACGCAGCGGTTTGGGCAACTACGGACTGAAATCGCGCCCGCCGCTACTTTCTACCCAGCGGAAGAGTAAGTTCCCTGATTGATTGTAGTCACTAGAATATAAGGGTACATTTAGCTCTTTTCTATCCAACTACCTTTATACCTACCCACGAAAAGGGAAAATATTTTCCGGGCGCATGTACGTTGCATGTCCATGTCTGTTTCTTTCTTTGTAGGCTAAATGGTTTGACGGATTTGAACCAGCGGGATACCTATCATTAGATTTAAGTAAATAAGCTTCACCCAAGGAGTGACATTGGCTATTCTTGAACCTTTATTAATTCCGATGTTGCTGAGGTACTGGCTTATCTGAAATGCGGATTTCCTAATACCATAGAGCCTGTTATGATTGTTTTTATCGATGTGGAGAAACGTGGATAAAACATCTGTCACTTTCGGATCAGTATGTAAGTGCGAGAGTGAAGAATGCTTTATGTACCTGCAATAAAGGCGACAATAATTAGGGACAGGTCGCCTGCTGGTAAACAGCCTTCAAGTCTGCCTTAGGATATTTCAAAATTCATGATTGCTAACTCTGACGACTATAAGACGGGATGCCTTTATGCTAGTAATTTTACTGGTTGTTTCATCCTCTCAAAAACGTAGCTATTTGGTGGGCTTAGCGGGGAAGATGATAGTAGCGATACGGACCTACCTACTCTGTTCCTTGCTTTACCATCTGCCCATAAAGTAATTTATAACATTATAACTCACATTACTGACATTGGGGCGTCACACTCACATCATTGATATGCTTTGCAGATGGTTAGTACGTGTCTTCACAGAGTTTACCTTCACCAAAGGACGTTGTAAATTATAAATTTCATAATTGATGTCTGTGAATAGGATGTTAATATTCCATCCAACCCTCGCGTCATATGAATGGTGGGCCTGGCAACAGTTTGAATGCATTAGTTCGGCTTAACAGCCTCCATTAGTTCGGGCTTAATTATTATGTCACGGTCTACCTCATACAACAAAGGATAGCTTGACCTAGAAACTTTATACAGATCTTATCCTGTTCGCTTAATCTTAAATAATTGGCGATGCTTCGTTGGAAGACAGTAATTACGAGTAAATAATATTGTTATTAACCGACAGTGAAATAGAGGAAGTTCTATGTTCGACTGTAGATATGTATGTTTTTTTAAAGCTTTTCTTCAGTCGATTGCTTAATAGTGGGTAGTAAAACGGGATGCATAATATTTATTCAGATATTTTATATGGCAACAATTTAATTTAATTTGTGACTAATAAATTACTCTCTCGTGGTAAAATAAAGAAAGAGCGGCTGTATTTAAGCATTTATAACAGCGAAGTATAGTTTGAGTTTAGGTATTGTTATCGTTGGGAAATTGTTTCTTTTTTCGGAAAATAATATTTTCTTGTTCTTTCCAGGAGCTCAAGTAACTTGTTCCATACCGTATTTCTATACAGACTTGTGTGTTGTGTGATGTGATTTCATAAGTGTCAGTCTGTGATTCCAAAATAAATGCCAAAATTACGATGTCTTATCATAAATGACCGTTTAAAAAAAAACTGTCTCTCTGAAAGTTTGTCTCAAATAGGCTCCGAAACGGCTAATCGGACTCAAAAGTAAATTTCACAAATTTTATCTTGTTTTTCATGTATATTTTATTTCGATAACTTGCACAGTTCAAAGGATATATTTGTAAAGCTATTACTGCCATACCGAAGCGAAGCGAGGGCGGGACGCTTGTTCATAATATAAAAATAACTCACAATACCTATTGAATATAATATTATTGTTTGATTCCAGTTACCACCAAAAATACCGCTTACAAGGCCACAAGGATCTCTGCCGCAGCCTCGGCCTGGATTCCAAGAAGCTCCAGACCTCCCACCTCGCCGCCCGGCTGAACGGCTACCTGGTGGGGGTGGGGGGGAAGGCTCAGTTCGAATCTGAGCTCGGGAGATTGGGGCTCAACGAGATACAAGCGGAGTACGTGAGGACGGAGATTGAGCGGAATGAGGGAGGGGGCCTGGCTTGCTAGCGCGTCAGCATTTACATTTAGATTTTTAGTTTTTTTAAGTAGCAAACAAAATTCTATTAAAAAAATAGGCTAGAACACCTTTCTTTAATGAGCGTACTGCAAACTTTAACTGATTATTATCACTACATAGTATAAAACAAAGTCGCTTCCCGCTGTCTGTCTGTCTGTCCCTATGTATGCTTAGATCTTTAAAAGTACGCAACGGATTTTGATGCGGTGTTTGGTGATTCAAGAGGAAGGTTTTTATGTATAATAAACTCTGTTTTATGTATAGGTGTTACAGAAGACTCACATAAACCGAAGCGAAGCGAGGGCGGGTCGCTATTTCTATTAAATTGTCAGAATGGTGCGAAGGGTAGGTAAGATATTTGTTACGTACCTACAGGGATTGACTTAGGATGAATGGATAATAGATAAATTATTAGTTAATCTCGATGACTTGTGAAAATGACTGAAGAGTTTCCTCATAAGTGAAGTCAGAAGCAGTGCGTGTCACTCGGAAGCAAAATTTTGTTCGTCTAGGGCGGTGTCGCATGCATCCATTACAACGCTATAAAATCTATTAGTGAATTATTCGCTTCACACTGGATTCAATATGTGGTAAGTATATTCCTTAGAAATATATAAGTACCATTTATTCCTTTTGACACAGTCTCAGTGTAGGTGCATGAGACCTATTGCAAACTTTTCTCATTTGTTTGTCAAAATTCATTGAAAGTTATATTTTAACCTACTTAGACTTGGTTCAGTGGTCAGAGTCATCTCGAACTTAAATTATATCCCTATAGAACCTTCTCCCTTTGTCAATCATTGTTTTTACGTATATTTGTTACGGCGTTTAGACGTCGCATCATTTGGTTTGCTGTTATGAAAAGGTTCTATAGTAGTTCTTCGTAACTACACTTATGATGTGATAACGCGTAGTAAATCGTTATTGTGTTTAATCCACCTCCGCGTCTTACATTTTACCTTTTTAAGCGCCTACTACAATATAGTAGCAATTTTAGCGAAACACGTTTTGTTAATATTTAAGCATGTCGAGCATTTTATTATTACCTATATATTTGGGTCATTATTCGAGCGTCAACCGCCTCACTTTTGTGGACATACTTGTGAAGAAGGATGCCGTTTTTGGATATTTGTTAGATGTCCGGTAAACTAAGATACATCTCCAGAAACGAAATCGAAATCTGCAGCCACTTCTACAAAAATGTGACCACGAAAGTGGTTCGGAACAAACGCCCAAATAATGACCCATTTAACAAGTTAAACAGCGGCCAGCATTTTGATATGTGATTGATTTAGCTGAACAAATTAATATTTTAATTGTATTATTTTTTATTATTTTAAGCGGTCTTACGTGACGGCACCAATGATGGACACTTTTAGCTGACAGGCACCAGTAATTGACACTTCACTCTTAATTCAAATTTCATACGGTCCTAAATTGATTGTGGTTCTGTTAAATAAGAAGCAAGTGTCCATCATTGGGTTCTTGTCCATTACTGGTTCCATCACCCTATTAAGGTTATTCATTTACTACGGCAAAACTATTTGTTTAATTTTGAGCACTTATACCCAAACAAATTTAACTGGTGTAAAATTTTATTTAGTATGTATAGTCGGATGTAATTGGTTTGCCTGTTCTGCCATCCTAATCTTAAATTTCCTTTGTACGTGATAAGGTCTATAAAAAAGTACTTTGTCAATTTAATGTACGACTAAGGAAGTACCACTCTTATAAAATTTTCTCTCGATAGGAAGTTGTAGCCGACTGCACTATCTAAAGAACTAAGTTTAAATTCAAATAACACGCTTTGTACCTCAAAATTGAAACCAATAGTTGACGCCCTCAGTATTGATTTCGTTAATCATAGTTTAGGTTTAGTAATGTAATGTTTAAATCTCGGATTTATTATGATCTAGTGAATCATTGTTGTTCGTCATGACATAAATGTATTTTCCCATGTATTGTTTTATTTGCTTCGTTTGTTTTCCTAGTTGATAAATGCAGTAGACTACGGTACCACCATACAGTCGGTGGAATATGAATCTATTGTAAATTAAATAAAGTCAAATTTTCAATTTAATCATTTGTCATAAAAACAAAAGAAATTCCACTTTACTTCCTTTGCACTTATTTCAATGGCCGTATTATGTACTACTTTTAGAACAAGAAACCTCAAGAGGTTTAACAATGGATACGCGTGGCATAATGATAAGGCAGGGAAAGAACTTTATATTTTTAGCGCTAAATACGTAGTATGCTTGCAAGTTGACGTGGTAGGAGACGACTTTATAATTCCAAAGAGACGTACATACAGTGCTCGGAAACACAGGTTTTTTTTTAACCAGCTCTTCAGAAACGCCTACATTTCAAATAGAGCATTTTTATTTCGATTCCGCTCGAGCAGAATCGACATTATTTCGGTTTTTTTTTTTTTTTTTTATGGCATCGAGTAGACAAACGAGCACACAGGCCACCTTATGGTAAGTGGAAACTGTGACCCATAGACATTCGCAATCACAAGACTGCAATGCAATCCTAAGACTGCAAATGCGTTGCCAACCCTGAGGCTAAGATGGAATGCCTCTATGCTAGTCATTTTTCCGGTTCAGATCAAAGAGCAAAATAAAACTGTTCCTGCTCAAAATACCGGTTAATTCTGCACGCTAATTTGTTTGCACCGCCCACCACTTTTCTCGTCTTTCCTACCCTATAAGTTAGCTCTCTGCTCAGCTTGAATTTAAGTCAAGCAAGCCTTATCATTTTAGTCGCGAGGCCATCCAACTGCAGGAAGAATCAAAAACCAAAAATACCAGGTTAATAGCGATCACAACGCTTGTGAATCGATTCCGCTCCAAGCAAGTGTGTGCTAGTGTGTGTAAGGGGGTAATTGCAAAAAAGATCCTAAAGGGTCGAAGTGTATCCGAAAAGGCCCATCTGTAAGATACGATGTTGAAACACATAGCTCCCTCCTAAAAAAAATGTTAAGGGGCCTTTAAAGGGCAGGGAATTGCATCCCTACTTACATTATGTAATGTTAGCGACGTGTTGATGGCCCACAAGGTAGACCAACGATGTGATAAAGATCGCGGGAACTATTGATTGTAATTTGTTTCTTAATTGTAATATTGATCAATATTACAAATGCGAAAGTGTGTCTATTTGATTATTCCGACTACTTGGTCCAACGTCTCATCTGATCGATGTAAAAAAAACACGGAAAAATCGCTGAACCGATTTTGATGAAGTTTGGTGACATAAGGTATTATTGGCAACGAGTAAAGTCAAACGACTTCTACGAGTTGGGACCCGCGAATCCATCCAAAGTTGCGGGTAAGTATCGGAACAGTTAGTCGGTATCGTCTTATTTTTCTAAACGCTCGTCATCGTGAATTTGTGACGCACATAAATTAAACACACAAATGTTTGGTATTTATTCTGTAACATGGTTCATAATAATCATAATGCTAGCTTAACCTAGACCAATTTAACTCATAAAGACTGATCCTATATGGCTTATCTCTTAATCTCGGGGTAAATAAGGACAGACATAGAAGAGGAACAAGAAGTTTGCCTTGGGTTATCGTTTTTAAATTAGTTGATTAGGTATATAGTCTGTTTAAAGTGTTTAAACGAACCCAATAGAAATGATATTTCAGTTCATAAAATCATAAAACAACTGCCTCATACATATTTATATTTTACAGATGTAAACAACCTCTTAAAAGGTAGCTTTAACAGTCAATTAGCCCGAATGGGACACATTAGTCTTGTGACATTAGTCTTGTGACTTCTTGTTTAACTGTAAGGCATGTTGGCTTGTTTGTTTCGAGTTAACGATCGTGTATTGTTTTCTTTGAGTAATTCACTTATCTATTGTTAGGCATGCAAATATCGACATTATTTTGTGAAAAACATGACAGACTTAATTAGGAAGTAGGTACGTCGCACAACTATACTATACGTATAACATCGGAGTTTTGTATGTCTGTATGGAAAATCTTTATTACACATAAACAATTACAAAATGCATCATTAATATCATTATAGATAATGTACATAGGCGAACTTATCTCATATAGGATCTCTTCCAGGTAACCTTGGAGTAGAATAAGTGAACTGTCATGGTAAGACTGAATAGCCTTTTTTCTGGGTAAGCGTATACCTTCGACCTCGTCGTCTCGCAAACCAACTTCTGATTTAAAAAAAAACTAGTAAGTTTCGAAAATAACTATACCACACTAGTCAGAGACCTTTTTGATCCGTTGAACTACGCAAAATGTAAGGAATAGATAGATATAGGTATGATAGCGATGTTGAGCGTACGATGGCTTACGTCAAAAGAGGCTAGATAGTAGATAAGACGCATAACGCGAACGTAAAGTACTTTCGAAAAATGACAAACTGTATGCAATAATTGACTATACGCGGCTGACTATATCGGCAGCTAGGTCAATTCTATTTTGTCAGTTCGATAAACGTTTAAGTTATCGTTATGCGTCTTGAAAGCACCTTATTAAAAACTTCAAATGCCTCGTCCCTTTCATTTGTCAATCGTGACTAAATTGCTAGCTAACGTTGTGAGCTAACGTAAACTTCGATGTTCAACTAAGGCCCTATAACCTAAAATAAGCCTAACCTATAATATTGGTAACCGTCAGTTAGGCCGCAATCACGGTAAGCAACTTTTTTTTGTAATTTGTGCCGTGGATTTATTGATTAAATAAAATAAAACAAAACAACATGAAATAAAATAAAACATAATTTAATTACGTAAGTAGCGAAAGTTTCAATTTAACCAACTTAAATAGCTCGCAAAGATTAAATGCCAACAGATCGATCACAGACTATGTTTTCAAGGAAGTAAGAAAGCTCGGCACTAAACGTGCTAATGGAATGACTCGGCCCTGAAATAATTAATAAAAGCACTAAAAATACATTGTTGCCGAATAGTTTCCCATTTGAGGAGTCTATTTATAGGTGTGAGTTCATTCGATATTTCGCGGCTCGGAGTCTGCTGTTATTCTTTACCCCAATCGCTGGAAGTACGTCATGTCAAATTCGCTGGTTCGCCATTATAAGTAGGTAAATGGATAACCACTTCAAAAATGTTGAGGAAGCGTTGTGAAGCGACACTTAAATCGGCTGTAAAAAAATGTACAGTCACGAGATTTAATTTGGTACCCACCTTAGGTCCAAAGTCAATCTGACGTTCTACAACAATATGGTTGAGTTTCCTAAAAGTTGCAAGCGACTTGACATCTCTAACGACATTGACGACTTCAAGCATATTTTTCTTGAAATGGGTCCCAAATTATCGCTCGTGACCGTACATACAATTTTTCCGGGCGATAACGTTTCTCACCCCTAAAAACAAGTCCGAGTTTGACAACTTTTGAATATTTTCTAGTTAGTCATTCATTACCTATGAAAAACTAGATTAACGTTTTTTTTGTATTTTATTAGTTTAAATATTTTCTTGGGAATGAAAACGTACATAAGTACCTAGTTTTTCATAGTGACCACAACATATTCAATAATCTAAATCTGACCAGGTTTAAAGGGAGAGAGAAACGTTATCGCCTTTTGTATGGAAAATATTAGGTTTACATTCCGCTTATAACAAATATATTTTGAGTCATGAAACGATTTGCTTAATAGGTATCGTGACCTAATGGAAAAACACATTTTGTTACATATTAGTCGTAAATAAAAGATTTTAAGTTAGGGATAGGTACTTAGGAGCCCGTACTACCTAGGTACCTGTCTACATAATCTTTTATTGACGCAACATAAATAACTTGCAAACAATCACGCAAGTAATTAAATTCATAGATTATTCAATAGTTTTACAATTTTTTTACTTTTTTAATCCACGACTCAAAAAGAGGGGTGGTTTGACGTGTGTAAAAGTGTATCAGTCTGTGGCATTGTAGCACCTAAATGGGTGAACCGATTTGGATGCGGTTTATTTTTGAAAGCAGGTTTTCAAGGTTTCCCGACAATCGGGGTAGCCGTTTAAGAGAAATGAGCTCTCGGAGGGATCGCCGTTATATCGGGATTTGTATCCATATTAGTAACGTATATAGCGTTTTTGTCATATGTTTTGTTTCAAAAAAGGGTTTGAATTCATGACTTTATTTTTGACACTTTCAGGAGTAGCTAAGTTTTATTATGCACAGTTTTTCCGTTAATAGTTCAGGAATATCAAAACATATTAACGTACCTATCATCATCATCATCTCAAGCCTTTCTCAACCAGTTTGGTGTAGGCCTCCTTCAGCTTTCTCCATGTTGTTCTGTTCTGGGCTGTTTGCATCCAGTTATTTCCCGCAACCTTTCTGATATCGTCCTTCCAACGCATCTGGGGTCTTCCAACCGGTCTTTTTTGCTAAACGAAAACGTACCTATACAATGAACCATTTGGTCCAGCTTATGTTGATTTTAACCATTAATATGACATACTTTGGTAAATATTAGGGATTAATTGAACAATCGTCAACCCGATGTCGACGAGCTCACTCACGTTGAAATGATAAGAATAACACCATGACTGCTAGCGTGCGAACAAATGCCACTAATCAAAAGTTTATGCCAAAACACTTCAGTCAGACTACGGCGGTACGCTTTTAATTAATTCGCCTTTGTATGTTCCCAGGGTTCTGTACCTTAAGGTGGCCAAAATAATCCTATTGTTAAGAGGAATGTAACGTAACGTGTCTCTGCCCTGAAACTTAGTCCCAATTTTTGAATTTTTAAATACTTTATTTATTTATTTAAGAACACATACAGTCGTACATTAAAATATATACAGGTAATTAAGTAACAATATAAAGACCTAGAGGTTCATAAAAAGTACAGTAATAGGTACTACAGGTTATTTAAAACTAATGATACTTACACTTTCATTTCAAATACGTTATAGATATTATGAAAAACTAGATCTGTACGTTTTCCTTTTCAAAAAACTATTCATTCATTGAGTAGAGTGCATGAGTATCACTACATAGTATAAAACAAAGTCGCTTCCCGCTGTCTGTCCCTATGTATGCTTAGATCTTTAAAACTACGCAACGGATTTTGATGCGGTTTTTTTTAGTAGATAGAGTGATTCAAGAGGAAGGTTTTTATGTATAATAAATTTTGTTTTACGTACGTGTGTTATAGAAAACTCAAATAAACCGAAGCGAAGCGAGGGCGGGTCGCTAGTACAGAATAAATCAAAAGTAAAAGCAGGACATCTTTCAAACGCCCATCTTCCCTCCCCGAAGGTTACGGGAAGACCGTTCCCATGTTCAAAACCGTGGATTGACGTCGTTGTGACGTGTCGTTAAAATTTTACACATTTTGTTTGTAGCAAATGTAAAATTTAAAAATCAAAGAGTTAAAAATTACGAGTATCTCCAAATAATAAAAGTTTTAAATACATTTTCTATGGGTTTTATATCAAGCACAGAACAATAAAAAATAGTGTATTTATCGATATCCTAGAAGGTATGGTAACATCCACACTTTATCTACTTAATACATATTTGTCTTTTTTTTTTTTTATTACAAATGGGTTTGCTATTGACTAACTCTTGCCCATGGAAGGCGAAGATTTGGTCGATGATGAACCAAGTTCACCTAGAAGATGCCTATTCACCCAAGTATTAAATTGGTTCGGAATAGATCGTATTGTAGGTATGCATTCGGAAATAAAGACGTCGGAAGCGCATTCCACTCTTTTGCAAAACGCATTATAAGTAAATCATGATGCAAAGCGCTTCAACCAGGAATTTCAACCAGGTACGGGTGGTTGCCGCAGTGCATCTGGCTGGAAGTCGTTTGGTAGAAAGGAGACAGCGGTATTAGCTCGTGTAGCTCTTGTGCACACTCCCCGAACTACAGTCTGTAGAATACCAGAAGCAGGCAACTTAATTAAGATGTCTAGATAAAGTTGAAAACATATTTTTGTGTTCCACTGTACGAACTACATTTGCTAATGATTGTTTAGGTAAGAACTAGGTACTGGGTGTTAGGCTTGGCTTTTAGGTCGTTTTGTGATTGATAAAACCTAAAATAACCAAGGTGGAGGCAACCACGATCTATAAACTCAAGAACACCTAGTTTTTTATTTCTGATTGTAATTGAGCATTTACAAAGAACTAAGACTTAATCTACGCTAATAAAAAATTAACGTATATGTACACGATCTAATTAGCAAAATCCACACGATAGATATTGATCGTTAAAAAACTGGTTTCGTGTTTTTCCATGCCCGATATAGGTAAGTACCTAGTTAGCTTAGTTGTTTTTGCGCAGTTTACTTGGTGGAACGATTAGCATGGCCATCGCATAGCGATCTGGCTGAGCTCGCAGGAATAATGGTATTGTGTTTGTTTGTCCGTGACTATTGCGTTGTTCGATTCGCGTTTGTTTACATTGATTCGATGTTAATTATTCATTACATGCCATTTGCATGCAAATGTGGATTGCAAATAATAATATATAATGATATTTAATCTTGGTTAATTTTTTGTCAGTAGGTTAGTTCTGCCGTGATATATCTATAATGCCGTTATCTGACATTTTTTTTTTTTTTTACTTATAATGCTATATTAATGAGAAAAAAATCTCTATCAATCTGTGTTTGCGATTTTTAAAACAAGAATTTGTTAGATAACGGCATTATAGATATATCACGGCAGAGTTAGTTTGTGTTATGTCAAAAATTCTTAAGATATTTGGTATTAAAAATTGGCACTTGTATTTCTTATATTAAAGAATTTCATAGTGGAGTTACTCGTAGGCTTATTTAAATGTAGCCTTGTTAGGTATATGTATTAAAAAAAACATTTGTTTCTATTATTTTTTAATTCAGGGAGGTTGATACGGTCGACTTTAGTGCTATATCACTTAAACGTCATGTTTGAACTGCTCTGTCTAAGGCGTTAAAACCTTAAAACGACAAGGTACACAAGCATGCAGCTACTTATCCATACTGATATTATAAAGAGGAAAAATTTGATTGTTTGTTTGCACTGAATAGGCTCCAAAACTACTGGACCAATTTCAAAAATTCTTTTACCATTATAATTCTACATTATCCCTGATGAACATAGGCGGTTTTACTTGACTGCGCGGACGAAGTCGCGGGCAACAGCTATAAGTTGTAAGGCCGACAGTACGAGACAAAGAACCGCTATAAAACAATCAAGCTATTTTCGTAACGTGGCTATTTAAAGAGGCCTTATGTGTAGGTGTAATCGATTTTTTAATGTACTTAAATATCTACAAGACTTGTAACCTTTTGAGCCACGCTTTTATACGTTTATGGATAAGCAACGTGTTACGTGTGGTGAGCTGAATGTAAGTATCTTCCTCTTTAGGGTTCCGTAGCCAACAAGTAACCCTTATATTTTCGCCATGTCCGTCTGTCCGTCTGCCCGCGGTTAAACTCAGAGACTCTTGGTACTACAACGCTGTAATTTGGCATAGTTACATTTACATTATGCCGACAAATACCTACGTAAAATGTTATTTGATATTTTGTAATATTAAAAAGTTGTAAGGCATTTACTTGGCATAGGGTGACGGCACCAATGATGGACACTTCTAGCTGACAGGCACCAGTAATGGACACATCACTCTTAATTCAAATTTCCTACGGTCCTAAACAACAGCAACAACAGTGCTTGACAGCAGTGCTTAGTGCTTAACAGCAGTGTTCGCATTGTTGTGTTCCGGTTTGGGGATAAGACAGCCGGTGAAATGACCAGCATAGAGGCATTCCATCTTAGTCCTCAGGGTTGGCAACGCATTTGCAGTCTTAGGATTGCATTGCAGTTTTATGAATGCGAATGTCTATGGGTCACAATTTCCACTTACCATCAGGTGGCCTGTGTGCTCCTTTGTCTTCTCTTTGCCATAAACAAATGAATAACCCTTATCTTCTTTAAAATAAAAATCAAGTGTCCATCATTGGTCCTTGACCATTTCTGGTTCCGTCACCCTGCTTGTACGTACATCTCTTCTACAGTGCCATTGATCAATCACCCACAGTATAAAAAAGGTTATATCGGATCATATCAGTGCTCTAGGAAAACGAACGGTTCTATTATTGTCGCCAGCCAGGATCAAAACGAACAAATCCTCGAGAGCGTTTATCTAATCTTGCACTTGAAAAGCTATCATTAGATTAGCGCGCGGGCGATCGGTGCAGGCGCACCGAGCTTGCACCGGAACCGGCCCGACCGAGGTCTGACGAGATGAATCAGATCTATGTAATAAAATCACCAGAGATCGGAATAGGTAGAGCTAATTTGCCTAAACTTGACGCGTATTCATTCATTGCGTGAGTGAAATGGGAATATATTGAATGAAGGTGCATCAAGTTTAGGCAAATTAGCTCTACCTATTCCGATCTTTGGTAATATAATAACCAAGCATCGGTAACTATTGTGCGAGTCGCTGCAGTTGTCTGGTATAAATCAGTTTTTTGTAACCTATGGGTTATGTTTTACGATAAGCCAATCGATAAAACATGTCGACAGTGATAATTTGTAGATGAACTCGTGATAAAAAATGGTTAATCACAACGATAAAAGTAAAAATATCTCAATTTATATTATGAAAACTCCAACATGATATTTATGATACATAACAGGGATACACCTAAAAAAATCAGCTAATTTTTCAATTTTATTGTAAAGAATAACCTTTTATAAGGATCGAATTTAAAGTATTTCATAAATAAAAGTGTTAATAATGTTATCCAAAACAATTAAATAAAAGTAACCACAACTACTTACTGCGATAAAATGGCGGATCTATTTGGAAAGACATTTTTTTATTGTGATCTGCTTTTAAAGTCATAATCATAACATAATAGACGAACTTCAGTCAAACATAATGTAAACCAATAATCGCAACACAATTGATGTACACGATGTATTTTACATGACAGCAGCTGTATTCAATCTTCAATCGAACGTAGGTGTCAGCTAGCTATCTTAATTATAGTAATTAGGTAAAAAATTGTAGAGGTTTTATATGTTTTATATAAAACCACAAAGAACGTTGATATCGTACGGACCGCAGATCGAATGAAGGGCATTTCTTAATTATAATATAATGAATACAGTGTAACATATTTTTTAAATGTAACTGCAGAGAAGCCTATTACTTACTCAAAATGGTTCTGGATTTTTCATACAATGTTAAAAACCAATTGGTTCATCTTTAGCTTTAGTTATTGATCCAAATGATACCGATACAGGAGTGTGGGAGCTTTATGGCCGGTTTTATAAAGGCTCGTATCTAATTTTAGTAACTTCATACAAGTTTTGACATTCCTGACCTGACTTTGATCTAACAGATCTTAATAAAACCCAGCCTTAGAATACATACTGTTATCAGTTTTAAATTATCCATTTGTCCCTTCTTAATTACCCTTAACTCTAAATGTAATTTAGAACTCTTTGAAATCTTTTGTATCATTAGTTAAACCAAACCCACCGAAAGGGGCTCTACAGCTCTACACCCCATTTATTTTAGGCTATCTTGCTTCTATATCATTATCATATGGTTCACCTTATATTATAGTTATTATTGGCAAGTAAAAAAGAGCTAAATCAAAGTGGAATAGAAGCCCTGATTCACTTAAACTAGTAAATATAAAGCATTGAACCGTCGGTTAACGACCACATCATTTGACTAATTTAATGTAGACTCTAATTACAGCATTTCGAGGCGCTCACAAAATAGAGCTACTCTTGATGATCTAACCATGATGTTGTATGGAATTTTTTAGCTAACGTCTGGCCATAATGAGTAACTACCAAACTTAGCTTTGAAGAGGCTTTGCTTGTATTTATAAAACAAAAGATGACTTCTGGAACCTTCTACAAGTAGGTACCACCAGCAGGCCTAGTATGGTTGTGTTTATTGCGTGAAAAATTGTGGATAAAGCATCCGTCCCTCTCGTACTTATATACGTGAATACATGTCAAAAAGTGACGGACGTTTTATCCACATTTTATAAGATTTTATAAGATAAGCGCAGCAATATTAGGCCCAATGGCTCTATTCTACTTGGTAAAACGGGACTGCTTTTGCCTTTTGATCTCTCACTTTTTTTTAAAGCACTTTGAATTGAAAACCAAATCAGAAGTGTACCTAGGTAGGTATGACCGTATTTTTTAATCATAAAATTTACGTAGTTGAATAACACTGCATTGTACACAAGCATTCAAAATGAAGGTAAGTTACGCAATAATATTCTCAAACTAGTTATTAAAAAACATTTTAATGACTATCATTAACCAGTCAGCGTAACAAATATGTCTGGAAGTATTTAAACACGGGTTTAGTAAGGTCATACTAAGCAAAAAATTATACTCAAACTAGATGTGAAAATATCAAAGACATTATTGCAACTACACAAAAGTAACGAAAATGTCACAACGTCATGGATCCTAACACGAGGAAAGGAAGAAGCTGTGATAGGGAGATTGGGAGCTTGGGTGTGGAAGAAAGACATGTGATGAACAATAATGGCATATCAAAGATGTTACATGTTAAAGTTTCAACGGAAGACCAGCACTGACGCGTAATGCTGGCATTACGCCAGCGCCAGCATTACACTGAGTTGAGACCATTTCGTGACATAACTTTTTTGCACATTTCTCTAAACTTTGTTGTATTTTGTTTCTTTCATTATTTATTTCCTTCAAAGTGACGTAATCAATCAAACCCCAGATGACTTTTACGATTTAAGTTATTGCGTTATACTTTGACATAGTTTGTCACAGAAATCCATTTGGTTGCGTATAAATTTCCATGCATAAGTACTCTTATTTAATCTGTGGTATTAGTATATAACCAGATAGTATATGCCGATAACAACCAAATAAGATATTAACCCTTTTAGTACCAGGAACCCAGGAACCCGTTAGGTGGGCATTGTCAGTTATGCATTGAATGTGTAAGGGTAGGTAGGGTAGGTAACTATTGATATTAATTGTCAAAAAATTTATAATCTAGCTAGTTAAAAATATTGTTAAAGATAGCATTTTTTATTGAGTTCATAAGCGGTTATGTAAATATTGTGTGAATTAACTTTTTTCTTGTTTTTGTGTTATCGCATACTAGCACTCCATCTCGTTGGCCGTATCTCAGTGTTGAAGTAACAATTAGATAACATCATATACCTACCGTCAGATCGTACGCAAAAAAACATTGATAGATTGGTGGGTAGGTACTTATTACGAGTTCTAAGACTTCCAAGCCAACTCGTGTAGATGAATTCTGATATATCAATGTTGATTCCAATTCGATTTTGAGTCATTCAAATAGGACTATTTAATGAAACATAAAATAAACTATTCTTTACGATTTTAATAATATCGCTTATTTTTTGGTTTTATTTTATTGTTAGGTAGGGTAAATCGTCAATAACTGCCCACTTTAGAAAGTGTCATTTAGTTACTAGCCATCAAATTTATTACTGACGCTGTTAGTAAAGATACTTGGACAGTGCTCCGGGTAATAACTCAAGATCTAGGTATTCTAGTTTAATCGCAAAAATGTCAGCAAAACTGTTGCTTTACACATTTTATTGCAAAGTGGCCACTTACCGGAGGGTGGCCAGTAATAGGCGATTTACCCTACATGTACAAATATCATAAAAAGTCGTCGGGCATGTAACATGAAGTTACTGTCTTTGATCCCATTGTAACTGCAGTGTCAAATCCTGACATAAATGCAGGCAGTGAGAGTCAAGAAAGAAAGAAATAAATAATTTACCTATTTAATTATACTTACTGGAACTTGGTAGGTTTTAACAGCCCGAAAGAAATTTTCTGTTGCTCGTTCAGGTAGCTATACCTAACGATGGTTTTCTCTGGGTAAAGAAGATTGTGAGGTGACACTGACAATTTTTTTTAATACAGTTGCTCAAAAATGGGTACATTCCGTAGCCGTATATCGTGCGGAAAGTTCGATATTCCGCACTAGTGCTTTTTACTTTTCCAACTTTTTTAATTTCTCTACTCTTCCAACCTATACATTCAACCAAAGAGTTTGCATGTTCAATCACTTTTTGATTACGTCATTTAGCATTGAAACTATAAATATAGGTAATATAATTTAAATATAAAAATTACATAAATACATACATACCTACACAAACAAATTATCTAGGTAATATTAAAAAAAAAACAGCTCTCATCAAGATGGCTGCATCTGAATGAATATTACGAATGATCGGATAGTTGAGTATTAAGGTGGATTCACGTTACACCATGCCGAAGCCGGGCCCAGTCCAGCACGGTGTAATGTGAATCCACCTTTATGCGTTACCACTGGCTAATTAGAGTATTTGTGCTTCTTGATTTTTAAATAATATAAGTAATTAAATTACTATATTTCTTTTTTTTTCTTTGATTTGGCTGATTGGTCACAACCATTGCCATTATGAAAAAAGTCTATCAATGAAAAGTAAAACAAAATCCCGCCTATTTAGCTAACGATTAATAGTTATTTGTTCAACAAGAGAGCAAAGTTGGTTTTTGCTGCGAGTGATGATTTTGAATCCCGAGTAAGCGAAGGATTCTATTATTGAATCACGAGCGTAGCGAGTGATTCTAGGTTAGAATCCTGAGCGTAGCGAGGGATTCAAAGATACGAGACGTAAAAAACTTTGGTCTCGTGTGAGACATACAACTTTTCACCTCAGCAGCGAGAACAACACAGCGTGAAGCTGGTAGGGCCAACGCAGGTCTTCCGTTGTGACCATTTGGTGAATACCCGACTAAATAACGACACGATCGCATATGCATCAATCACAAGCATTTTTGCAAAATACTAATAAAATAAAAAGTGGAAAAAATAAACATGAAACAGATAAAACCTGTCACTCAACTTGATAATGCCGTAGTGCAAACACAACTTTATACAGCTTTATGTAGTCTGTGGCTTTAAAAAAAACCTAACTAGGCCTTGTCTATGGCTATTGGCTATGGCGGACAAATTAACAAAAATTACATCGTCATTTACATTACATTACTTTTTTTTTTTTAAGTACAATAATCCCGCTATTTTTGAAATGCGTTCTGAAACTGCCCCCGCGGTTTATATCACGAAATTAAAGATTGTTAAAACGATAACAAAATTATGTAGATACATAACTTCTTATTTTTCATTAATTTTGTCTTCAAAACATTAAATAAAAAAAATGATTGTACCTACTGTATAAAATAGTTATAATAAACACATTTCAAAGTTTAACAGATAGTTTTATTTGCAATTTTACGGTTATGTGTGCATCCGAACGTGCGTTTCTTTTTGGGCCTACTATGTGTGGAATTTGAAAATCGAACTTCGAATCAAGTTGTTTCTATCTCTCGCTTTTTTCCTATCGAAGTGAAAGTGACAGAACAAGGTGAAGTTCAATTTTTTCGAATGTTGTGAGTAGCCCCAGCACTGCTCACGGCATTTAAAAAAAATAATTAAAAAGCTACTTTGCCTCTCGCTCGCAGCAAAATTGAATTTTGCTCACTGTTTTTAAGCAGCAAAACCTGCTTGTTTGAGCTGCTGAGGTGAAAATATTGTTGTGAAAAAATAAGCGATTTAGACGATTGTGAAATACATTTATTGTAATTTTTTCGCAGATCTATTAAAAAACGTCGTTTGATATACGTGCGGAACTGTCATTTTCACTCGTCCCGAGTCTTGGCCCTCGCTTGCAGCTCGGGTCAAGACTCCTCGGGACTCGTTTGAAATGACATACTTTCCGCACTAATATCAAAATGTACTATTTCCATACTTTAGTCCGGCGATATCGTTTCTCATCCCCTTAATTACGTCCGATTTCTAGAATTTTTAGATAGTTGAAGTTATTTTGATGAACTAGGTTTATACGTAGGTATCCGTTTGTATTTTTTTCATTTGTTTCTTTCCAAGAAGTATAAATAGTCAAAAATCGTAAGAATTGGATTAGGTTAAGAGGAGAGAAACTTTGCCACTTGTTCTACCGCAGACGATGGGCGAGTAGAACCAGTCAACTATCTACGTGTCTCTTCTACTGACACGGAATCTATATCTTTTGTTTCGACAAAGAGAAGATGACAGTGAAAACTCTGCACTAGGGAGAGAATTCTCATCGGCAGTGTGAACAGCCAGCGATCAACTATTACTATAATAATGTGTATTTTTTATCGGATCTATATCTTTACGGGATTTACGGGATCTATATCTTTTGTTTCAACAAACTAGTCTTGAGAGTTCTTACCAGCAGTGTGAACAGCGATCAACTATTAATACATGTCATGTCTCTGTTATCGACACGGGATCTTTTGTACAGTCAAGGACTTTAATTGTTGAGCCACTATGGAAACCAGTCGCATAACGTTGATCAATCATTGATTTTAGCGTAATTTCTTTCATAATGGTTTGACGCTGTCATTATGACAGGGTTCCATAGTGGCTTAACAATTAAAGTCCTTGACTGTACGTTTCTTGTGCGAGAAAACAGTCGATAACTGATCGCTTCCTCACCGGCAGCGGGACCAGTGCCTTTACCGCGTTTTTTACAGAAATTTTCAGCCTCGCAATACTCTTAAGTAACATGACTTGTTGTTTCCGAAGTGTTTTATTTGTGAAGCAAACGTGAGTGGGCGTGTGACAATGCACGTGAGCGAGCTTCTTATCTATTCGCAATAACCATTTCAAGTCTTAATCCATTAATACCAGTCCATAGAATTGGTACATTTCATCAAGCACTGAATGAGATTGTTTTATTATTAGGTGCTGTATACTATGAAATGGATATTATTATGACAAACCAAGTTTTTCCAATTGGCAATAGGAACTTTTTAAATTGTGTTCAGAGAGAAATCAAGGTTTGTCTCAATAGCAAACATTTTTCTATGGTTAATTTTTGACTGAGAATATAAATACTCAAAGCAAATTCCTGCTAATGGCTAAAGAGCTTAAACGTCACATGGTTTTTTGTACTTCACAGATGCTAGACTTAAAAAAAGGGTTACAAATAATCACGTAAACACTGATAATAGGTATACATTCATTCTTTTTTTTAAACAACAGTAAAGAAAAAATTGTAAAGAATAAGTAGGTATGCTTTTGAGACAAACTTCAATAATGATGTTTTTTTTTAGAATACATTTTAAAAAAATCTTGTTCTTGATTAAAAAGCCCTCCGGATCATTGTTAAACGAATAAACCATCAAATTTGAGATAAAAAAAAAGTGTTACGGTAAAAGTTATTAAGGACACCTAAAAGAAGACTAAATTTCCAACATGAGACCAATTTGGTATCGGTAGATTTTTTTAAGACAGCTGTTCAAATGTTTACAAAATTTCTTTCTTCATAATCCTATATCGAAATCATAATAGATGACGTTATGATAGCTTTAAAACTGAATGATAAGTCTTTATTCTACTCGTTAAACCCGCATTTCAAGAGCTATACGATTTTACCGAGTAGGTAGAATAGAGCCTGTGGGGCCTTATTCAACTTTGTCGTGACCCCGTTGTCTATGTTATTGTGTTGACAATGTTACAATAGCCCTTATTAAACTTGACAGTAAAGGCGGTAGAGCTAAGAACAATACCATAACATTAACGTTTTCAGTGTGGTTACAATATTAAAGCAAGATGACCAAACCAAATAGGAGTAAAGGCCAGCGTCGCTATTGCCTAACGCACTCGCAATCTCAATTGGCTTCAAAGTGGAACAATTGTTTTCATTTTGTATACAGACAAGCCTTCGATTTTCAAAATGAAAACGATGGGTGCGTATCTACTCACCTAAATTTTTAAGTCCTATTATCGGAAGTCCGAAAATGTTTCTCATACCATTTTACATCATAATGATCACTCTTCATAATCTTCATTTTTTTTTTTAATACTAAAGATTGGAACTCATAATCATCTGAATTCATAACGCTAATATACATGGAACAGTACATTTTTCAAAATTTCTTATTTATCTTACATGTAGAAAAGGTTAGGTTAGGTTAGGTTATATTTATAACAATCCTCACAAAGTAACAGTTTCTTAAAAAAATGCATTATGAGTTGCGATAATTATGACTTAAAAATTATGAACAAAAAAGTATGAGGAAAAAAGTAATGAAGAGTGATTATTATGAATAAAAATCGGTAGTAAAACATAAAATAGGAATAAGAATTTTATGTGAGCCAATATGGACCCGAAAACGATCGTGATTGCGAGTGTGTTAGACAATACGCCCGCCGGTTCAGTCATTGACGCGATTAGTTAATCATCATCTAAATACTTATCAATTTTTAAAATCGCAGTTTTTATATTAAGTACCTAAAGTCCGATATGACGTACTTAAGCTTAAATCCTTTTATAATATGTGACGCTAATATATTCTAAAGCCTAGATTACTGTCAGTCACGACTCGCATTACATCACTGTTTTGGTTCTGGTCCGGAGTCCACGTGACTCTGCCCCGCGGCTAATGAACGCTAAACTTGTTAGCATACTTGCCGGCTTCACGACCGTAACATATACTTTATATACCTTTTATATACACAGGTACAGCTGCTGCAAGTATAGTTATCGAAAATTAAGTGGAATCGAGACGTGAAAAAACGACTAACTGTTGAGTTTCTTGCGGCGTTTCTTCTCAGCAGTGGTCTCTTGCGAAGCGCTGGTAGATTTTTGACGTGTCAAAGTGCCCGTGCGGCCTACTTACTGAATAAACATCTTTTATCTTTTTTTTTGATATACATAATGTAATCGTATTTTTTTTTGATTACGCATAATAAAAATGCAAGCTCTCTACTATGATTTTGACGTACCTACTGCATTGGCTCTTTAAACAATGTATTAAAATGAAAAGAAATAGAAGCAGCAGCAAATTACGTAGCCACGCAACCGAAGAGGTCAAAATGATCTGCACTCGACTCTATTGTCAAGAGAATACGTCGAGTCTAGAAGTCTAGATCATTTTGAGCATGTTATTCTGCTTAGCTACTTTTAATGCTGACTGTACATACTTATTTTAAAGTTTCATCTCAGAAATATCCAGCTTGAGTTTTTTAATCGCTTTTTTAGGACATGGGGAAGGCAAACGAGCACACTGACAGTAAGCTTAAGTGAAATGATTATACACCTACCAATTAAGCTTGAGGTGATATTTGTTTTTGTGTGTCGGTCTGTATCTTTCAAACGGATAAACCGATTGTGACGCAGTTTTTTAAGGTGAGCGTGTTTAATCGGGATGGTTTCTAGGGTTATGGATCGCTCTGAAAGAAGGGTTCGGCTTTCAGTGAAATAAATTATTTGCGGTTTCTTACAATATTGTAGTACAGTCAGCATCATAAATATGTATAACAACGTTTCAGAAAAATATATACAACTTTATTCCCTTGCAGTAGAGTCGTGTTTCCATATTTTTGAAAGTTTAACTGTATCCATATTATTAGACGTGACTGTACCTAGTTTTATGAATAAGCAGTTTGTTTTAACACAAGCCTATCAAAATGTTACATACTTACTTACATAAATTTAATATCAAAGTTAAATGAGAAATAAACTAAACAATTGTTACTTCGGTTATTTAACCATTACTTAGGTAGGTAGTAGGTACTCTATTTTATGTCAATTTATGTTAACTAAGAAAACATCTCTATTCGTTGGGTGTTATTTTTTTAACTATTGTGTTAATTCATATGTTCTATTAGCATTGAACATTGAACTTGTGAATAAACCACAGATCAACCTTGTACATTTTTTTCACCACTTTTTTCCGCATACTCCGGCGACTGTGACCCAAGGATCACCTCTACGAGTATAAGTGTTGCGCGTCGCACAGCCTGATGATACCATCCTCAAAGTATGGGTTACGAGTTACTCAGCACTGGATTCATGAGTCAGACTAAAACACTTTTGTTTTAATACCGTGGATGACTGCGTATTTTTTTACGTAAGTATTTAAAACTTTTTTAAAGTAGTTAGCCTTGGCTCTCCGCGTAGAAGGCTTTCAATTTGTTATCCCGTGGGGAACTCGCCGATTTCCGGAATAGAATGTACATATACATAGGTACCCTCTGCCCGTGTTGGGGCTATGAACTATCGGCCGTTTCCACGTGGTCATACTATTTTTGTCCTACTGACTTTCGACGGAGCCCCGCCCAAGGGCGGAGCTCCTGCTTCTAAGTGGTTTTGCCCTTCGGGCATCTGAAGATAGCTAACGAACCTAACCTACCTACTTTTACAACCATAATTAGTATTTAGTGATCAAATCTAGGTTCACTTTTTGACTAGTAGGACAAATTAGTATGACCACGAGGAAGTAACTATTAGGGGCCAAAATTAAGTGATTAAAATCAATATTTCAAAACATATTCTAGTATTTTTTTTGTTCAAAATTAAGAAGGGGAATACTGAAATTTTGAATAGCACTTAATAATGACGTGGCACATCATCAGAAAAAAAAGGCTGAAAATCTTTTAAGGCACAAGATGGTCTCATCCTGCCGTTGATGCATAACCATGTAACATCAAGATGGATAAATTAGGTACATAATAGTTCCAACGGTGACCCGCTCTGGGTGAACAATATATGTACTTCAAAATAAAATGAACTCATGAAATATGTTTGCTTGTCTTTAAAGTTAAAACATTCCTTAAGATTATTAAGAACTTAATTGATTAACCAGGTCTACAAGTGGCGCTTGAATTTAAGACAATATAATAATTTAATCTTATCGGGAAGATTGTTATACACTCTGATCGCGCTTATAAAGTACTGTTATAGACAGTTTTATTTTGAACTCGTTGTAATATTAATTTATATTTATACTGAGAGCGCAAATTATCACGTAATGATGAGCGAGTAGTAAAATGATCACTTTTATTTCTTACTATGTTACATAACTCTTCGTCGTCCTTGTTAGGACGACGTAGAACTCATAGAAGAACTCTTAACAGATGTGTTAGAAAATTACATGCCAGCGTTAATCATGTTAGAGAGGATCAATGGTAGGACAAGAAATAAGGGCATAAATATTAGCTGCATATTAGCTGTAGAAACTTTGGTCGTTCTGTGCGCGTCTTGTAGTTTGCCTCAAGGCGATCCATTGAAGGGATAAGTACGCCATTGTAGTAATATGACAAGCTTGTATACGCACTTGTTACTAGATTTTTGATGTTTTAGTGCCTACATAAGGCGAAGCGTATTAGACCCGTTTCAAGGTTATTATAAGACGATTTAATTCCATTTTTGTAACATATGCACCCTTTTTGCTAAGGTGAAAAAAACAGGCGGAGAATTCCCCGACCTACGCGTATGCTCATGCTAATATCGGGTCTAATCAGCTGTTATTGCTTTGAACTTGGTGAACCGAGGGCAACGACCGATGCCACCATATAATAACCCTCTTTTTTATCATAACTAGTAAACTTATTTTGATGAGAATTTGCTGGTAATGTCACCAAAATAAATACACTACCTACACTCTCACAAATGGATGATGACACAAGTATCTGCCCTTATCGATTCCGGGACCAGAAGGCAGGCAGGGCCACTACCAACTATGGTAACCGCATCGACGAAAAACGCACAAATAAAAAAAAACGGCAAGTTAATAGGTAGGCTTTATAGTTTATGGAAATTTTACAAATAAATATTTACATTACATAAGTAAAAATATGAATGATAAACCAATCAAACAAATCTAATCATTATCTTAACGTTTCTTGACATGCGACGAAGATTGTGCGAGATTCGCGTACCAGTTTAGTGTAATTGTATTGCCAATATAAAAAAAAATGAATTTTACATCTCACGATAAGGTTTTAAGTCAAAATAAAAATTCACTACGGATTAGATTAAATGCATTGGTAACGTTAAAATTAGTGATTTTCGAAAACTGACAAAATGTACGAAATTGACATAACAGGCCAATGCGAAGATAAAAAGATAAAAGATAAAAGATATCAACTAACAGATGAAGTGGACACGGAAATAAAACGCCTTGTCACTTTTTAATCAGATACCATCTTACATAAGACTTACTTACAGTTACAGATGTAGATGATGATCTTAATATAACTTTTATTTTTTCCTTTAAAAAAACCTCTAAGTACGTGAAAACTACTTTCAAAATTACAAGGAACCATGTAATTTTCAAACGTAGTACTACGTAGGTACTCTACATCGTAGAACTTTCAAATCGCGATATCTCAAAATGCATAGACCTTCAGATACATTTTGTCAATTTTCAAAAATCGATAACTTTTGGATTACTTATGAAATGAAGTAAATAATTAGATTTGTACACAATCTATTTGTATAGCTGCAGATTGCAGAAGGTACTAATCATCAAAATCATCATCTTCATCATCATCATGATGATGATCATGAGCCAAAGGACCTCCACTGCTGTGCATCAGCCTTCCCCGAAGATCTTCCCGACGGTCGATGTTCTGCTACTCCCATCCATCGGCTGCCCACAACCTCCACCAGATCATCGGTATAATTGTCATTTCTATTGTATAATTTATAATATTTAAGTTATTCGCTTGTGTGTTACGCGTTTATCGTGAACGATAAAATTTATCATGCTGTTATCAAATCAAAAAGATATCGCGTAGATTAGACTTTAGTTTTACTAAGTCAGTCGATTTTGTGGAAACGCTTCATAAATAATCATAATTATATTTTATTCCGTATATTATTGGTGGCATTATCATAATGAATGACCAACATAAAGATACGAAAAAAAACAATGAAATGAATCATTCGCATTATACAATAAGTGATTACGTAATTAAGATTTTCGATTTTCGAAATCTCCCCCGCAGTGCCTTTAATAAAATGAGAAAACTCCTTTTAATCGTCATATTACTGTATCTTTGTGCACACGCCTTATTTAGTGTGTGGTCTCTATTCTAGATGGTAAAAACTACATATAACTATCGTTTTGCGGGTGGTAGGACCTTGTGCAGGGTCCGTCCGGATCGCTACCACCATCTTATCCATTAACCTACCGCCAAACAGCAGTGTTCGCTCTGTTGTGTTCCGGTTTGGGGATAAGACAGCCGGTGAAATCACTAGCATAGAGGCATTCCATCTTAGTCCTCAGGGTTGGCAACGCATTTGCAGTCTTAGGATTGCATTGCAGTCTTGTGAATGCGAATGTCTATGGGTCACAGTTTCTACTTACCATCAGGTGGCCTGTGTGCTCGTTTGTCTTCTCTATGCCATAAAATAAAAAATAAAAAATAAATCGTCAATATTATATAATTTTTTGTCAGATACTTACTCCATTTCTAATTTCCTTTTCGAGAAAATATTCAAATCTTCTTTTTTTTAAATTTGTGTATTTTTTTTCCTTTTCACAACTTGTCAACGCATTCGAACTTTACAAAGAAAGGAGAAGAAAATAAAAGTTATTAAAGTGCAAAATGGGGCAAATTTATTATAAGAAGATTTGACAATAGCCACGTCAGACGTGATCTTAAAAAAATGTAAAAGTGTGAAGTTCTTAAAGTTACGTTTTTTTTCCAATGTATTTGTCCCAAACTTTCAATTTTCCGAAAGCCTTCAATCGCTCAATCAAAAAATTGCGTTCTGACTTCGGAGTTATGAAAATTCGGGATTTCGATCAATTTCGAATTATGACCTTTCGGAATTATGTACATTCCATACTAAAAATGTCATATGAAATGTCGCCAAATTAAGATAAAGCCATTTCAGTGGGAACCATAATGATATGAGTAACAATAATTATGATATGCATATTACGCGGAACAAACATAATCCCATCGATACGGATGACCTCTGTTCTAGAATGAACACATTCGACTGCGGAAGGCTAACTCGCCAATCAAAAAATCGATGCACGGTTTCATATTCAAGCAATCAATTAATCGTACTTACTGCCACAGAATATTATAACAGTACAATTACAGAAGGTGCTCTTTCTAAGAAAACGTCTGTTTAGATGGGTCGAATCTGACAATTCTGTGCCTCCGGTTCTGTCGCATAATTCGTATTCATTTGCAACCCACCCAGCGTATGCATAAGATAACCACAGGGGGCGTAATAAGGCTGCGTTTATCGTGAGAAAATGTGGACAAAACATCCGCCCGAAGGAGGTCTGTTGATGAACTTTGGGTCAAAGACGATATAGTTTACGGGTTAGTTGTACGGATCACTTTACGGTCGCAGCAGTGGCTGTTTTTTCGAATGACTGTCTGGTAAGATATAAGATAGAATAAAACTAATGGCGACTTGGCTACGACTGTGAATCATTAAGTACGCGCGCACCGGGCGCACTCATCTGGCCTTGCTCTATAAGGCATGAAACGTTTTCTATGCACTGCCTTAGCTGTGACGTCATCGAACAGCTGTGCTGGGCCCTTAAGGAAACTCCAACGTTGACGTGCTTGCAGCACAAGGTTTATTTGTCTTCCGTTTAAGGACTGTCGTAATCGATTCATGACGTTTAGTCTCGTTTAAAGTTATCATGATTAAAATATAATGATCCAATTACATATCTAATTGGAAATCTTCGGCTAATTTATCAAATTCAAATTATGAAGTAATATATTTATTGAAGTGACCCATTTACAGATTGAAGTACTACTCGACTCACAAGAGCTGGCACGAATGGATTGAATGAGTGAACGAAAGTATACAAGTGTGTAAAATAATAACAGGTTTTCGGTTTGTAATTCGAACGTCAGTTCAAAGGACGGCACTCACACAGTAATAGGTGACATTACTTTTGTTCATTCCATTCGTGCCAGCTTTAGTGAATCTACATAATACTTACTTAGTGCGCAAAAAGAAGTGGTAGAGCCACGCTGTATTTGATCGTTAGGTTGAGTGGAGTATGGATGGGCCGGCTCGACCGGCGTAGTATGTAAGTACCACCTTCCCACAGAATACCGATGTGAAGTAGCAGTACCTCTCCTGCGTTTCTTCTGGTGAAGTGAGAGTGCTGGTAGCCCAATTTCCCCTTTACCCCTTTCCCCTACCCCTTCCCCTTCCCGTAACTTTTCTCAAAGGCCAGCAGCGCACATACGATTCCTAGCCTATCTCGTACAGTGTCGCTGTATATGTACATGTACCTACTTATAGTAACCGTGAAATGTACTTGTACATCTGACCTTAAAGACCGTTGAACTCTCTCCAGAAATATCGTGTCAAGTTGTCATCTTCGGGAAAATTCGTTATCAAGCCCAGCAATTCTTGGTCGTCCAGGTTCTTCTTACAAAAGGTGTATTTTCTGCTCTTCGGCTTTGGGTAGGGTGTAACACTTAACTTGATATTTTTTAAGAAGTATTAGAGTAGACCGAGATAGCTTTCTTCCCGCTCAGGGTCTACCATATTTCCTATAAAATCATAAAAAATGACATAAAATTAGATGCTATAAATTAATTTCCTATAAAATTATTTACTATAATCATTCATTTGCTATAATAGCCATTTTCTATAATGTGTATTTACTATAATTAAAAAAAACTAATGTTCATCAGGCATAACATATAAAATCTATATACCTAACTATGTTTAAAAAAAAACCGCGAAGGCCTTCGAAAAGTTTCGCTCCCGCCTTGACCTTCTAACCTAACCTATCCGAGTCAGTTCTACCCTGATTCGGCTTGCTCGTTGCATTTTCTGGATAGTCAAAACACCATGTTATAATTTATTAGAGTTTTGTTATACAATTTGAAAGTATAGCAAATAATTTTATAGCATCTAAAAGAAGATTATGGAAACGAACTGTTATTATAGCATTTGAAGGTATTGCATGTGACTGATTATAGTAAATTAATTTAGAGGAAGTGATATTATAGCCATTGATTTTATAGTAACTAAGGGAATACCTCCCGCTCACGGCCGCGGTGAGTCAAGTACTTACCTTAGTGGGAAAAATCGGAAGTGTAGCGAATTAAATATACTGAGCGGATGTCGCGGGCAAAAGTCAGTTATTGTTATTAAAACAAATACTTCGGAGCGGAGGGCAATATTTAACTAAATGCAATGTAAGCTCCGAGAATAGTGCACGCATGCCGATGTATAATATTAACCCGTACCGTAGGAAGAAACAATAGATGGAATTTCCTTTGTAAGTGCAAACAAAATATATTGATACTACGTTGTTGTAAATTACTTACATATTTTTCTCTGTTGTACGCGTCGTTGCACATTCTAGACATGATGAGTAATTATTTAATTAACACGTGGTTTGAGTTCATTCACGGAAATTATGAGTAATTCTTACGAATCATATAATAAGTAACTAGTATGACCGAGGTACTCGTAAGTTATACAGTACCTACCTAATCTAAACAAATAAAATACTGTTCAAGTGCGCAATTTATTGTATGGGCTAACGATAGTTATTGAAAATAGAAGTATTACATTTCAAGTATCTACCTACTATTACGGTTCATGCCATAGAGCAAGTGACAGACAGACGGACGGACGGACGGACAGTGTAGGCTTAGTAACCGGGATCCATTGGCACCCTTTGGGTATGGGACCTATGGGAACATGGGGAACGAAGCGAGGGCGGGTTGTCAAGGATAAAAAGATGTTTGCGTTCAACCTTCAAAAATAACGTCTGGTCTTCAAAAACAAAATACCGACTAAGTATGAACATCTCTTGGATAAACTAATACAAAAATACATTAAATGTTAGGGTTGCTGCGCAATAAAGCATTTTTATGTGTTTTGTCTATCTGTCACTTCTAAATCACCGAGCCTCTGAAATACATGTGTTTGTTTGTTAGCTCGTCGTACCGTTTAAACAGCGTGTCAATGTCGATGACATATTATCTAAACACACTAAACTTAGCACTATCGGCCTTGAAGGCTAACAGTTACTGACGGCAACTCATTACAATTGGGGGTTCCATTATCGCGAGCATTCGTGGGTGCAATATTTATGACTACTCATTTTAGACTTTCTATCAATAAAATAGAGGAAATGAAAGAAAAGAAAATATTTCAATGGTTACATTTTAAGACGCGTACGGTAAAGGCACACACACATGCAAACCACGCGATATACCTTTGAAGACGAACTACTGTTTATACTGTGACATGAGTGAACCAGCATACTTTTACAATTTGCCGCTATGAGTAGCTAAGGTTTGTTCCAATAGAACTTTCCAACAATGTAAACAAAACATTCAATGAGATATCCATATTCTAGCACTATTTTATTCTTTTAATGGTTTAGGATAATGATGTGGAAAGAATTGATTAAATAACACATGGATTTAGCAGTATTTGATGATGTAGAATGGAAATTCAAGACATTTTGAATACAAAGTTTGTTTACATTGTTGGCAAGTTCTATTGAAACAAACCTTAACATGTACCAGCGTTCAACTTACGCTAGTATTCATCAGTGAACTCCCAGCGATTGCGTTACATACACACAGCCGCTTAATAAAATGTATGAAGAGTTATTGTCGAATCACGCCAATCTGCTGAAGGTCAATCGGGGTCAACTGCTTCCTTGTTCGGCGCCCGCGCAGCCGCGGCGATGGGGATTGTGTAACATACATTCACCATGATTTGAGAAGGTATTTTTAAGTAGTACGTAACATTAGAAATTGAAAAGTAAGTTCTTGGTATTTAGAAGCAGATGTTCAAGTTGCGTAGATATTAAACGCAAGGCTCTTTTTGAAGAATGACAGCTAAGCACAGCTTAAACTTAAAACTGCTGGTTCTAGGGATAGGGAATCTGAATGTGCAGGGTATTCTCCTTGTTTAGTATAGGGTCCAGAGAGAGAATTCTAAATTTACCCCTAACCATTACTTGCGCTATGGACCTGTAACGGAAAAATTCTATGCGTACGAAATAGGGACATCCTTTAGTTTATCATAATTACACACAGACGAGCATTGCCGCCCCCTGTTCACACGGCAATATACTGCACAGTATTTTTAATGGTTATCATAATGCAAAATGTACCGACGTAAAAATCGAGGAAGAACACAAAAGAAAAACATTTATGGGCACACCCATGTCTGCAAGTTCCTACGAGTTGCCTCTAAACCATTTATAATTTCGTCCTCAGTCTGGCCCTGACAATTATTGCAAACAAACAGCAGTTTGGAATCCACAGACTACAAAATAGAGAGAGAGAGAGAGAGAGAGAGAGAGAGAGAGAGAGAGAGAGAGAGATAGAGATAGAGTGAGACAGTTATTCATATTAAGTGATTACCACTGCAAAATAAGGAGGGAATCGCAGATTTTGTGAAAAGAGTATACTCGTGTCTCTTTTAAGGTTCCCAACACAGTCCACAATATTGATTTCAGGTTTGGTTTAATGATTTTGCTTCGTACGAATATTACACGTTCCTAGTTACGCCGGCGGCAGCGAGGTATCTTCTTTACACCTTCTTTATCTTTACGTACAGACAAATTCGCTTCCCACCGTCTTTTGTTCCTCTCTATGTAAGCTATAATATTTTGCCGACCCTATGTCTGCAATGAACACATGCGGCCACTCATAAAAGTGTTTATTAACGAACTTTGGTGAGTTTTTCAACGGCCCATAAAAATTCCTGTATATTTCCGTCTAACCAATATGCTTTGAACGTGTTGTGAGTTTTATGATTAGTTTGAGACGAGGCAGATGCGTCGGTTTTAGATTTGTCGTAAATAAATGGGTTGGCGAATACGAAATTACGAAGTGCATCTTATTATAAACTAGCGACCCGCAAAATTTATTATACATAAAAACCTTCCTCTTGAATCACTCTATCTACTAAAAAAAACCGCATCAAAATCCGTTGCGTAGTTTTAAAGATCTAAGCATACCTACATAGGGACAGACAGCGGGAAGCGACTTTGTTTTATACTATGTAGTGATGTCGAGATCTTTAAAGAGGTGATATCACCGTTGGTTTACGATCAGCCAATTATTCGAATGAATGAAATTAATTATTTAATAAGAGGGACGAACACACTAATTATTGTAAATGATCATTTTGACCTAACTACAACATTGAATCTAAATTCAAATTAAAAAAAAAATTAAAAAAAAATTGTAAATTGGCTATAGGTTCTTTTTAAACAGAGTTCTGAAAAAAATACATTTTATTTGTTCATTATTTACTGAGAAAATAAATAAAGAAATTCCTCCTAAGGGCTAAAGAAAGTCATTTCTACGTCAGATTTTGTCCTACGTGACGCGGTGACAAACATAATGACGTCATTCCGCCCAGTAGTCCAAAGCGGGTGTAGCAAACACGTATAATATTAAATAATTTTTTCTCAGCAAATAATACTGAATAAATTTTTTTTTTTTGAGACAATCCTTTTTTGTACTTACCAAATACTTAAAAACGCACGGCAGCCCTTATAAAATCACTTTTTTTACGTGCAGAATTGTAGCGCATTTTTTAGTGTAGATACGCGCTTATTCATAAAATGGATCTCGAATACCTGTTTGGCGCGTATACACAGTACTTATTTGAATATTTAAGTATTTTTGTTGTAAATAATCAACTTATTTAGACCGGTGACACATGGCAGTGCCCCTGGGCGACTAGGACGACTCGTTTGTGGCTAGGTAAGCTAAGCCCTCGTCTGCACTCAGCCTATAATTTAAGTGATGCCGATCGACATGCGAACAAAGTGTATTAAAACATAATCTTATAAAACCCACCTTCCCCTGCTGCATCGAGACTGAGGAGGTTCTCTTATAGATAATATAATATTGCACGCCCGCGACTTCGTACGCGTAAAAATACTTTAATTTCCCGCTATTCCACGTATTAGATTTAGGGGCTAAGGATATCCAAGGAATATTGGCGACTTTCAATTGAAAAGTTGATCGATCAGTCAGTTAGTTTCTTCTTTTATATTAAGTATAGATGACACTACAAATATTCCCCCAGCTTCTTAATAGCTTTCGGCAGGCTATCGCTATCACGCTTGCACTCGCAACGGACAGTATATCTGTCATTCGTGTGTCATAGATAAACGAAGATTGCCGATCGGTAAAAAAATATATTTGTGGCTGTGGTAGTGCAAAATGTGGTGACAGAATTATCAAAACAAAATATACAGTTGTTGGTATAATTCTGTACTCCTACCCCACTCTGGGAATGAAGGCATGAGTTTATGTATGTATTAAGAAAATCGTAGCACTGTATTTCAAAATTCGTCAAGACGTACCTACGAAAGTCAAAAAGAAACATGAATATAGGTAGGTAAAAAACTTGAGTAAAGCTCCTCTTGCATATACTTAGTTGTATACAAAACGAATATAAAAAATACGTCAAATTTCAAATAAGTATTTGTAAAATGTTGAACTGCCTAGGTATATGTGTTTTATCTACATGGAAGTGGCTTTAAAAATATATTGTGCTAGCCACTATGCAACACCCGTACCTATCGCCTTAAAATATACGCCGGTGGCCACGTTATGATAGGTAGGCCGTCTACCTGTTCGACCAGGTTGGTGACGTGGGAAATCCAACCGAAAGAAAACAAGCATTTTAGTAACTCTAATTTATTACAGCCTAAAATAGCCCAAACATCGATTAAATTTAATATTTCTTTATGCTTGTAGTTCGCCATTAATAAAGAATAAAATGTCGATCACGCATGCTTTCGTGCCGAACCACACCTGAAAGAATTTGGCCTATTAGGGGAACGACTTTATAATGCAAGAGTTTAATCAAGTAAAGAATACCATTGTCCCGCATCGGGGGCACGGTATGGGCCATACCTACCGCATACAGTGCCTTAATGGAAAATTTCATTTTAGAAAAGGTTTTAAACTAGGTTGACACGTGCACTTAGTCACTTTGTAAATGAACATAGGAGACACATAGTTAAGATTCCGTTGATAGCATGGTAGTCTGTATAATTCGTTTTATTTAGAATTAGAACTAAAGGATAGTACCTAATACGTATGCAAATAGTCGAAACAGTAGTACAATTTGGATTACAACAAAAATAATCTGTCTGCTTTTCAATTTTTATTCGAAAGAATAGCCTTTTAAGAATAAGAATAAGCATAAGAATATTTTTTATTGCCACAACCTTAAATTTAGCCAATGCAAAAAAATTATAATACAAAAACTATGTTAGTTGATGAGCTAAAATAAAAACTTATAGTAGGTAACTAAGGATCCACGTTGAAGCGTTTCATGATTAAAAGTGTGTTTGCAATTTAAAATAATTTCTTAAATAAAACGTTTCCTCACGTTCATTCACGATTACACATTAGCGTTTTGATCACTCTGCATTGGAGCTCTGATAAAAGATCCTTTGACGTGACACTAGCCGGTTGGCTGGCCATTGTTGGTCGATAGCTACAAACAAACCAATAGCAAAGCCAAGTCCTCTACACGTTGGCCAAATAACCTTGGCCCAACGCATTGGCCCAACATATACAGCGGTCATTAGACTAGTTGGTCGAACTCGATAAAAGTATTCCACCCCTGATCTATGGTCGATACCACTTCGCCGTAACTATCGGCTATCCACTAAAGAATGAACACTAAGAGCTTTTCCCTATTAGACAACCCATAACCTATAAACAGTTTCTTCATATTAGAAACGTATTTTGTGTTACCTTTGTCTAGGATTACTTATTATTTCTTATCTGCTTGTGAAATGACAACAAATAATGGGATGAAATGAGATCGGATACACTTAGACCCTGTCGGATCTTTTGTGATAAACAAGTAACAAAACAAGTAAGTGTGCAAAATGTGGTTACAGAATTATCAAAAAGTTTTTATAGTTGTTGGAAATTCTGTAGCTCTGCCTACCCCACTCTGGGAATAAAGGCGTGAGTTTATGTATGTGTATGTATGTAAAACAAGTGACATCACTGGGATTTTATACATATAATTTATCAGTTGTTACGTCTGTTCTTGTTCTATGTTTAAGAGTAAGTACTGAATGGAGCGAAATAAACATACGCGTCATTGAATTCCGAAGCTATTACTATAAACACAAAAAAAATATCTCTAAAAAACATACATGTATAAACTTATTTTCTATTTAAAGTTATGTTTTCACATTTTATAACTTGTAGTTTTTGGCTGATGTGGGAGTAGCGAATATTACAGTTTTCAAGTTCAATATTTCTTATACGGTCACCAATAGATTTTATTTTATATTATAACTTTGTCGGCATAATTTAAATCTATGCCAAATTATAGCTTTGTAGTGCCAAGAGTCAGAGTTAAACCTCTAACAGACGGACAAACGGACATGGCAAAACTAAAAGGCCTCCTTGTCCACTACCGAACCCTATAACCATACATAAAACCAACAATAAGCATTATCGCAATACCATAACGCAGTCGTATACTGCATTAAAGCGCTGAGATCTACAAGACGAATAATCATATTCACTTACATTAAAAGTCTGCTCATAAGTGCTAGAAAACAAATTGACTAGATACTATGTGGCCTTACCCATGCTAATTAGAAAGTAATACACTAGCTACGCGCCAGAATAGTGTTCACGTAGCCAAACCGGAAGAGTTAATGATTAGTTGCGTATGCGATCAACGTTCATGATAATTTAAGTGTAGCCAAGAAATCGATATCGAATACGTTATTACGGTCCCTTTACACGTTCACGCCAAACTTTATTTAAGGTAACGAGGCATATTTATAAATACCGGTATCCCGCCCTTTGGCCGAAATATGTTTGGCCGAATGTATCGTTTCCCCACTGTTTTATTTGCCAACCCGCTTTTTGTTCTGTAACTGTAAATATTTCAGGATTTATTTCAGTACCATCGTGTAAAACCCTATAGGTTAGGTTAGGTTAGTTTTATAAAAATCCTGAAATGTTTACAGTTACAGAAATAAAAGTGGGTTGGCAAATGAAACGGTTGGGAAACGACACATTCGGCCAAACATATTTCGGCCAAAAGGCAGAGAACCATAAATACCTTAGGTACAGTCAAGGAAATTGATTCCTAGACCATTTTGGACTATGTCAAAGTGACACTGAAAAAAAAATCATAAGAAGTCTCTTACGTTTTGATTGATTGCGTCACTATGACATAGTCCAAAATGGTCTAGGTATCAATTTACTTTACTGTAGATAATGAAGTTCTTAAAACGAACACATCAATCATTATCTTTATACTCACCCAATAATAACTAAGGATTGCATAGGTCCAGCATGTTGGGTTACTCGTAACGTACACAAGGGCAGGCTTGACTCACTTCAAACTTCAGGCACAAAGGCCAAGAAAGTGGTCTACCAGTTTTGACGAAAGTTTCTGTGAGATCTAGTTATCGCTAAGGTTGACACTTGTCACTGTCATAATATTACATGCAGACATACATTAAATCACGCCTGTATCCCAGAGGGGTATGCAGAGACCACTTCTTTACACTAGCTACGATCCTGACAAAGCTCTTTCGCTTCTTCCACATTCACACAAAGAGTCATGCACGCACGTCGATTTCGACTACCGTAAAACTACACAACTATGGTCCTAGCCTGCAACAATAGTCCAATTTTCCTCATTACTTTATTCTAAAACTAGCGACCCGCCCTCGCTTCGCTTCGGTTTCTGTAAAACCCGTAGATAAAACAGTATCTATTATACACAAAAACCTTCCTCTTGAATCACTTTATCTATTAAAAAAAACTGCATCAAAATCCGTTGCGTACTTTTAAAGATCTAAGCATACATAAGGACAGACAGCGGGAAGCGACTTTGTTTTATACTATGTAGTGATATGATACCTTACTGCTATTATTGCTGGGTATATAATACTGTTTGGCCTAAAATCGATTGCTCTAAACTCTAGCTATAGCTAAAGCTATCATATTTTTACAATAATGTGATAAGTAAAATTGGATATAGGCCAGGACCATAGTTGTGTAGTTTTACGGTACTTACGATTCGGCCCATTTCCAGTATTATTGCAAGGGATAATCGAACTTGTTGTATCATGACGCGCAAATGAACTTCAACCGTAGGGTGGTAGACCCAATTTTCGGCTGACTGTACCTACAGTAAAGAAAACTGAAAGACACACAGCAAGATCAAAAAAGGGACGTCTTTTAGATTTCCTTACTGTACTCTTACATGGGTATGTATCTCTGGGAGTGACAGAAAGGGAAGCATAGACTAAGTAGGTACATGCTTTACGTACATAAAGGCTGTTATAGTTAAGATGAGCGCCTTCGTACTTGTACAAGTAATCTGGCTGCGTGACACCAGGGTCTCTATTCTGGTAGGTAAAACCATATTGTTGCTTTAACACCTTTGACAGATTAGTGCAGCGGTTTAAACATGTTAAAGTGACAAAGCACTAATGTATGTAACTACATTAGTGCTTATGCAATAATGTAGGTGCAATAAAAGAGCAGCTTTATTTTATAAGCTTTTATTTAACTTGCAATGTATAGGTATGTATGTAAGGGTCAAATCTTGCAAGTTAAATTTGACCCACTTTCCGATTTTTGATGAAGCTGAAAATTTGCATACGTCTTTAGTTCTGATGACAATACAATAATATAGTACCATCGAGCTGGTCTGATGATGGAGACACAGGGTGGCCATAGGAACTCCTAAATAACAAATGATAAACTCGTCGTGTTAGGGCTTGTTAGAAACGTCTTGACGAATAGATGACGAGTGTGTAAAAAAAAGTTCAGTCGACAAAAGTTTGTCCCAAAAATATTTTTTTGACAGAAATTTAATTAAACACGCTATCTCTCAAGTTAATTGATGGTGAAGTTAAGAACGAAGTTTGGTTGGTGAAAGAAGAAAGAAATTAATTGAATGAGTTTACATGGTGTGGTGTTAACATAAGATGTTCCTATGTGGAATTCGCGTAACATGTTACATACATGTTTAAGATCTGACTAAATCGATAAACATCGATGAAATTGCTATAAACAATATTTTTATAATTATAAGTCACCTGCATAACGACGTCACGGAAACTGCATTTTATTGTTCTTGGCAATATAGCGACATGCATGTTACATCTCGTTTGTTTTACATTACAAATGAAAGAGATGCATCGAATATATTTTATCATAGCTAACGTTGAAAAACGGATATTGAGCCAATTTTTTTTGGCATCGAATGTAGCATCAGCGAGTCGATTGGACTGCCTTGGACGTGAACTCTTTATAGTAAATGTGCCCAGCAACATGCTCTTGTTGTTTATGTTTCTGTATTCTATATTTACTTAGGTACAGCTAGCTCTTGAGATTCCTTTAGTTTCATCAAAACATGTAATTTTTTGTTGGAACGTTACTACAGAGTCAGATCATTAGAAAGTAAATTTATAATCGACCTATTTAAACCTAGAATGCAACCTCATTCTGTTCTATAGATAATTTTATTATGGAGTTCCCGTAAATAGCACATTGTCAACTCTAAATTATTTCTTAATGTTTTGCAATTCGTTGTCATAAAATATAATAAGTCTACGCTCACTTTTATCACTAATAGCACTTTAATTTATGTCTCAATTAAGAAGATTGTGAGGTTAAAAAAATCCGTACAAAATGCGGTCACGTTCAAATCTAGTCGGATTTAACGATTTTTAAAAAGATGTACTTAGATATTTATATGGATTTTTACAGCTAGTACGATTTCAGAGCCGCTTCCCAGTCCTCTTGAAATACCTAATTAAGAAATTTGGAACCTTTAATAAGCCCTTAGTGCCATAAGGTGAGTTCGGCAAAGTTTCGGACGATTTTAGGTAGGTTGAGTTGATGTTGAATTTTTTTTTTTTCTTAGCTTGTGAATACTTTGCATACGTTTTTCATATATCAAAATGATGAGAATGAAATATTCTACAGCGTTGAATTTCAGTACCTCCCAAGACATCAAGGCGAGTGTGTGATTAGTGTTTAAAAATAGGATAATGAAAAAGTTGGATATCAGTAAATTTCTACGAGGTGGTGTAAGACCGGACGAGCCTGTAACTTCGTCTCTATTGCCGGTAACAGAGAGTTAACTACAGAAAAATGTCCGATTTGACCCGCTGACAAACATATAGTAGAATTGTCCATGTAGTATTACAAAGCAAAATTTCGGACACGATTTTTATTTTTTTAGACTTTTTCTGTCCGATCTTACCCGATGCACCCGAAATTTAAGCAATTGTGGTCCTCAAACTTTTGGCTGTTTTTATGAGGTCATTAAACCCGGGTTCACCGAACCCGCAAGAATAATGGTAGGCTGAGATGATTATGATGAAGAATAAGTTGTTTTAAAGTATAGGGAAAATAAAATAAATACAACAATTTGGAATCAGTCTGCGTTTTTATTCGTTAATAGTTATTATATTACAACTACCTTTGGTTGCATTACTTACCTGCACTAATTATTTATTATAAGTAAGTATTTAGTTACTACAGAGATCAATAATTTATTGAGTATAGTACGAAGTGTCAGTCCTGGAGTGTTATTCTCTTAAAAACGGCGTTCCGTCGGTCGAACGAGTGAACGAGTTTTTAAGAGAATAAGTAACATCTCTGATCACGTCTCCCGAATCATACTTAGGTACTAAATGTGTTTGGTCAAATAGGTGGGTATAACTTATAGCTATTTTAACAATCAGTGGCAGTATCAACGCCTCTTAAATATAGTTATTATTCTATATCTTACGAAAGCGGGTTGAACATACTTTTGTAGAACTGCTGCTTACGAAACCCGATGAACCAATCTTTACCCGGTCTGTCGTCGCGAAATGGAGTAACTAAGCCATTCTTCTGGACAAATCGCTGAACTAAATCTAATACTTCTGATCGCGACAGCCCCCAACCCCATTTTTCTATAATGCGAAGACAATCTGCCAATGACTTTTCCATTTCAGGCGGAATAATTGGTGGCCTTCCAAGGCTAAAACTCTTTTGACCAGTTTTTTGTCTTACCCTGTCACTGAGTGTGGATGCTGGGATGCCATACAATCGTGATGCCTCGATGTTAGTGAGTTCTTTTCTTCGAACTCTTGCAACAGCGATCTTCACATCTTCTTGAGAGTATGAAGCTAGATGTGATGTTCTTTTGTAATTCGCCGGCATGGCGAATCTGTAACACATATACCTATATGATTACTAATTATGAATTTATAACATCTTAGAATTACTTAATTAGATAAAAATACCTAACGCAGGAGTTTAATAGTAACGCATTCATTACGTGCTTTAAAAGATCAAGTGAGGTCTTACCAATGATTTACCTTTACTTTCAGATTAATTTTATGATTAAATAACTATTAATTATACGTTATTTTCAATAAAAACAGGAATCAAATTACACTTGTACGGAGAGTCAGGTTTAAAAAGTCGAGCAAGTGCGAAGTTTGAGAATCACTGACAGTTTAAGATCGGATTATTTTCATCCGATCTTTAACTATTTCGGGTAAGACCGGATCTCAGCCTACAGTAGCAGTAGCCCAATTCCAATTATATAGATTTGCCACAAATTTAATAAAAACAATATGTACTCTGTAAAAGAAAGTAAAAACGCTTCTACTTACCAGTTATTTCCAAAATTCTTGCAGAGGGTATATTCGGATGCACGAAAAAAATAAAATTTTGTTCACTTTTTAATCCGCGGCACATTATGCACGACTAGATGGTTGGAGCGACAAATGCGGACTGAAGAGGGGAGCGGGATAAAATGGCGCATCGCGTCGGCTTGCCAGCTTTAAGAAAACACCCCGCAATAAGCGTAAATTTAAATCATACGATCTTACCCGCTGTCCGATTTTAGGCGAACTCACCTTATTGTAATAAACTTGTTTTTAAACGTCAATTTATTTTCGATTTCGGGAGCAAACTCCGGAGTAAAGTCTAGCTTGTTTATAGATCTTCGTATAGCAATTTGTGGTGTTGCGCATGCGTGAACGATTAAATAATACTAAATATTGCAAAATGCTCTAGATTTGTTTCCGATCTAGATTCTCGCGCCACTGAATTACTTCCCGCAATTAAAATAATTTCACAACATTTACGAACTACAGACTAAGTTTTTGATAAATATTTATTGAAAAAACACTTGTCACCTCATTTTGCTTCGTTTAATTTAAAGATACTCTGACATAGAAGCCTACTTTGAAGACATATACAAATAAATAACAGGCTTAATAATATCAACCTTGATTTACTGACATACATTTGTAAATAATAAAACCAACAAAGGAAGGACTGGATCTAGTTAGTAACCATTGAGAACTCAAACCTGTGATCAAAAGCATATAGACCCCTTTGAATACCAATAGTCTAGGTGGGCAGGCTTTCCTAAGGGCTGTACTTATTAATAAACTCATCTTGGGTGAGAGGCCCGTCACAAGATACGTCAAAGTAAACGTCAAACCATAGAACACTGTCATTTTTGACACTTCTCGAGACGAGCATTAGAGTTGAGATTAGATTCTATCTATCTATTCACCAATCCCGTCAAGTATGTTTACACAAACCTTATTGTCAGAGGCAAAGACGCGTGTACATTTTTGAGGTTTTGGGAACGGTGTGGTTGATGTTATGAACGTTTAGGGAACGTATTTATGACTTTGACTGTCCTGTCCTGTCCAAGGCCTTGCGCTTCGCTGGTTTATTACTAAAGTTCAACCGTCACCGTCACTTACCATCCTCGGTAAGAAAGAAGTAGCTAGTCAGTGTTTTACTAAAATTACCAGCGCATGTTTAACCTTGTTAAAAAATCATGAATCGTACCTAACTCATCTAAATAACCTCAATTTGAATCCAAGGGTCTATTCAAATAAATGGGAGCGGCCAGTCATTTGAATGACTTATCAATACTTAACAAAGTACCAGTTACTGAAGCATCAATTCTTCGTATACTGTATAGTAAATGAGAACAAGAACATATAGGCGGCCTCGAATCCCTAAAACAGAACGTTGGCACTCGTTTTTAAATAATTAACATTTAACCTTTAACAATACGTATTCAAATATTCTCACAACACAACCCATTATAACCTATTTTAAGAAATCGAACTATCGATTTAGTCGGCATAATCACTGTGCGTGTCTGTCAACCTGGTATGGTGGCGATTCCATAACAAGAATTCCAGTTTGACCAAGCGAAACTCGCCCTTGATAAACTTTCAAGTACTCGTCAATCGCGTTCTAAATAGTAAAACCGGCTGTCCCAAGTTAATTATATAATTATGGAGCCATCACTAATTGCACCATAGTGCCGAAATAATGCCAAATGTTGAATAATATAGGCAGCGGCGACGACATTGTTAATTTTTTATGAGTTAGCTTTCCAGCCGACCACTGTAGGTTGACAAACAAGCTTCTTTCGAGGTTTTCCTGCATCATTTTGAATTTGAGTGGTTTCTTTACCTTATGACCCTTAACCAAGTAATAAAATCATTTTACAACATGAAAAGTACAAACGAGCACACAGGGCTCTGATGGTGAGTGGGATCTGGGACCCAAAGACATTTGAAATCACAATTTGATTTAAGTTCAAATTGTGAGCCCTTGTTTTGGCAAACATTTCAATTCTGCAGAGGTCGAAGACTTAATATAAGTCACTTAAATATACACATTTTATTGACATTGAAGACTTCTCCCTGTGGAGCGGAAGCCGTTGACCGTCTATGTTGACGACCTCACAAATAAAACAAGTCACACCTTTAAACGATATCAACCATTTTTAATCGTTGTTTGTTTTCTGATATCACTTAGAGCAATTACTTCGTCAGTTGTTATATTGAAAAAAAACCGGACAAGTGCGAGTCGGAGTCGCCCACCGAGGGTTCCGTACAAATTTCTAGGTACTTACATACGTTTTGTTGTCCTGTCTTTTTGTGATTTAATTAAAATTGTATAGTTTAGTTTCCGATTTTTCCCTATGCTTGTAGTATAAAACTTGCAAAATTTCATAGTTCTCAGGCAATATCTTTTTTTTACGTTAATTTAGAAGTTTGAAGTTTGTTTGATTTTTTTTACAGCTTCAAGGAACTGTAGACCTGAGTATATCGTTTTAAATTTAACTCGATACCTCAACGCGTTCCCGAGATTAAAGGGTCTTGACAGGCAGACGCACGGAAAACAAAGTGATCCTATAAGGGTTCCGTTTTTTCCTTTTAAGGTACGGAACCCTAAAAATGATTTTAGTATTCCTCGACCTCGTATAGATGTTGACAATGTTACCTGTAACGTGTCTACAAACAGCCAGGCTCCTATTTCACAGCGACAGTTGACAGGTGATAATTTGGGGTTCATTACATAATTCCGAAGAGTCATGCTTAATTCCGATTTTTTTGTTTTGAAATATTACTTTATTTTTGAATGTCGTATATAAATAAATCATTATAATCTAAAATTGCTCCGGCATAACATAGCTTTCGCAAAAAAATACTGAACTTTAATGTGTTCCGGATAATTTGATCTACATTGCAAAGTCAACGAGTTCCTAGGTCGTCGGGCTTCATATACGCTATGCCATGTACACGGGATTGTCACCTGAGGTCTTCGCACATTATAACAACTCACCGGCGACTCGACTCTATGCTAGACATTGAAATTTAAGCCCTGTGTCATATGTTCAAGGTTTAATTTCAAAAAATGATTATAAGTAGTGTACAACGAGTGGCCTACGCATCGTACACTAAAGGTCAACCCCGACACGTTTGTCACGCAATGACCACACGTCGTCCACGCAACGACCACACGTTGTCCACGCAACGACCACACGTTGTCCACGCAACGACTATGCGTTTGCGACTGACGCGTGACGGGCAACCATTTGCCAGCCCACCCGTCCGCCCCGTGCCTTCCCCCCGCCCGCCATCATTCACTATGGAATCGAAGGACGGAGTGCACGTTGATAAGCGGTATACGGTGATATTTTTCGAAAATCATGCAGAAAGAAAAGTTGATAGAAGAAGTGCGAAAATATCCGCTACTATACGACCTTAGTGATTCGAAATATAGTGACGTACATAAGAAGGAAAAGGCATGGAATGAAATCGCTATTGTATTGTCGCAACCAGGTAGGAATTTTTAACATAATTAATTTCTATTTGTGACGTTTTCAGTGTTGGTATTGAGTTATTGATTTTGCCATAATCTACAGAAATTCAGCTATCGAACCAATAAATATGTGTGATTCTAATAGATATTAAAAGTAATGTTAAAACTTATAAGTCATTTCATTAAAGTACATTTTGAGAAAATTTAATTCAACCTGTTACATCCAAAAAGTAGGTATGTTATTGTACAGTTAACAGTACCTACGATTTTCTACTTGGACACTCGAAAAATCTTGGTTTATCGTAAAAATTAGTTTTTTCACATACAGTAATATAAAATCCCAGAATTTACTGACATAAAATATTAAATCTACGTCATATATTTTTTATTTTGGGTTTCTGTATGTTATAATAAAGTGCCTTACGTTTATTTAATATAGGTAATCAGTAATAAAATCCCACCTTAGTATAGAAACTTGTTTAATATTCTTAATAAGCCAATAATATTATAACCAACTTCTTATGATTATTACATATTAATTATCCATGATCTATATTAAATGCTGCCACGGAACTCGTCCTTCGGGAGATTGAAAATAAGTTGCAAACATATCACGCGTTTCAAAAGCAGATGCCGAAGATTCACTTATATCTTCTGGAAGTGTACTTAGTAATCTCTGTTCATCATCATTATTGGCCGAACTCTGCCTTGTGTTGACTTCATCATCGGATGTTATATTATAACACCGCATGACATTGTGTAAAATACACGTCGCAAAGACCACAATATCAACATAAATATTTTGGGTGTAAATGCAAATTCTTATTATAAATTCCAAATTTTTGATATAAGATGCCGAACGCGTTTTCAACTACTCTGCGAGCTCGCGATAAGCGATTATTGTATATTCTTTCCTTTTCTGAAATGCCACTTGAACGTGGATATGGTCGCAATAAATTCTTTTTTAAAGGAAACGCTTCGTCGGCTACAAAAACATGTGGCATTATTATTTCAGTACCAGGTAATGGTGTGTCAGTTGGAATATTAAATGTATTCATTTCAATCGCTCTTCCTAATCTTGACGATGCCAAAATTCCGCCATCACTATTCCTGCCATAGGCCCCTATATCGACAGCTATAAATCTGTATTTATCATCGACGATAGCCATGAGGACGATAGAGAAGTGTTTTTTATAATTAAAAAATAGCGAGCCGCTGCTAGGAGGGGCAATTATGTTTACATGTTTGCCGTCGATGGCACCTATACAGTTTGGAAAATTCCATTTTTTATTGAAACCATCTGCGATTCTTTTCCAGTCTTCGGTAGTAGGTGTGGGCATGAACTTCCCCTTCATTGTATTTATAATCGCATTGCACACATCTTTTAATATCGACCGGATGGTACTTTCGCCTAACCGAAAGCTTGAACTCATAGTCCTAAATGAACAGCCACTAATCAAGTACCTGAAACAACCAATTTTTCTTTATATTTATATTATTTTGTTACAGCGTCAGAATGTAAGAAGATATGGCAAAACTTAAGGGAATATCATAGAAGAGCCATTAAAAAGAAAGCAACTAAAAGTGGTCAGAGTGCTAATACTAATAAAAAATGGCAATATGAAACTGAAATGTCTTTTTTATTACCACATTATAAAGAACGGTCTACAGTGACGTCAGTGGACAACACAGATGATGGTGATGATGAAAATAGCTTATCTGCTGCGGAAATTCTTGCCAATGTGACTAATAATGAAGAATCTCAAGACTCGTCAATTACCTCGGAGCGTCCTGAATCTTCGGTGTCTATGTACGAATCATCTAGATCAGTGTTTCCTGACATTCCAAAAACGACAAAACGAAAGAAATTGCAAGAAACAAGTGCATCGGCGGTCTTAATGGAATATTTATTAAAAAACAAAAACGATGAAGATGGAAAGCAGAATGACGAAATGGATAAATTTTTTTTAAGTATTTCTAGCACAGTAAAAAAATTATCTACCTATAATCAAGCACTTTTAAAGTCAAGAATTTTTAATTTAGTTTCGGAAGCTGAAATACAAGAACTGCAAAATAATCGAAACTGTTACTATGAAGATTTTTTTGCACCAGGAACTTCTGGCTACACAACTCAAAACCTAAATGCAGGTACTACCGGTAGTAGCACCGCTAGCACCCAACAGCAAAATACAACGCCTATGGAAGAATCGAGGGTTGATGGTTCTTCTTAACACAACTAAAGTAAAATTGCTTTGCTTTGATTTATCCTTTAACTTGATATATAAATAAATACATATAAATTATAAAAAAGTTTCTTATTGCTTACCTTAATGTCACTGCCAGCTTTTCTTCCGGTGATACAGCTTCTCTAAATCGCGTGTTTCTTTTGTAGATGTCGTCCTCAATAATATTAAGTATATAATAAAACAAGTATCTCGGCATACGGAAATAGATATAGAATTTTTCTTCGTCATCTAGCACACGTTTCCGGATATTCCAATATTCCCCTTCTGATTTCCTTTGTCGCAACATATCATGTACCCAATATCTTCTTTTCCTGCTGTTTCGTTCATTTTCATTATCAAGTATAATAGCTATAATCGCCAGTTCACTGAATGTAAAGTTCGACATTTCATAAGCAACACGACTTCTTTGGACAAAATTCAACCGAAAACTGAGGTTAGACGAGTTGTCTGTTGAATACGCATTACCCACTCGTTGGCACCGCGTTGTCCACTCGTTGGCACCGCGTTGTCCACTCGTTGACACCGCGTTGTCCACTAGTGACCATTGGGTGGATCAACTAGTTGACTACTCATCGAGAGTGTTAGTAGAGTTGTTGCCGCGTTGGCGTGGAGTTGTTATAATGTGCGAAGACCTGTATCCTGACTCTCCGTTGATTATAAAGGGGCCGGGTATCCTGCAGATTGAATTGTAAATGAAGTAAGTGAATGACACGGTATAGGTAATATCCACGGCAAAAATATATCAGCTACAATCGCGGAATATTTATCTGTATCAAATAGGAATAAAAAAAATCGTATCGTCTCACTAAAGTCTACGTATGTATTATAATATGGGTAACTAAGCAACGACTGTCATTAAAAGTAAGTAGAAGTATGAGTAGTTGGATTTTCTATCGTATCGGTAATCTATGTACGTACGCAAAGTTGGTAAAACATTAAATTCTAACATACCTTGGGATAACAGGGCCTATATTTAATAACAATCAATCGTTTTCGACCTGCGGGCCTGGTATAGCTGCGTCTATATCGCATGTCAACTGTGGATAAAGCATCCGTCACTTTTTGACACGTGTACTTATTTACCAGTCAGAAGGTGACGGATGCCTTATCCAAAATTTATCACGCGATAAACGCAGCCATATTAGGCCCCCTGTTATCCTGTTGTCAACGTTTTGATAGCTCTTTTTTACTTGACAGTAATGGCGGTCGAGTTAAAAACAACACGATAAGATGTCAAAGTCAATATCGTTTTACCTAACAGTATAGAGGTCCTGCGGGCCTAGAATGGCTGCGTCCGCGTGTCAAATGTGGATAAGGCATCCGTCACTCTCGTACTTATTTACGTGTGAGAAGGTGACGGATTAATAATCCAAGCTTTGTCACGCGATTAACGATTAAATAGTATGCGCATTAAAAAATCTCTGTCGTTTTTTTGATACGCAGGTCTTTAACCTCTTTTCGTCGTTCGATTGCTCGAGAAAAAAATACTAAGCCTGAAAACAACTCCAATCAATCAAATTATACCGCGTGCGCAGGGTGTTATTATTATTCCCTGTAACATTACTAACTCATACTAAGTAGGTAGGTACGGTCGGCCAAAAATATGGTCTACCACCCTCAGTTCACTTGCACGTCATGAATGTCATGTCATGATACAATGTTTACTAATACATTTATAGACCTCGGTCTAAAATAAAGTTATTACTTATTATTATTATTATAATGAACTCAATATCGTAATAGTACATTGTGTATTAAGGGTGGTAAAGAAAGAATTACAAACGAGAGTCTGTTAGAAGCCCGAAGCCGAAGGCTGAGGGCTTTAATGACTCGAGCTTTGTATTTCCTTTACCACCCGTGTAACATACTAGTACATTACTTAACAAGGGCTGTAAAAGAAAGAAAGCCCGAAATCGCAGGTATTTGAGACCCGAGCCGTAGGCGAGGGTTGTAAATATTCGATAGAGGGCTTTCTTTTTTACTGCCCGTGATGAGTACACAATTTTACGTCTTCACCTGGCCACAATGCGAGTTTTACCGTGCGCGCAGCGTGCGATAAAACTCACATTATGGCCAGGTGTTACGTAAAATGTTTTTCATCACAATTGCGAGGAAATGAAATAAAATCAGACAAAAGATCATATTTTTAACTTATTAGCGGCAGACTACATCATTGGCTGTGACTTACCACAGATAATGTCAAACGTGTTCGGAGTCCGATTCTAGTGACATATGAGATCAATAGTTTATTATGCGAGATTGTTAGGAAATAGTATTCAACTGACATTTCATCTCGAATGAAACTTCATATCGAATGGCACAAGAATTGGGGTCCTGACGTATTGTGATAGTTTGAGTCCACGTATAATATTTAAAAAAAAAGCTATTACGCACTTTAGTTACGTAATGGTAAAAAAAGGCCCGCGGGTATTATTTTGGATTTACGGTCGATTTTTCTAGCATGTTAGGACACTATTTACGAGCAAGTGTGATGAAAAGTAATGAATTCAAGTGGTTGTACAATGTTTAAAACTAACCTGCTGAAAATAATTTACTCAAGTTATTAGAAATATAGGTCTAAATCAATTTATAAACCTTTTAACGATGAATAGAACGAATTAACAATAGATTTCATAACGTTTTTACAACGGAGGATATAGTTTTAGAGTTCTGTTCGATTTAGGGATCCGTTTGCGAAATACGAGTGTAGTAAGCTTTAAAGTGGTAATTTTCGTTAGACTAAAGTGTCATTATCAAAACAATGTAGTGTAATTTTTATCCCTAGAAATTTCTGGGCCCGTGTTATGGTCACCTTTGTCGCGGTGGGTAAAGCATCCGTAACTCTCGCACTTACATACTAGTCAGAAAGTGACATATGCTTTATCCCCATCAATGAACACAACCATTGTGAATAGTTTTTACATGCTGTAGGTATATGTAGGTAAACGTACAAGTATAAGGCGGAAGTCATTTGACTGTTATTTGTACAGAAATAGCTCGTTCACTCTTTAAGATAACTAAAACTAATTGCGGTTTAAATTCTTGGTCAATGGGCTACAACGATTAACGTGGAATTTTTTGAATGTTATCGCTGCCATCCCAATCCTGTTTTGTTAGTTTTCGTTATGGTCCCGGGTCATTGTTAAACACTTGAAAAACCTTTAAATATTCAATAGTTTTCCAGTTTTTATAAACATTTACCAGCATGAACCTGTGTTACGGCTCAAGTTACTGGGTATGTAAACCTTAAGGTAGGCTTCATTTGAAAGAAAATTAGATGAATTTGTTGTTGCTGGTAAAAAAAAATAAGTTATCAAAATATCTGAAAACGGGAAAGTTTAGAGTTAAGGAAAAACTTGGGATTGCCATAACTACTTCATCATATAAAATACTTCATCATATAAAACCAGAACAATCTAATTCAGTCATATTCAGTGCAGGTATCAGTTCCATAGTCTATGGTGACTAATATGTACAACAATTGAAAAGTCATGTTAAGTTGTTTATATATTGTTATATCAACCATAATCTAAATACCTTTACTTGGAATGCTCCCTCTTAAAAGAGATAAGAAATTCGTACCTAATATTGATAAGTCAATTTGGAAACGATAACAATAACACAATGACGTTTTTAACTGCGTACTCTCCAACTGGCAATTGTAACATGGTTATAGGACTTTGGGCGTATAGATGGATAACTTTAAATGGTAGGTATAGTCTACGAAAAAAGTATGTATATACACACCTTTGCTGTTTATTTTAATTGAATAAGGTGACAAATTGCATACATTTGTTCGTAGTCGACTGAACGTACAGGTAGACAAAATAATTTATGTACATTTTAAACTAGAGTCACTGTATTGACACCAGTATAGAATCTAACAAACATACTTTAAAACAAAGTAATTCGACATTAATCTTATGCTTTATGGTAAATATATCATTAATATTACTAATCTAGTGAGTAGGTATACTAGAGCTGAGTATTCCTGGGTTATGGGAGAAATAATTCGCCGTGGCATGAAGTATAAAAACATTTCAGCAGCTATGACACAAACTGTGGGTTTTCAAGAGGAGTGCGTGGGTACTTTAAGTGACTACATTAAAACTATTTTTTTTTATGGCATAGAGTAGACAAACGAGCACACAGGCCACCTGATGGTGAGTGGAAACTGTGACCCATAGACATTCGCATTCACAAGACTGCAATGCAATCCTAAGACTGCAAATGCGTTGCCAACCCTGAGGACTAAGATGGAATGCCTCTATGCTAGTCATTTCACCGGCTGTCTTATCCCCAAACCGGAACACAACAATGCTCAACTAGGTCGTATTGTTTCGAAATTGTCACTTATTAGTAACACAGTTATTAAGAATTCAAAGAAACTCGTTGTCGTCAACTGGTGCTGACGTAATTAACCGCTAATTAGAGTCCATTATAAATTGCTCGTCTAATATTGTTATGAGAAAATTTCACTGTGTAGTATATACAAGTGTTTTATAAAGAAACCCTGTAACTTTGTGCCCAAAATATGCAGTAAATAGTAAAAACCGAGTCACATTTTGAAACTCAACGTCATTTAGTAGTAATTAGTAAGTCGTAGTAGAAATAAGTAAGCCTAGGACTTCCTCTTTCTCTTTTTTAAATCTATACATACATACAAGGTGGCGCAAAAGTAATCACCCTATCGGAAGATGCTATAATTTAAAAAAATGGCGGCAAATGTCAGTTTTGCTTTGACATTTGTAAAGTAAATAGTTACAAAATACACGTCAACAAAACATGAATCGCTTTACTCTTCAAGAACGCGGAATAATTACTTCGTTTTTTTTGCGGAATAATTCGTCGGTGGTGTTGGCGCAGCGTGAATTTAGGCGCAGATTTCCCGGTCGTCCGACGCCAACTGGGCAAACACTACGGCGTTTAGCCACTCGCCTAGAAGAGTATGGGACATCACAAGATGCTGCCAGGTCTGGCCCCGGCCGTCCCCGAAGCAGTCGTTCTGCTGAGAATATTGCGGCTGTTGCTGAAGATGTCGCAGAGGACCCCGGAGTATCGACCAGACGACGTGCCACGCAATTGGGCATCAATCGGCGATCTTTACAGAGAATTTTGGTAAAAGACTTGAAGATGTTCCCTTACAAAGTGCAGACAGTTCATCAGTTGTTAGCAGTTGACCGCCAAACGCGAGTAACCTACGCTCACGCCATCCTGAATCTCGACCACGAGGAAGATAACTTTTCATCGAAAATTATCATGAGTGACGAGGCCCATTTCCATCTCTGTGGATACGTGAACAAGCAGAATTATCGCTTCTGGGGCACCGAAAATCCGCGTCTAACCCACGAAAAGCCATTGCACCCGCTAAAAGTTACTGCATGGTGTGCTGTTTACGCTGAAGGCTTTATCGGGCCTTATTTTTTCGAAAACGCCGCGGGCCAAACAACTACTGTGAACGGCGAGCGTTACAGAGCCATGCTCAACGACTTTTTTCTTCCTCAAATGGATGAATTGGGACTGGAGAACATGTGGTTCCAACAGGATGGAGCAACGGCGCATACTGCACGAGCCACAACCGAAATTCTGAGGACTGCATTTCCAGGTCGCCTAATCTCTCGTTTTGGTGATTTGCACTGGGCGGCAAGGTCGCCCGATTTATCCGTTCTAGACTTCTTTCTGTGGGGTTTCTTGAAGTCACGGGTTTATGTCAACAAACCTCAGACTCTTGAAGCCCTCAAAGAGAATATCCGACAAGAATGCGAGAACCTATCGCCGGATGTTCTGGCAAGAGTGATGAAAAATGCCATAAATCGGGCCCGCATGGTCATCAATTCTGGCGGCGGCCACTTGGCCGAAATCATTTTCGCGCCTTAATGGGAAAAAAAATAAGACATCAAATAAACACAATCCAAAAGCAAAACCCAAGTTTTTGATTTCAAAAAAAAAATACAGCCAAAGAACATCGGGTGATTACTTTTGCGCCACCTTGTACATACCTTCACGCCTGCAATCCCATAGTAGGGTAGTAATCCCAAAGCTTATTGATAATTCAGTTACTTACCACATTTTGCAGAAATAGGCTAAGGCCCGTATTAATAAACTCCTCTTGGCTGAGATGCGCGTCACAAGATACGTCAAAGTAAACATCAAGCGATAGAAAGCTGTCATTTTTGACGCATCTCGAGACGAGCTTTAGAGTTTAGATTAGTTTATTAATACCTACGGCCCTAAGATACCAAATTTTTAAATCAATTTGATGGTAAAATCGAACTGCTCGAATAACTCGTCCGTATACTAAAACGTTAGGCACAAAGATGTTTGGCATATTTATAACTCAACGGAAATAGATGTTTCCGCTAACCTCTGAGAGTTTACTTGAAAGCTTTCTTAAACGAGTAAACAATTGTTTAGTGTCAGATTAAATTGTGGGTAGGAATTAGACAAGGAAACTTAAGCTGATTTCACACGGAGGCAGTACGGCTTCTGTCGATGAGATCGAACGTATAAGGCTGCCTAATTGAGAATGCACGCGTTAAAATCTGTTTTGTTCACTCTGACGGGACTACTTAAACTCGCCGCTGCGACATTCACTCGTTCGTTCGTCCGACCGCGTTTTTGACAGAATCACACCATTGTTTAGTGCGTTCACACAGTAGCAGTATTAGTATAAAAGTACTCTATTATCCACTGTTCTCTCACTGATCTTCCTCCGAGTGAGGCCAGCATTACTTATAGAGGTACACTACTTATTTGAGACTCTTGCTCTTGGTGTAGCGGGTGTCCATTGGCGGCGGTTATCACTTTATCCACTAATAAAAAATAAAAAAATTACAAGGTGTGCATCAAGCATAGAAGCATTCCGCTTAGTGTGACTGCAATAAATTAAATAAAAATATCGTACAACATTATATGTATGCTGTCGTGCGTTTAATCGCAAGCCTATGTTAATTCAATTTCCTTTTAAGATTTCTGCAATCGTTTACTGAATGCAAATTGTTCTACTGTTTTTTTTTCTTGCAAAAGCGGTCCGAAGACAGCATAAAAATAAACGAAGAGTGTAGGTATTAAAATATGTAAATATTTATGTTTTCACAGTAATGTCATCTTTATAAATTGCTCATGTGGTACAGTCGAAAGCGTTTATAATATCTACACAATCATCACGTCAAATACCTTTTTGCTAGTGACATAGAGACGTGTATTTTTGGCGTCTTAGGAACGTATGTTATATTTATGACTTTGACTGTACAAGGTGCCGGTATACTTTTGTCATGGCCAGGCCGGAAACTTTCTTATTCTAGGTACTATCGCTAGGTATGTAAGCAACTAAGTTAAAATTATAACCATCCATGATCTTCTTTCGATGCTGATTGATTTATTTTTAGTCCAACGTGTAACAAAGCTGCATGTACATTATGACCAACGGATCGATTTGTCAACCTAAAAAACTTGATCGTGGCGTGGACTAGTCGTGTCGCGGTCGCATTCCCCGTCAACCGCCACAAGATACGAAACACCCGGCCGCCGCCGATACAACAGTAACTGAGTCATCTTTCGTCACCGCGCGGTAGCACTCACGGCCGAGTGCGGGCCCAGTTCGCGTGCACTCGTGCTCGAGCGCGGTCAAACCTCGTCGATATCCTCTGATAAGCCGGCATTCGGTAGTTTAATTTCACTACAAACGCTCACGTCCCCGAGCCTCTTCCCTCGACTGTTTCCACATTTGAAAATTTGAATATTTTCGAATTCGAACGCGCGTTCGAAGCTTGAAGTGTATTTTTTTAAATTATACTTTTAAATAGAGTGACGGATGAGTGAGTTTTCGTTATCTAAGTTCTTGTGGGAGCGGGAGGCAGGCGCCATGGATAGCTGCCATAAGTTATACTCCTGGATTACCCACACGGTGCTGATGCTCCTTCTCCAAATATTGTGGAAGATGAGCCAAATATCGGACTTTTTCAAGGAAAAGTAAGTACTTACCTATTAACTCAATCCTTTCCCAGTGTTATTGAATTGTCGATATTTTATCTTTATGATTGAAATGGTGAATTTGTCCTCTACAATAGGAATATTTTAGCAATTATTTTCCAAAGTTTTTTATTGTGAAATGTTTTGTACCTACGGAATAGCGATTAAATTGTACCTTGGTTAAAGTTAATTAGCAATAAATAATCATATCGCTTGCTTTCAGTGCTCGTCTAGATTATAAAGTTATATCGATAAGGTTTCTCTTTTATTTGCACGTCTATAGGTTTACTAATGAGTGGACGTTTTGTTCTTATCTTGTCGTACAACATGCATGCGTTTAATTGAACTAAGTAAGTACCAACATCACGTGAGATATTGCAGGGTACCAACCTCTTTGTTGATCATAGTTTTTCTTTTTCTTTTGAAATCATGCCGATTTGTTTATTCTAATGGCGTTTTACTGGCGTTGTTGGTCTTTATTCTGCTTTGTTATTGCCAATCTATCATGGAGTTGACGCTAAGGTAGCTCTTATTCACTTGGGAGTAGGAGTTATTATTATACAACATGATTACGATGTGGAAGCAAGACGGACTTAGACGGAACAGAGGCCTAGATTGTGATAGGACAAAACAGAAGAGACAATGGATTTAGAATTATGCCAACAAACTTAATAGACGAAATGCGTAACAGTATAAAATCTGTTCCTATTCAGACTGCCAATGATAATAACAAGTACTTATACCTGACTGTGATTGTCTGTAGATAGATGATGAAATAGTAATGAGAATAATGTTACCTCTAATTTTATTAAAAAGGTTGAATATAATATTCATCATCATCATCGTATTATTATGCTGGGTGCAACAGAGATGAAAACCCCTCTTATCAATCCAATCTATCAAAACATCACTAAGTTTTCATGTCAAGTATATTTCGAAAAAACAAAATGAATAGGTATGACAAGCAGCGTTTCCCAGAAAATCCAAGAATAAATAGAGATTACTACCTCAAAATGAACATGAAGACAATGATTATGTGTATTGATAAATAATAAATAACCATGCTCAACCTTCTTCAGTACGCGAATATATGGAGTAATAATGGTAAATTTATTTGTTTATATGAGTATAGGTAGGTACCTACCTATGTGTCTGTCAGTAAATCTGTAATACAGATTTAATTATAAACAGTAACGAGTAACAGTAATTAAGATTAACAGACTGTTTAAGTAGCTACAGTCACCCTATGAAAATGTTGAGCAATGTTGAGCCGTGTACAACCCTGTCGATGTATAATGCTAAATCGTTCTCGTCACTTTGTTCACATTGAAGTTTGTTATGACAAGGCACTAAAATGCTCAACGTTTCCATTGGCGAACTGAATGTCTACGTACTGCAGACATTTTAGGGACAATTAACTAGTTCCTTTTGAAAACGTGTGAATGAAAAATCGTCACTATAACGACTTATGGTGCGTTCCTATATTAAAAACCGTGGATAGAGTTGTGAAATTTCATAAAAAAATTACACATTTTTGAATATAGGAACGTACCATTAATCGTCATTAACTGATTTTGAGTGCGGCCGTTTGTCAGTCTTTCTTCTTGTATAATGAACAGGAATGACAAGTACCTATGTCCTGCAAGAGACAGGCTGATAGTGGTAGACAGGCCATGTCTACTAAAATAAAATAGACCTATTGTAAATGGGTTGGTCACGTGGGCGACGGTTTTAGTTTGTTTTGGCGGCACGCGGCAAGGCCTATTATTTTGTAAATCAGACCTCAGTTCGTGCTGTGACTACCGACGAATGTCTTGCCATGTTTATAAATTATAAACTGTGCAATCGTAGATTTGTTAATGGACTTGAACCTAATTCAGGATTGTCAAAGCGTTTTTATAAACGCTATGTTACTGGGTATATGGTTCTGCTGGGATATCGTTTTCTGTCCCTACCATCACTCATAGATAATGTTGATCTAGACGTAGGTCTCTGCGGTTAGGGTTGTCGCAAAAAATCCTGACAAAACTTTGATCGCGTTTTCCGTCCACTCCAGGGGTCTATTCTACCCGTTAAAACAATACTACTTTCAACGTTGTGAATTGTGATATCCTGATATCTCTTATTTACTAGCCCATTACAGTTATGGTGGCCCAGGTGAAAACAGTACTATAGCATTTCAAAAGCTGTATTGCTTTACCGGGTGGAATTAAGCACCTGTTGTTCAATTTTTTTTTTTATTGTATCTTTGACTGTCAAAGTTCACAGTTCTACAAAACCCTGCCACGTTGCCACGTTAACTGAACCAATGTTAATAAATAACATATAATTGTCTCTTTGACCCTTAACAGCGTTGAAGTAGAGTCGAAAAGTGACGAACCATTTCTTACCGTGACTATACATCGTTAAATTATTTTGTGTTGAAAGTTTACGTTAATACCTACTTGTATAACTAACTTTTTTGTTTCTTAGGTAAACCATTGTTAGGTATTATCAGATGTTTATGAATTCGTTAGTGTTTTTGTCAACTTCTGCGTTAGTTACACGATACAGTGCTAAGGCATTCGCAATATTTAGAATAGTTGCGTACTATCCGATCAACAATTCAGTTTGTTGTTGTTGTTTGCGTCAAACTACAATGCCGAGCAATAATACCGGACGACATGTAAACAACTTTCATAATAAAAAGCGACACCTTATTTTTGGCCTCGCGTGTAGTGTTGCCGGACTAGCTCATTTTGACGACAATAATAATGAAATAAAACAGGGAATAATCTTAGACAATTGACCTAGTCCCAAAATAAAGCCGCAAACACTCTAAATAACTCTAAAGTTGGAGATGGCGTGGCGTGGTGCAATGTGTTTCCATTCTAAAAAGCGTTCCAATAAAGCACTTAGTGTGTTAGTGGCTTAAAATCTACAAATGTTTACTATAAGTACTAGACAAGGAATTCTACCTATGGTCCGACTTTTAATTCACTGCAGTAAAATGACACAGCCAAATGTCATTCTGAGAAATAATGATACCACATTTATTTAAATAGTGCTTGACACGTTCACCTAACGAATGATTTGATCAAAGAACGAACTAAATATTTGATGAGCATTATATAGGTACTTAGCTAAGTAGATTATTTTATTACATTAAGCTGATCAAATTGCTTGCAACAGATTGTTAATAAAAAAATATGAGACACGAGTAACCCACAGACTAAACAAAAAAATATCGCATTTAAGTAACATTAAAAAAACAAACCTGCTCAATTCATAAAGACAGTGACATACTTAAATCAAGGGAGCTGTAATAATTATATAAACCAAAAACGTCAGATCACTTATTCATGCAACAGTAATTATTTGGTTTAGGCGTTTTGTTTATTTGTCAAAATTGACATCCTTAGCGAAAATATTAACGTAATGTTTGTTTTGTTATTTTCTTAATTACTAAAGTCATTTTGAAACCCTCCTAAATATTAATAGTATTAATGTAGTGCAAATAACTCGAATGAACTACAATACATTGTTCATTTTTTCATTCATTCATTAGGCAACATCACTATTTTTTATACACCAAAAACTGACAACACTGAAGCTGTCATTCTACTGCACTGAATTAAAAGTCGGACCATACATACCTACTTATTTAAAAACTTAATAGGAATATTATACATATATATATTAGATATCATTGGTCATCAACCAAATATTTGCCATTACCTTTCTCCACTTCTTGTCACAAAGTTAACCGTCTTACTGTATTTATAGCAGGTAGGTATGTAAACATTCATAGAATTATATAATTATTATACGCACTTAAGTTGGAATATTTATAAAACTGAGCTAGGTACTATTCCAATCTACAAGACTCATAACTATAATAACTAAATCATTTGTTTACTCTTTGCCGTACGCATACCATTCTTGTCATACCGATTGTTTTAGTTTTCATCTAGGATAAGAATAGTCTGTTTTGACTGGGGGATTGAAAATCTTATGTTTAATTTACTGAACAAATTCTGCGAAGACCATGTTTGTGGGTAACTGGGTTTAAAAATATTTAATTTCTGCAGTGCCTTGTTTGGATAATGACAATGAATAAGTAATGTATTTTTTGCTGCAAGCAGGACGCCCGGGCAATTTTACAAGACAGTGTGGGTCTACCAACGTTCCCTGAGAGACCTCTCTTCAGGGATACGGGAAGAATCTTGACGTTTATTTATTTGAATAACATAGTCAAAGTATGATGGCGTTCTGCCCCTTATATGTGAAAATAGGGACCGTGAATCGGTATATCGGATGGAAAAAAAAATCTGTACTGAATATAAGACGAAGGAGGAAGTACGTAGCATTGTCAAGGAAAACAGAAAGCTATTGCAGACAATAGATAATAAATGAGGGAAGATGTTTGGTCATCTGTTACGGCACGACGAGAATAATAGATGATAATTGAAGGATCAAAGGGAAAATAAAAAATTACCTACTTAGACCATTATAAGAAAAAGTAGGCGCCCGTATCATAGTGTTAAAGAAAAGTCTAAGAACAGGAAATAATGGGAATTACTTCATCGACAGGAGCAAAGCTCTTAAGTAGGTAAATGATGATGATGAATCGTTATATGCCTGTGGTAGCGAGGCAGTTAAGCTGAGCGCGAGGGAAAATCCATCTATAAGTAAAACTAGTGGCTCTGTGGTCTTAAGACTGCGCCGAGCGTACGCCGGATGAACAGTGGCGCTCTCATTACTATTATTGTGTTTTCTAATACTTAAACGAAAGTATTTTCTTGAAATTGGTCAAAATGTTTTTGCACTACAAATGAAAACACAACTTAAAGCGTATATCACATAGTTTAATAACAATTCACCTTCGAGTTATCAACTTAACGGAAAAAAGTGGCCACCTTTTCCCGTTAAGCCGACTACTCAAAGGGTAATTGTTATTAAAGTTTGTTACGTATCCCATAAATTGTGTTTTTACTTGCGCTACAAAAACGTATCGTCTTATTGCAAGGAAATTCTTTAGCTAATTATAAAACACAATAATAGTAATGAGGGCGCCACTGGACGCTCGACGTTTGCTCGGTGCAGTCTTAAACACTCACCCACTACCTTAATGAAAAATCAATTCATGATGTACACTTAGGAACATGTCTGGAGTTAAAAAAGTATCTTAACTAACCAGAAAACGCAATTAAAAAGCATTTCTTTCTCTGATTAAAACCGTTGCCTTTGAAAAAAGATGCGTACAGAACCTCTCAACAAGCTCTTCAACTTGACAGACGAATTACCAGCATTAACCGGGAAGTTTAAGTTGTCCTGTCAGAGCGTACAAACAACGTTTTAGGATAAGCATTTTCAATAGGTGGCTTAAACATCTGTATGACTTCTCTCAACCAATCAACCGTTCGACAAGGAGACGGGAAAATTGCAAAGACACAGTGACTTGTGTATTTGTAAGAACCGTAGTACTCGTAAAAGATTAACAATGCTCTGAGTTAGCGATAGTAAAACTACATTATTTAAGCTTTACCAATATATCGTAAAACTTTACGAGCATATGTTTTAAACGCTTGAGATTAGATAACCGTTGTCGTTTTGGTAACGTAAGTATATTTTTAGATAAGATTTTAGTTAGACATTTATACAAGTGGTTTATTCAACAACGTTATTCTATTAACATACATGCTATAACTTTATTTAAATTTCCACTAGAGAAAAACGCATCCAAGTATGTACCTACCTACTCTTACTATGCTACCAAAATAAGAGTTAACTAGACAAAATTAGAGATATAAAGTATGTACCTACAGGCAAGGGCACCAATATTATATACACCACAGAGGTTCAAAATTAAATACTTACTTACAGTCGACGTCAAAGATATATTTACATTTTCGGACCTTATTAGAATGGAATGGGGTGAAAAAATGTAAACATATTTTTGACGTCGACTGTACATAGACCTTACTATGGCAATTACGTCTGTGTACATATATCTTTGTACCTCTGCTGATATTTGTCTGTCCGTCTGTGAAGACCTTTTATCTCGGGAACACGTGGAGGAATCGAGTTGTAATTAAAACCATATACTCAAGTCTTCAATCCCTTGAAGCTGTAAAAAAATCAAACTTCTATAGAAGTTAACTTATAAAAAACGTTTATTTCGACGCTCTCAAGGGAATCAAAGTGTATAGGGTATTTTCCGTTGACCTAGATCTATGAAAATTCGCAAGTAATACCATCTTATACTACAAGTATAGATTTTTTTTTTTATACCTACTAAACATCTTAAATTAAATCACAAAAAAGCAGGGTCTTTATACAAGGAACGACGGTCTAAATTTTGAATTGAGTTAATTAACCGTGTCATGTGCGGAACCCTTGGTGGGCGACTTTTTTTATTTATTTAACAGCCTATAATACTCCACGGGGAACAATAGATTGGTTAGATCAGGTGACCACCCTAAACATACATGAACAATGTATGAAGTGTTGTATGCGTGGCAATGCGTACGAGTTCTTTATTGTAAACAAATTAATGTTATAAAGTACCTATGTAACCTTAATTTATCTACTTTAGACATGACAAAGAATTGTAGATAATTTTGAGGTTAATTTACCGGATACGATAATTTTTAAGATATATAATTACATTGTAACAGTAAACAAATTAAGACATACTATTTGTTGTTTCTGAAGGCAATCACAAAATAAATAATATTATGATAATAGGGTGACGGCACCAATCATGGACACTTTTAACTGACAGGCTCCCGTAATGGCCACTTCACTCTTAATTCAAATTTTATACGGTCCTAAATTTATTGTTGCAAAACAAATGAATAACCCTTATCTTCTGTTAAATAAGAAGTAAGCGTCCATCATTGGGTGCTTGTCCATTACTGGTTCCACCAACCTGTGAATGTTACGTAACATTCACTAAATTACTTCTTCCAAATTTATGATGAACAATTTTAGTGTTTTTCGATTTCGTAACCTAGAAACGAAACATGCTTAATTAGGCAAAAATCACTTTTAATAGATTGTTCTTTCGTAAGTCTTCCTCCGAGCACGAATGGAACGTGTAACTGACATGATCCTTTCCAGTTTTATTAGTAAAACCTTTTTTGTTTTTATAATTATTAAGTACGTTTATTATTAATGAAGTACCAATAAAATAGTATAAGGCTCAAGTAATTTTATAACCTACGATACTAAGGCACCAGAAACGTAAGTTAGTTACCAATAATCTTTAAAATTTAACTCGTGCGCGGCTCACAGATTAATAGCTAAATATTCTGCGTTGAAGGCCACGCATCCAAATTGACAAGGTTTTACAACACTGGACGATGTTTACCCGTTCTGCAATTACCTAAGCAAATAATACATAATCGTAGTTCATACATTACTTAACATGTTATGTGCGCATCTATTGGACATCCATGGTGAGGGTTTACGCCACAAGCCATATCTGGTAAAGGAATTCATTAGGAACACCACTGTACATCACTGATTTCATGTAAAAAGCCTGTTAACGTGTAGATACCAAGGAAACAGAATTATATTTTACCAGTACCCTTACCATGAGTTACAATTACCGTAATCGCTAGCGAGTCGAATGCTCTGTCCCTCGCACTCTATAAGAATACTGCGAGGTCTGCGAGGGACAGAGCATTCGACTCGCTAGCGAGTACGGTATTGGTAACTCATGGTAAGGGTACAGTAGTGGTGTGATGGTGTGTATGGGGTGAAAAAGATTTTTTCCGAAGATGACGATTTGACGGATTTTTCGCCCCCGAAAGCCCCTGTATGGCAAATTCCATCGAAATCATTAAAGCCGTTTTGAGGACGTTTGTTGCAAATACATATAATAATATCGCTCGTTTAATAGTATAGGATAAAGGTATCTACAGTCAAGGAAATGGATTCCTAGACCTCTTTAGACTATGTCAAAGTGACGTTATCAATCAAAATGTACAAGAGACTTCGATTTTATTTACATTGTCAATTTGACATAGTCCAAAGTGGTCTAGGAATCAATTTCCTTGACTGTACCTAGTTCTAAATCATTGTCTTAGAGGCAAAGCGTATTTCTGTGTTGTATTGTTTTCATGTGTATGCGTAATTCGATATTGCATAATAAGTAGTAATGTGTCAGAAACCTCAAACGTGTTGAGTGCACTGCTACATTATAATATAACTAAATTGACCTGTCTACCTATTTCTTTGTTAACTTTTTACCAGCATGATTTTACTCGATAGGTACGTAAATATTATGGTATAGCAATTGTGAATAAATAAACGACACTACTGGACAAAAAATACGAACATAACAATGTTTTTGAAAACAGATTCATTCTTAGTCGACATTTCAATTACACTGGCATACAATATTTTGCATATTGTCTTTGTTAATTTTCATTAACAATTTTCCCCAATTTAAACGTCTGAACCAGCTTAAGTTTACTTTGTGATTTTATATCTGTGGTTGTGTAATAGCGTCTTTTCTTCCGACAAACCGCGTAGCCGTCGATTTCCTTCCGCATTGATTACTTCCTTCTCATAAATTATGTTTGTTTCGATTAAGTTTTAACGTCAGTCTACCACGTATACTCTAGTATCGATTAATTGCTACATAATCTACATTAGGTAAGTATTTCATGACCTGTACGTTGGACCTTAACCAGATGTCCCAACAAAACGTGCGTGCACGCAACTACCTCATGCTGACCTTTGTACCAAAAACTACCAATGCATTGCAAGCAAGATTCAACTCAATGCCAAAGTCCAATCAAATCAAAATACGGCACATAAATACTTGGCAGAAGACTCGGCATTTTCATACTAATTGTACTTTGTTTCTTAATTATTTTTATGATGAAGCTCTTTTAATAGATTCAGGACGAGATCCAAGCCTGACGTAGTATATGTAATTACAATGGAAAATTATTTAGGTCAGCGGTGTTGCACTTTCATGTGAACCAACATGGCATCGATTAGGTATACACCGTGTGTGACAGCTGTGAAATGTTGTGCTTGCATCGATCAGGAGTCGACTGAACAATATGTTTGTATTCCTCGAGCGTATTAGTTGGGCATGTAATTAAATATATTTTTATGTAAGCACCTAGTACTCGTAGCACACGTCTAGAACTTAGTATGGGGCTAGGTCAATCTGTGAGATTAACGGCTAATATTAATTTAAACACATCAAAAATGTCGAATTATATCCTAGCTATTTCAACTGAGGGGTAATTATGAGAATGTTTATCTTTGTTTAGTAACCCTGAGGACAAGCCTAGAGCTTAAATTGGGACTTAGTTTTGAGTAACATTGTTCCTCTTGATAGGTATTTTATGATTTCTGAATATCAGATTTTTTCGGGATGAAAGTACCCTATTATCCAGGGAATAAGCTATCTTCATCCAAATATCTATCTTCATCGAGCCATTGTAGCGTGAAGGAGTTAAAAAGTAACGTACACACACAAACTTTTGAATTTATAATATTAGTAGGATTATTTTAAGTCGCAATTGTAACTTGTTTTGTTTGCGGCCATTTCGAACGTAATTGTGTTTTTTTGGATATATGTAATTATAGGTAGCTTACAAGGTTTTAACGAAGTGCCTAAACGTTTATCAAATTTTGCTTTCGAGTACCTTATAAAGGACAATTGAAAAATAGTAGTCTATTAAATGACGTGGTCTCGGCGAGTTATTTTTTCAAATGATTTTGACAGATCTAAAACGGTTTCTTTTTCAAAACTAATGACATCCTGCAATATTAAAGGTTAATCTTTCATTGCTATTATTGATAGATAAGAAGGGAAAGGGAAGGTTCTAATGCGAATTACAAACCGCCCGGTAGTAATATCGCTTACAAATTGTATGTTTTGCCTTGCAAGCGAGCGAGAAAGCATATACCGTGAGTAAATGACTCGTAAAATGCATACGAGAGCGTCTGCAAAAAACGCGCGTGAATTGACATCGTAACTTATCGTATTGACTGATTAGCATTAATGGTCTAAGTCCAAGGTGCAGGCTTAGTTTGTTTACATTATATTATGAAATTCTGCACGTTGATGCGTAATCTAATTATATTGCAACTGATATTAATTATTAGACGATACGCAGACCGGTTGAACATTACATTTCCGCTTGATAACCTTTGAATTTTTTGTAGGAATAAACATGATATCTGGAACGTGGGTATTTCGTTTACCTGCGGAAAACATATTTTAGAGCAACAAAAACTATTGTTTACTAACTTCTGCCCGCGACTTCGTCCGCGTAGATTTCGATAATATTTATTCCCTTGAAAATGTTTAAAAAGTGGGCTATCTATGTGTTAATCCAGGGTATAAGCTATTTCCGTCAAACCGTTGTAGCGTAAAGGAGTAACAAACAAACACACAAACTTTCGCATTTATAATATTAGTAGGATAGTAGGATGTTGCGATAGGGATTACCCATTACCGTCATCATCGTCATCATCATGCCTTCACGCCTTAATTCCCAGAGTGGGGTAGGCAGAGCTACAGAAATACCAACAACTCTAAAAACTAATACAAACTTAGCGTATTTGGATTTAGGGAAGTAAATACATAAAAATCCCCGATATGTAGACCCATGATTTCAGAGCAGCTGAGAACAATTCCAAAAAAACTAGTTTTCTTAAAAACACCTTCAATCAAATTGGTCCATCCGTTTAGAAGCTATGTTATCACAGACAGAATATACACTTTCTCATCTTTTTGCGTCGGGGGTTAGAATAAAAACATTGACATGCTTATGCATGGCGAAGATAAGATAAGAGAATTAACAGCAGGTTTTTACAGTGGTTGGTCATTCTGAAGCTCTGCCTACCCCACTCTGGGAATTAAGGCGTGAAGGTATCTACCTAGATGAGAAATTGTATGCATTTATATATAAATATTACTTAATCTTAAGCCTCAGAAGCAGTTTCTTGAGAAGTTATCATATAAATAAGTGGGCAAGGAATATTCCTGGTGCTCGAGAAACCCATTAGCGTTGAAGAACCACTTGGACGTCTTATTAAATTATAATATTAATTAGTACCAATAAGCATGCCTGCTAACTATTGTGTTGAAACCTTAGCAATATATATTGCTTGTTTGTTGGTAAGTATATGTAGAAGTTGTTAGTGCCCTTTTGTTAGCTGCATGGTGCAAGGATTTTTATAGTGACAGTATAGACAATTAACTCGTTCCTTTTTTAAATGTATGTATGAAAAATCGTCACTAAGGATCGACTGATTCGTTGTTAACTGACTCTTTGAGTGCGGCCGTAAGACTCGCCATTTTTAAAAGCTTTTATTTAACTTGCAATGTATGTATGCATGTATGTAAGGGTCAAATCTTGCAAGTTATATTTGACCCACTTCCCGGTTTCCGATGAAGCTGAAAATTTGCACAAGCCTTTAGTTCCGATGACAATATAATAATATAGTACCATCGAGCTGGTCTGATGATGGAGACTCAAGGTGGCCATAGGAACTCCTAAAATACACATGATAAACCCGTGTTAGGGCTTGTTAGAATCGACTTGATAACGACTGTGCAAAAAAAAGTACAGTCGGCCAATAAAAGCTTGTCCCAAAAATTTAATTTTTGACAGAAACTTATTAAACCTCACTTTTTACGAGACTAACCTCATCACATTAACCTCTTTCTTTGGTAATCGGGTAAACATAAATATAGCTACTAATTAGAATTGACCGGTGCCACGGCCGTGTCGAGTACAATGTCACGATACATAGTTACTTTGTCCTAGCTGATAAGGATCATTAAAACGCTATAAAACATGTAAATGTAAAGCGTCGCGTGTCACACTGTATCCGGAATTATTGTATTTTCTTCTGCCAACTGTTGTTGCTGAATCACGTGGGTTAGCGTGGGGTAGCAATTTACATTCTTTGTTCAAAGGTTTCATTATAATATGCGGAATTGAATCTATTCTTTAAGAGGCCACTTATGATAAAGTCGGGAGTGTTCCGCCATCTGGAGCTCAATAACCATATTGCCTATGTATCTGTTCTTTGGATATATTAAACTTGATCATATTTCCATGAAACTGTTAAACGTGAAAGCACGATACAAAATCCTCGATAGTTTTATTTTTCAACCGCGCAAACTGTATATATCTCACGTTCTTCGCGCGGGAGCACATGAAGCCATCCTTTTCATTCTTGTATGCCATTATATGTGGCCTCTTAAGGCGATAAAGCTATAAACAAGGCGAGAGTCAAACAGCGAAGTTTTCTCGTGTCTGATAACTGTACCCTTACCATGAGTTACAATTACCGTACTCGCTAGCGAGTCGAATGCTCTGTCTCTCGCACTCTATAAGACTGTACTGTGAGGGATATATACACGGTGGGGCCTGTAACTAGAGCAAAAATTAAAAATGTACATTCTTCTCCTCAAACTACGCAACGTTTGTTTGACGACTTTGAAAAAAAACTTGCGGTTTGAATTTTATTACATTTTAAAGTTAATTCGAACACGCAATGTACTATGAAATTGATTATGTCTGTAGAGTGACTAGACTGACAGGCGATGTCAATTAGACAGAGTTTTAAGTACATTGACAATACTATTTACTTTGTTTGAAAAAATAACAATCTAAAAACTTTATTATTTTAAAAAGTTGCTAAACAAAAGTTGTCTAGTTTGAGGAGTAGAATCTACGTGTTAATTTTTTGCTTTAGTTACAGGCCCCACCGTGTAGAGCATTCGACTCGCTAGCGAGTACGGTAATTGTAACTGATAACTTGTGGGTGAACTAAGACGACGACGAATATTCCCGTTTGATTTTCTTTGTCTAGACCTAACACGTGGGGCAAATTACGCAGATAGTGTCATAATTGTCATTAAATACAGATAATGTATTTATATCCTTATTTTGCAATGAATTTCTAATAACTTAGAGATAATTTATAATGTAATACACTGTGTGGGACTACAATCTAGGAAGATAAATGTTTCCTCAATTATTCATGAACTAACCAGTTTTTCGTCAAAACGTGCTGCGTGTTAAGTAACCTGTAACGATATAAAACAAAAACATGCATATCCGTTGTAATCTTTTAGCGAATATTGTTTATCTTGAGTGCTTTGCCGGATACATTTTTCATCGGTTTACGTCGGAAATTCCAAAACTGCTTGTGGAATAGTTAATAATTAACATATTAACGTATTGACGTCAGGTGGGTACACATAGTCTACCCATAAAATTAACTATAACTCTGGAGACTCAAAGCAGTACGACCCTGAAATCTAATTAAGTAACAGAGTTTTTTTATGATTAGAGGTGCGATAGAAAATATATTTTCTTAAAATATGTTTATTAAAAATATATGTTGGAGGAATGGGGTAGGTGTGCAGTTTGTAGATTATTTAGTTAATTTTGATTACTGTAATACTATGTAGAACTATTATCTATACTATACCTACTAGTATTAAAAAGCTGAAGAGTTTGTTTGTTTGTTAGCTTGAACGCGCTTATCTCAGGAACTACTGGTCCGATTTGAAAAAATCTTTCAGTGTTAGATAGCGCATTTATCGAGAAAGGCTATAACTACATCATACTCACATAAACCGAAGCGAAGCGAGGGCGGGTCCATAGTTATGTATATTCTATGGTAACACTTTATCCTTATTAATCATGCAGACGTGCTAACATTATTGACTCAACTTTACCTTACCCATAACTAAACATGATTCACGTTGATTGAAAACAAATACCTAAAGGTACCTTTGATTTATATATAATAACTCTGATGTCATTAAGTTCACATTGTAAATTGTAAACTAATCGTGGTCGTTGATAATGTTTATTGTTGAAGTCACAATATTGATATTAGTGCTGTGTTTAAAAACGAGGCCCGAAATTCCAAGGGCCCGTATTATGACCACCTTTATCGAGGTGGATAAAGCATCCGTCTCTTCCGAACTTACATACTGAGGGGCTATTGGGTAACGCACTCGCAATCGCAATCGTTTTCATTTTGAAAATCGAAGGCTGCATACAAAATGAATTGCGAGTGCGTTAAGCAATAGGCCAGCTGGTCAGAAAGTGACAGATGTTTTATTCACATCGATAAACTGGACTATAATAGGCCCGCAGGAGCCTTCGACAAGATGCTTAACGCAAACGTAAGCGATTTTCAAAAATGTATGCATAAGCCGTCGACTCGAACGTAGGTGTACCTACCTATACATTTTCGATAGCGATAACGTTCGTTGAATGAATCTTATGCCACTGAAATGATGATTAGATATGTCGCAATAAGAACAGTCGGCCTAATTATCTGGATAGTCACTCTAAGGTTAAATTCCGTTTCACGTCATCAAAGCAATACCTAGGGCCGATAAGATGCTTATGTCATTTCCAAAAGTAGACTTTAGTGACGTTTTAATTTAACATGAAATTATGTCTAAATTGTAGGACCATTTATTTGACCAACTGTACGTCTCTGTTTCATTAACATAAATAAGAAGTAAGAGATAAAACAAAGATAAATCGTTCTTGAACTCGAAGCACCGAATCTTAATCGGCGAGTTGGAGTTGTCAGAGCGTAAAAATTAAACTAAAAAACTAAAAACAACATTTAAGGGCGTGCATTTTAAGCATGCTCGCTTTACTCATCGAGTGAGCGAGCCCGTAAGTATGACTTCACTCACCCGATTGACCGTTTGACAGAATACCGATTTTAAGAATAATACCTCTGTCTGGTCACTCTTGCACTTACATATTTATCTACTGATCAGAAAGTGACATGTATTATCCACGTGTAACCACATCGATAAACGCGCCCGCTGGTGTCTTCCAAGTCTTCATGGTTTTTAAATATAAAAATATTTTTAGACTTTTTAATGACTTAAAGTTCGCAATTCAACGGGCGAGGGTAAGAATTCAAAGAATGTGAAGTGAACGTGGCGGTAAATACTAAAACATACGATTTGATTAGCACGTTCGTAGTTATTAATAACATTTATACACATATTTACACCCACACTTATGTTCCAGTTGGTAGTTAAGTACATCTTGAAATAAACGTGTCGTCATCGTCATCGAGCGAGAAGGAAAACAACAAAGAAACGTACGTTTTATCGCAGGGACTCGGTTTATTACGTAGTTCAATTAAAACGTTGTTCAATATCGTGGAAATTAATCACGATTTAACGAGTTTAGGCGGACAAATCTTAAATTGTTTATAAGTTATAACTTATAACTTATAACGTATCACTTAGTTTGCAGGGAAATTTGAGTTGGTTTATTAACCACAGCAATACAGAAAAGGGTGTATTTTTTTGCTATCTATTAACTCCAAATTTATGCAACCGATTATTTTATTTCGAATTGCCTTAATGCAATTAAACAACATCGCAGTAACCTGGTTCTTGTTCTACGTATACGTACCTATGTATACATACACAGTAAGTTTTTATTTTTCCCTGTTAGTTTGTTTATCGTCGTCTAGTAGGTACCCATAATACCCGGTATGGGTATTGTGGGTACCTACTAGACGACTAAATAAGCTTGGAATAGTTTATGCCATGCTTTGTCACTTTCTGCCAGATGCAAATGTCACAATTAGAGAGAAGGACAAAGCATGGCATAAACTATTCCAAGCTTATTCCACGTTTATAAGTAAGGGGAATAGTGTGAGACTGTCCCCTAATAAACGTTACTTTGTGTTTTTTCCCGGGTCCAAATGATGAGTTTCGGTTATCTTTTTTTATTATCGTATTTACCTAGTTCGATATCGGTATAGTATTAAACTCAGATAAGCCAAAAATAGTCTTGTCTCTTTGTTATCGGTTGAGCGATGGCCGACGACCATGGCTTCGGTTCTAGGGGGTAAAAATCATATTGTCTTCGGCCTGCGGGCCTATAGTAGCCCTCAAACGAAGAGACGACTGAGGCCATAAACGTGAACACAATGGATAAATGATAACGCGAGCTCAAGGGTTTTATGGCCCCGGTCGTCACTTTGGTTGAGGGCTACTATAGTACGAGTATGGCTGCGTCTATATCGCTTGTTAACTGTGGATAAACCCTCCGTCACTTTTTGACACGTGTACTTATTTACCTGTCAGAAGGCGACGGATGCCTTATCCAAAATATATCACGTGATAAACGCAGCCATATTAGGTCCCCCTGTTATCGTATTCTCAATTGTCACCGTTTTGATAGCCCTTGTTTAGTTAGGTACTTCGCAGTAAGTAACTGTCGAGTTAAAAACAAGACTCGTACCATAAAACGTCAAAAACCATATGTTTTGTACTGCCTAGAATAAAGGCGCTGTAATTCAGTGGTGAGCTTTATTTTAGGTACGAGTCTGCCCATTTTCAGTAAATTATAAGGGTCATCGAAGTTCTTTAACGCTTGGTGAAAAAGCGTATCAAGAGGGAACTCTTTCATTCCCAAGGAAAGAAGATTAATAAGACAAAAGTAAAGCAATTCTAGGTTTAATGTTTTCATAAAAAAATCCTTACTTATTACCTGAGTATATCAACAGTTGGTAGGTAACATTGTGTTAGGAAGTATCCGAAATATCAAATCCGCCTACCTACGATTTGATACGATAACATTAGTAGGCAGAGGCCGAAATTCATCTGTGAGAAAACCTACACATGTTGTTTTGTTCGTAACATTTATTTATAGTTGCTTGCAATAATTCCTCTATTTAAATTCTTTAAGGTGACCATCTAAGTAGGATAACGTACTTTTACACAAGAATAATTCGCTTTTTTTAATGATATTTGGCACACACAATAACAATTACTTACAGGAGCCCGTTTCTCGTAACGCATAGACTAATAATATTCGCTCATGCGGCACATTTTGATTTCACTAGTAGGTTTGTAGAAATTTATAGTGAGTGAGCTAATATTAGTAGTATAGCTAGTGAGTTTCGAGAAATGGACCCCCGAGAAAGAGAAAGAACAATGTAAAGAGTAAAAGACGAGAAAGAAACTCGTTAAACCCAGCCTAGCATGAGAAAGAAGAAATTGATCTGTTATTCCCTGCTTTTTCAGCTGCTATAGGGCAACCTACTTACTGTGTTTACATTCTATATTAAGCTTTTTTTCCCAGTCTCCAGATAATTTTAATTTAAACAATGACAGTAAAATCTCGGTAAACTGAGCAAACTGAAGATTGTCGCAATATTTACGTAGAGGTGGTATGATGAGTACGTAAAGGAAAATTTCTAAATAAGTGCCGACACATATATTAATTCTTGTGCAACTATTTACAGACGCTGATAACAATTGTCTATAAATAACTGTAAAACTGTAACGAGGCGCGCGCGCACGAATGAGGTAGCTCCTTACCTTCTGATCGATTTGATTTCGATTTCAATTACATATATAAGTACACATACATAAACTCACGCCTTTATTCCCAGAGTGCGGTCGGCAGAGCTACAGAATTACCAAAAACTGTAAAAACTTGTTGATATTTCTGAAACGACATTTTGCACACTTAGGCTAAGATGTTTACCAGTATAATAGTGACAGGTAGCAAGCCCATCGCCTAACAGTACTACCAGCCTTTATTCCCTTAGTCGGCTTTTACGACATCCACGGGAAGACACGGAGTGGCACTATTCTAACCCGGCAACCACTCGGGTACTTTAATTAATTAAGAACAAAAATGGTTTTTAATGAGCCAATTAGTGACCTAAGTAATTTGTTATTCAATTAAATAGTTCCAACAGATTAGACATTGTCAAATAGAGACTACCTACGTGGGTTTATTTTGTTGCGGTCTAGGATGACATGGTAGTTACCTATTAGGTATACAATACAACATAGGTAACGAGTAAGCATGTTTTACCAACCAGAACTCAAATAAGTAAGTTAAAACGTTAACATTCTTACTAGGTATTTCATAGGTACTTCCAATATTAAAACTATACTTGTTGTACACTGGGTACACTGTAATTTGTATAGGTTATGTTATGGGTAATCAGTAATCACATTAATCACTGTATGTAGGTACAATATTCAGTTTAAAATTGATATAAATACTCGATTTCCTTCTATTATTGTTTGACTGATTATACCTAGGTAGTCACAATCAAATCAAAGTATAAACTTGACTCTATAGTTTTTGCCATATATTGATATTGGTAAATTTTGCTGTACCTATGTATGTATGTTTTGTATGTCTATGGGTCACAGTTTCCACTTACCATCAGGTGGCCTGTGTGCTCGTTTGTCTACTCTATGCCATAAAAAAAAAAAAAAAAAACCTGGCTTTAGGGGATAAAATAATCCGATGCGATTTTTTAATAGACAGCTCGTTTGACAGGGGTTCGCTTTAAGCTAGCTATGATGAAAATCGATTAGGCTGTTTTTAGTCGCAAAGTGGGGTTTTAGTTATCTACGTAGGTATTCAATATTGTCAGAGCCGACGAAGCTTAAAAATCGAGAGGCCTCTTGCAATATTAAAATATAGACCCAAGATATAGTTTTATAGCCATTTTATTGAAGACACCTCGAGCGCGACCGTCGCAGGCAATGTAAAAGCAATAACAATAATTTACCTATATATTAATTACTACTGAAACACTTATCTTAACCGTTCAAGGTAATTCCTTGAACTGAAGTTCTTTTATCATTAATACTAGTAAGAATGTGACTACTTACACTATCAAAGGACGAAATCAAAGGTCGATCAGTAGAAGGACTCTAAAAAACACGGTTTTATTATTATATATCAAAGGCATCTATACTTATATTATAAAGCAGCTGAGGAGTTTGTTTGTTTGCTTGCTTGAACGCGCTAATCTCAGGAACTAGTGGTCCGATTTGATTTTTTTTTTGTGTTACATAGCCCATTTATCGAGGAAGGCTATAGGCACTCACATAAACCGAAGCGAAGCGAGGGCGGGTCGCAAGTATTATATAAGGAGCATTGCCCGTTAATTAATTAAGTTCTTGATACCAATGTTCATAAATAACGCTCATTAGCCACAATTGAAAATTAATGCCTACATCAAACCCTATTCAAAAACAAAAATAGCTCTTCATTATCACGCTGTTGGCAGTCTCAAAATAGATGGAGGAAAATACAAATCGGTATTGTTGTCTGGCTAGAATGATGCTACATAAAATTATTTGACACGTAACTGCTTCAAAACCCTACCTTCATCATTAAAGGTCGAATTTTCTTAGCCAACTGTTTCAAGGCAGAAAAGTATTTGTACAAAGGTAGAAAAGTAATTTTCTGGAACTATAACTTTTCAGCATTGTTATAAAATAAAACAACCCTAACCGAACCTACCGGTTTTAAAGGTAGGTATATCTCTTTAGTCGTTTTGAAAAGTTAATGCAAGTAAAAATGCACTTGTAACTTAATCCTATACGGTTGGATATTGCCATCGGTTTGATTTTAAATCTTGCATAAGGATCTATTGTAACAAAACACATGTTGTGTTATAATTATAATTGTACATGCAGCTGCAGCACAGTAGCGTAATAAGCGAATAATTAATTTCAATATCATAAATCTAACCGTAAACCTGTAAACAAAACGAGCCAACGGACGGACCATTAGCCCGGGGTTTATATGTTTACTTCACCTCATGACACCCGACTTGTTACTGCGAATTTCTCCGACAGTGCAACTCCCGACCAAAGCAAAAAGGTAGTATAAGCTTTATGACTTCACACTTATACTGCCTTTTTCTTCTGGAGGGCAGTATAGATTGAGGGATTGAGTCTTTGCATGTAGTGGTAAAGCCTGTACAACAATGTTTCAGAACATAACACACGCACACACGTGACAGTTCGTGTGTGAGATTGAATGTTAATTGCTACCGTCATTTGTTTATACGAGTTAACACACACATATCAAAGTGCAATATCCAAGTGATTTAGTACAGCTGCAATCCAGGGCTTGGTAAACAATGACATAACATCCATGTTCCATGCAGGTCGTATGCTTCGCCAGAAATATAAACCCTGCGACTTTAGCGAAATCCATTGTGACGACGGTAGACTGTGCGATCAAATTAGTAGAAGTCCACTAGCTAGGTATGAAGCTTGGTTCAATTTGTTGCTTTAAAACCATTTAAAACATTTATTCGAGATACACACGGAAACTAGATATAACAATAACGTTTTGGTAATATTTCGGCTACGAGAGTTTGTTGTTAGTCCTATAGGTATTGCGGGTCTAAATTTGTACAAAAAATTTATGTAGGTACATTTATGACAAAAGATAAAAAACGCTCTAGTATATAAACGTTAATTGAACCATATTCGGACTAACGATACATTACGCACCGACCTATATTACATATTTCTCAACTGTTTACCTTTCTTCTTTCCAGGTCCGTAGAAGAAGCAAAGAAGGAAACCATCTTCACGATCGTGCCGCTCACGAAGGAGTCCAAGCTCAGACGTCACATAAGGTCGATGTCCGACGTGCAGAGCAGCACCCCGTACCGGGTGCCTTTCCGGTCCAGGCAGGGCAGCACCCACACCCTCATGTACGACTCCGACACGCGCGCGAGACGGATCCGGTCCTACAACCTTCACAAGCAGCAAGAATCCTCGGACTCCAGTGACTACACGGAAGCCCCAAGGAAACTGCGAAGCATAGAACACAACATACTCAAGCACTCTGATTCTATGAGAATCCTATAACTGGATCTGATATTACAACAATGAGGCTGTACAATCTAGTTCTACTAGATCTGGTCACGTCGGCGGTTGTATTATAAAGTGCTGTGTTCTATAGGACACGGTGAAAGGGTGTATGCTTGAAGCACAAATTAGGTCAAAGCCCCGAGTGATTCAACACGAAAACATAGACTTTTGTGATTCCCTTCATGAGACTGTGATTGAAGTAGAATAATTATGGTTAAGTTTATGTAAGAGAAGAAGATAAGAGTAATTCCAACAGAATACCTAGCTACTGAATGTGATTTAGTGTGTACGATAGCAATATCATAATTTTAAAACGCAATTGTATATAAAATACTTGTTGGAATGTCCGTTTTGTAATCACTTTTTAGTATCCATCTAAATTTCATACGGGTGGCCTTAAAGAGGACTGAAGATATTTTGTTTCTTACATGCTGTGTCGAATGTAAGTAGGTGTCGCAGTGTAAACTCCGTCTAAAAGTACCTATACACGGCGACACTAAACTGAAAAACCGAATGGGAGAATGGGTAGATTTTACTAAATTTTAGGACCTACCCATGAGTTTGGTTGAGGTAACACCTAACCTTAATGAAAACAATTAATTGAAAAGGTTGCTTCAACCTTTCAACCTTTCAACCTTTTTACTTTGTAACTCAACCAAAGTCACGTGTAGGTCCAATTTCAAACATAAAATTTAGTAAATTTGTTTTTTCAGTGTAGGTACATTCGACACTACATTTCGAGGTGTGTACATACATCGTCGACAAAAAAGACGCAGTGACACTTATGTCGAGACTTATCCCTAGTCTTTCTTTACTATGTACAACATTGTGCCCGAACACAATGCACATTTAATTTGATTTTGTAGATCAGTTAACTGTTGCAGCTCATGCGCATGCGGGCTCAGTAATCCGGAGTTTTTGTTAAACACTTCAACAAATTTAATAGCCTTGCATTATGTTAATAAAGGATGGAATGCCTAACTAAGACGATCTCCATAGTGGCATATAATAGGTAATATTATTATGTTTACGATACACATGTCACTAATATAGGTACACATGGTAAACATCTTAGCCTGTTTGTGCAAAGTGTGGTTATAGAATTAACAACAAGTTAGAGTTATAGGTAATTCTGTAGCTCTGCCTACCCCACTCTGGGATGAAGGCTGGTATGTGTGTGTAAACGTTTACGACTCACTGAAATCTTTCAGTCACTAACAGATGTTACTTTTAAGTTTCTTTAAATATTTATTTCCGCACAAGATTAAAATAAGCTACTTAAGCAATTTATATTAATTTTCAATGGTTACTATACAGGCACAAACATGCTTGCACGCCAAAAATAGCGGTACCAAGTTATGTTTCCTTAAAATAGTTAAGTTAAGCCATATTAAGCTAAGAAAAAATACTAGAATCGTTCAATAAGTTTATGGATAAATATTGTGCCTAAAATCACCGGAAACGGAAACGTGAACTACAGAGCTTTGACAAATTATAATACCTACCTATTGTAATCAATCGCTTGCAAATCCCAAAGATAAACATGTCCGACCTATATCTAACTTACTCAATTTATATGTTACCTATATCTTTCTGTGAAATGGTGCAATAAGCCAACGAAAATGTTAAACATTTTAATGCCTTTTCGTAATCACAAACAGTTCAAAGTGAACATCAAAAATAGCAGCATGGCAATGTCAATGACAAGGTTCTAAGTATGCTTAACATTTTTATTTGATGACTGTACGTCCTACATAAAACATTTGTCAATGATTCAAAGGTAGGTACTTTATACTACTCAATAATATGGTGATTTTAAACTTCTTTGTAGCGTAATAACGACATCTTTGTTTACGACAGCAAATTATCCGTTTTTTATCTTGTCAAACTGATTAGTGCAATTCTACATTGTGCTAAGTAGGTAATTGTAGAAGACAATAAATTTCCAACTTAAACGTACCCTTATTAACTATTTGCAGTGAAAAATACATTATGATCTGATAAGTTCTCACAATGTTCACCGGTTTAAAAAAAGTGTGTCCCATTATATGAACGTAAAAGTCACAATTTTGATTGATTTTTAAACAATAAAATAATATGAAACAAAGTTGAGCTTTTTATTTTCAAATTTAAGTTTTTTGTAGGTTTTAACCCAAAATGAGGCATAAAGTAAGGCCGTAATTCACAGACAAATTGTTTAAAAATTTGGGAATCGGGCTTTTCATTTATTTTGCAAAGTTCGTTGACGTCTTTTGCTATAAAAAAACCTGATTTAATGAATGCCAAAGACAACATAAAAATCAAAGTAAATTTGACAAAACAAGACTTATTTTCTAGAAGGTAAGTAAAATATGTAAGTAGTAGGAATTGTAGGTATCAAAACTTTGATTTCTAGGCCACTATGGACTGTTAAAGTGACGTTGACAACCAAAAAGTAAGAGACTTCCTATGATTTGGTTTACAACGTCACGTTGGTAAAGTCTATAGTGGCCTAGGAATCAAAATGGTTGACTGTACAGATAAGCGGGAGCGGAGCCAGATGCCGCCTCGCAACACATTCCTCGCACACATCCTCCCCTTCTTTTGTATGTACAAAAACCTCGCTCCGCTGAGCTGTTTCCACCAGAGCTAAACTAAGCGAGGATAGGTAAATGAAGTGTTAGTTCATGACAAACACATCCCTCGCAACGCATCCTCGCACATCTCTGGTGGAAACGCAGCCTTAAAGAGTACTTATTCAATGTTTCACAGAAGTAGTACCTTCTTATTATGAATAAAAGTTCCCCGCCGCCGCGTCTCTGTATGTTCTCGTATGTCGCCCTCACCGTTTAATCTCAGAAACTCATAGGTACTACACTACATTTTAGATACTGCACCCATGCCAAGCCGAACAAGTTGTTTTTTAGAAATAAAACTAGTTATACTGTCGGGAGTCGTTTTCTTTGGTTGTTTTGCTATTGCGGTAGGTATAAGACACTGTGGTATAAGTATGTTTGTTGGTCCTCAGACCGTTTTGAAATAGGAACAACAACAACCATACCTACGTTGGAGTGAGATGGAAATACATCGTGCTCACTGTAACATTATAGTTGTGTCCTGCAGTGTTTGGCAAACACCGCAAGCGTGTGGAGCCGGCATAAAGTTTCCACCTTCACCGTCAAAACCTTTTTTCGACAATATTTTCTAGGCTATGATGCCTATGATTCTCAGTGTACCTACGGAATGGGTTATTACTTGGTTAGTGCAGGTCAAGGTCATTCATAAGTCATAACATAACTACCGAAAGGGTTTTCCTTGGGTTTTCCTTTCAAGTCCCTTAAGAATGCTTCCAGCGTCCAGAGGCGGCTTGCCTCTGGCTTTTCCAATTAATTCAAGACGTTTTAATTTGAAAATATAATTAATCCGTTGCACAACTCAATACCTACACAAGATAAGCCGTACCGACACCAAAAAACATTCATTTACTTTTTATGTATCAACATCAACTAAACGGCAAAAGTAGTCTTTAATTTATATAATACCTGAGTATCTGTTTTTTTTTATAACAAACAAAGCAAAGCAAATCAAGTCAACAACAGTTGGAAATATTTACAAAACGCCTGTGTTAAACCAATGAGCAATTAATTGTTGAAAAAGAATTCAGCGCCTTTAGGAATTTATTCCTCGCACAAACCCTTAAGTGGTTTATGAGGTGTTCATTTAAAAGTAAAAATAATGTATTTTTGTTGTACAACACTAAAAAAAAAAAAAAAAAATATTTACGTAACACCTGGCCATAATGTGAGTTTTATCGCACGCTGCGCGCACGGCAAAACTCGCATTGTGGCCAGGTGAAGACGTAAAATTGTGTACTCATCACGGGCAGTAAAAAATAAAGCCCTCTATCGCATATTTACAACCCTCGCCTACGGCTCGGGTCTCAAATACCTGCGATTTCGGGCTTTCTTTCTTTTACAGCCCTTGTTAAGTAATGTACTATTATGCGCGAATCTATTCTGTCGCCAGTCGCCACCACTGTCTCATATTATGCGGTTACCAATAGATACCATCTTTACCATAAGGACACACGGGGCCCGTGCCCAGGGCCCGCATCCTCAGGCGCCCCCGAAGGACCGGCATTTTATTACCCATAGTCAATAGAAGATTATAGTAGAAAAATGTTACTATAATTGGCTTTCTTTACTTTCAAAAAGGGGCCCAGAATCGGCCTCAGCATAGTTTAAGACGGCCTTGGCGGTTACCCAAACCTATATAATGAAGACCTGGTTTCGAACTTAATTAGATTGTTTTTTTAAAATGCAGACATTGATTGACAGAACCTTTCTTTCACTTTTTAACCGAAACAACGAACCTCTGCTGGCAACACTCGTTTTGCGATGGTAATGATATCAAAAAGCGCGGGCTCGAGGCAGTTTGAATACTTATGACATTTGAGCTTTATTTATATTGTGATCGTGATGTGAGTGACAGACAGTTGAGACAGTTCAATCAGTCAGTCTTGCAGTTCACGACAGTTGCTTTGCTTTGGTATTCGTTCGGACACTACTTTACTTATTGGACAGTTCGTTTCGGAGTATCAGAAACTGTTAGGTGTCTGTCTATTGTTTGTATTATTCAAACAATTTGAATTTAAAAATCGAATAAGTATGTGCTCGTTATTTGTCTAGCAAACCGCTCTTGTTTATTCATTTAATTCATTTATTTTCTAGCGTAACTCCGTGCAAAAAGTGCATTAGTTAGACCCGTGTTTGTTCGGTAAAACAACGATGAGGCTGATAATTTGTTTTGTAATTTTTACCGAAATTATATTTGGTACTGTCCACGGAGTACCGACGCCTGTAGTATTATGGCATGGAATGGGTAAGATAATTTATCAGATAACCAACTTAGGTATAGCTTAGTAAATGTGAGCCTGCCACCGGCTTTGCTCCAGCTGCAAATTTTGGACCGTTATGGTGTTTTTTTTGTCATACGTGCCTGTACTGGCAATAACACAACAAAACAATGAGTATGCAATGTGGTGGTAGTCGTTCGAAAGTTATGCGCAGGTACATACATTTCGGCGATTAATTTTTGAATATAAATAATTAATGTAGATGCCTTAACCGTAGCAATATTTTCTTGGTTTCAAAAATCAAAACTTAAGTGCGTGTATTGGCCTATACATCATTGTGATATCATTTTCATTTTCATACTTGTTATTATCATTGGCAGTCTAAGGTAGTCGGGACTGTATGAAGATGTTGACTAGATGAAGAAGAGAAGTTTCTTTTGAAGTTGTTTGATTCGATTTTGAAGTTGATTGCGATTGCGAGTGCATTAGGCAATAGGCCTGCAGGACAATAAATTGTTATGGTCTTTATGATTTTGTTGAATGCGATACTTACCTAAAATTTGATTACTAAGCATCATATTTTATGCTTTACACAAATTGAAATTTAAGTTTTGGCAATTTCAACTGACTTATGTTTTACTTATGTTTTACCTACTTAAATTTATTTGGTGCATGTTTTCACTGTGATATTTTTAAGGAAACAACTGTATCCAAACTCCTTTGTAAATTAGTTCATAAACAGAGATCAGAAGAAGCAAACTTAAGTAGATTAATATTAATACCCACTCCTCACGTGTTCATATTATTTATTTATAACTGTCCTGCAAAAAATCTAAATTAAGGTTCAGGTAAAAAATTAAGTAATGTAATTTAACTTGTTTAATTAAAATCTTTGGACTCATGTCCACATAATTGAGAGTAATGACGCCGATATTACGATCTTTAAAATCATAAGTAATGCCGACTAATGCCACAGGTAATGCATTTTTTGTTTCTGTGTTATCTCAAAATAAGTGAATGTATAAATAAATAAATAATTAACATTATAATATTTATTTCAGGTGACACCTGTTGTAACAGATACAGCATGGGTGTCTTCGGAGAGTTCATAGCCCAACAGATCCCCGGCATCTATGTGCGTTCTATTCGGGTTGGCAATAGCACTTTAGACGACTTGGAGAATGGCTTTTTCATGAGCCCAAATGACCAAATAGATTTTGTATGCAAAGAACTAGCACACGATGATAAATTGAGCAATGGATTCAATGCTATTGGATTTTCACAAGGGAGTCAGTTTTTGTAAGTTTTCCTAAATTATAAGTACAAACCCGAAGCATCTTCTAAGAGCTATCGCACTCTGTGTGTTTTTTAAAGTGATAGAAATTATGTTAAGCTGTTGGATGACTCAATGGTTTATTTGTAGTTTGAATAAATTGCCAACGATTGATAGATCAAACATTGTTAACAAATTTTGTATGACATAATATTTGTACTGCATGTATGATCTAACAGTAGTTGTTTGCTCGATCTTGGTGTGGGTACTGCCGTGCCTTCAAATATGTATGTATGTATTATTGTATTATTAACAACTTAAGAGTGTAGTAGGTTCTGTAATTAGACAAATTAGCCATACTGCTAAAAAAATCTTATTAGAAATCAGTGTGACTAAAAATGTTAGTAAACAGTAGGATTAATAAAAAAAAAGTGCAAAATGAAAAAATGTGGTGTGTGGTGTGGTGTGGTGTGAGTGCAAATGTGGTTACAGAATTATCAAAAAGTTTTTAGAGTTTTTGGTAATTCTGTAGCTCTGCCTACCCCACTCTGGGAATAAAGGCGTGAGTTTATGTACTTATGTGTGTATGTACGTAATAAAAAAAAAATATATGGGGTCCCTTAAACTCTTGAATATTTTAAATACTTTGTTTTTGTAGGAGGGGCATGGTCCAACGCTGTGGACACTTATTGCCACCGGTCAAAAATTTAATTTCCCTTGGAGGGCAACATCAAGGAGTATACGGCCTCCCTCACTGCTTCGCAATGGAACACAAAACCTGTGATTACCTCCGGGAAGTTCTAAACTATGCGGCATATAAAAGGTAAAATTAATACTATTTAACTTATATCTTACATGTAGGATCACTATCACCATTATCCTTTAACCTACCGCTAAGCAGCAATGTGAACAAGGCAATGGGGGATATTGCTATTATTATTAATTTTTATTATTATGTACTGAGGAAAAAAAAACGGTCGGTTGGAATAATTGTCGGAATGACGTGATTTTGTTTGTAACCGAGTTTTGTTTTTTTTAAATCACAGCTACTGTGAGTTGGAGCAAACTATGGGGCGTTTAAGACTGCGCCGAGCGTACGCCGGATGTGCAGTGGCGCCCTCATTACTGTTATTGTGTTTTCTAATAATCTAAAGTATTTTCTTGAAATTGGTCGGTAGGTTTTTGTACTACAAATGAAAACACAACTTATAGGGTATATCACATAGTTTAATAACAATTCACCTTCGAGTTATCAACTTAACGAAAAAAAGTGGCCACCTTTTCCCGTTAAGCTGACTACTCAAAAGGTAATTGTTATTAAAGTTTGTTACGTATCCCATAAATTGTGTTTTTACGTGCCCTACAAAAACGTATCGTCTGATTGCAAGGAAATTCTTAAGTTAATTAGAAAACACAATAGATAGTAATGAGGGCGCTACTCGACGCTCGACGTATGCTCGGTGCCGTCTTAATAATTTATTATTATCATGGCAACGCTCATTATAACGTATCGCTTACGCTATAGGTGGGATTCTGATACCATTAACGATATCAATATTAGCGGTTTATAGTAGGCGAGTAGAAAAATAAATATAAATAATGAGCAAAAATTATTGTATGCTTTTGAGTAAAACCTCTATAAGTACGATTCTTACCAGAATATATTTCAATAACTGGCTGTTAAAGTTGTTGGTAAGTCTGTAGCTCTGCCTACCCCACTCTGGGATGAAGGCGTGACGGTATGTATGTATGTATGTATATTTCAATAAAGTTTCTTTTTTTTTAAGGTCATTAATAAAACTGGTGTCTTGTTAGAACATAAATGACAAGGATAGTAGTACTTTATGCCAATATATATGCAAGTCTCCTCCGACGTTCTCAACCTCGCTCTATTTATCACTTACTTTTGCACGCGACTCCGTCCGCGTAGAATATCGTCTATTACCAGATTTACCTGTCCAATTTTCCTAGATAAAAAGTATAAAAAAAGTCGTTAGTTTGAGTTGTCAAACGGTGAACAAGCAAACAAGAACACTATCGCATTAACATTAGTAAGAATTGCTTTCCATTAAAAACATAAATGTGAAAAAATGCTAAGCCCGTAAACGCTTTCGCTAACAAAAGAAGTGAAAACCAAGTTGTTCCTAAGCTCCTTAGAGAAGCGACCACAGTTCCTGTTATGCTTAACGTTGAAATGAGTATCAAAAATACTATAAAATAAAAAATATTATTCGTAAACAATTAAGACTGAAGATTCACTTTCGTACCTTACTCAATTGAAATAAAGTGCAAAAGAGGATAGGTACAATACTTGTCGACTGTACACAGAATGTGATATAGGTTTTGAATTAATACTAACATCGTAACTACGAGCGACGCATGTTTTGACCACAGCGATAAACGCGACCATAATAGGTTCGCTCTGTAATCTTTTACTGGTCAAAGGCATTTCAAGCTATGCTTAGTTTAGGGTTCCGTTGCCGTTATTAGTTTATTACAGGCCCAAAAAACCATTGATATTCCTACTAACGACCCGCCCTCTCTTCGCTTCGGTTTATATGAGATTTTTGTAACACCCGTACACAAAAAAGAATTTATTATACATAAAAACCTTCCTCTTGACTCACTCTATCTATTAAAAAAAACGCATCAAAATCCGTTGCGTAGTTTTAAAGATCTAAGCATACATAGGGACAGACAGACAGCGGGAAGCGACTTTGTTTTATACTATGTACTTAGTGATTTAAAGTTACTTGGTGTTATCTTAGATAGTTTTATTAAACTATTTAGGTATATTAGTCGCCTATCGCTCAAGAAACTTTTTTTTAAATTCGTTATTTGATTAGGTTCGTACTTTTATTACCTAAGTTACATAGGTTAGGGATTCGGGATCATTGGATTTTGAACTTAGATATGAACCTAACTCTGTGAACTCGTCTCTTTGTGTTACGTCATTCAAGTTCTCACTTCCTATCCACATTTCATTCTATTACCATTCTTATGAGTAGGTTTGTGAGATTGAAAGTTTTTTGTAACCCATGTGTCTCTTAGTTCACCTCAGTATTAGACCGGGCGGTCACCGTGGGAAATTATATTATATAATATATCTGCTTACATTACTGACACTGGTTGGTAAGTGGAATATTTACTTGTGTAGAAAGTGTTTATTTAGCTGACTGTTCGTTTCGTTTCTTTAGAAAAAACCTTATGCAAGTAGGTATTAATTATATTGGGTTCATTATTGTTACTGTACTGTAGCTAAAGCCTGGATTTATAAAGGGTTTCTTGTCCCTAAATATTTAAGTCAAGTTCTGGGACATTTAGAATTGCATTCATGATAAAATATTCGGAGTATAGGTACTAGATATATCGCATCTTGGACAATATCGTCGTCCGATTGTCTACACACTTATACCTACGCAAAATGTAGGTACGTATATGTTTTGCGGTACATTAATCTATTCCCAGGGTCAATTGCTGCAGTTTCCGCGTCCACTTTCATTGTGTTTTTATACTGTGCATATGTTATATTGTTCATAATGACATTTTAGATGTTAACGCACTTTTAGACCACCTCTATAATATCATAGAGGACATAGAGGCTTAACCTCTAGTTTCGTAGGATAGCAGTGCCGTCATATAGCGGCCGTAATACAGCGGTGAATGACGTCACAAAGAACGTTGTCTATGTAAACAAAATGGCGCGGTTTCCTAGAGGGCGGTGATTGACACTGTAATGTCAAATAATATTATAGCGGCCGCTATAAGACGGCACCGCTATCCTAGGAAACCAGAGCTTTACAGAGTCACATACAGTATTTGGTTGTTTACATCGGACTCAGTAATCACGAATCGTCGTGTGGGTCACGAGATCGTTCAATGCTCTTGAATCTAGGTACCTACTCGACGCGTTTATATTATACCAATTTTCCTGTTATTGAAAATAATAGTCAGGTGACACTAGGAGGGGGGTGTTCGAATCCCTAATCCCTAATAATTTAATAAGTGACTTTGTCCAGGGATTGTAACCGGTTACAAATAAACCGGTATTTATTTAGGTTAAACCGGTTAATTATTTGGGTTACGTTCCAACGAATTGGTTACGCTCACAGGGAGCGAAATGCATTTACCGGTTATATCCGGTTAGAGAGCGCTTCCGTCATTCAACCTTGTCTCGGCTCACACGGAAGGAGCGCTCTCTAACCGGTAAATGCATCCCCCCCCCCTCCCTGTGAGCGTAACCTTTATTATGGGTTAGGCTCTAATAGTGTGGCTTTAACCGCTACGGAAAATAAACCGGTTTTCAATCCCTGACTTTGTCTCTTCGTTTTTTACGCCTCCATGGCTAAACTGGTGAACCAATTAAGTAGGAAGTAGGTACCTATATTGTTAATAGCTTCTGCCCGCGACTCCGTCCGCGTGGATCTCTTTTATATCGTAGCTCCATACAAATTTTAACCCCATTTCACCGCCTTAGGAGATGAATTTCGGGAAAAAAACTATCCTATGTCCTTTCCCAGGATTCAAACTATCTTTGCACCAAATTTCACCTAATTCGGTTCTGCGGTTTAAGCATACCAGACTGACAGACAGACAGACACACTTTCGCATTTATAATATTAGTACGAGGGCTGCCTTTTAAGTTCTGTCGTTTGCAAACCTCCCGTGATTGCATAAAAAAGAACTAGTGTCATCTTAAAATATTTGAATTTAGAATTCGAAAACAAAAGAATGACTCGAAATCGGCCCAACCGTTTTAGTACAGCGTTCGTTCAAAGTTGACAAGTCAGTTGTGAAAATGGAAATTTCGAAGGAAAATTTACGTGCGATAATTTTTTAAAACTTCAAAAGGGGCTTAACGCGACTTCAGTGCTTCGAAGAGTTGACTACGGTTTTCAATGATAAAGCACCATGCCTCCGGACTGTGGAACGCTGGTATTTAGAATTTCAACGTGGTTGCTCTAGTCTTGGTGATAGACATCGTGAAGGTCGACCAAAAACAGCCGTAACCCAGGAGAACATTGATGCTGTACGGCAACTGATCGTCGAAGATCGCCATGCGACATACCGTGAGATAGAAGCTTCCTTAAGTATTTCAGGGAATAGTGTTCACAGTATTTTGCACGATCACTTAGGCGTAAAAAAGTTGATCTCACGCTGGATACCACATTTACTCAGTGAAGACCAAAAAATGGCTCGCGTTCGATGGTGTCGCAAAACTCTGCGGCAATTCAACCGAGGAAACTCGAAACATGTTTACGACATTATCAGTGGTGACGGATCTTGGATATATGCCTACGATCCCGATTCTAAACAGCAGTCGACTGTTTGGGTGTTCCAAGATGAGCCAAAACCGACCAAAGTAATACGCTCACGGAGCACTTCGAAAAACATGGTCGCCACGTTTGTGGCGAAAAGTGGCCACGTTGCCACCATCGTGCTCGAGGATCGTAAAACGGTTAATGCTAACTGGTATACCACTGTCTGTTTACCAGAAGTCATCGGCGAGTTTCGAAAAAATAACCCAAGACGTCGTATAAGACTGCACCACGATAATGCGAGCTCGCACACCGCTCGGCAAACAATTGCGTTTTTAAAAAAGCAAAACGTCGAAATTCTGGAACACACTCCGTACAGTCCAGACTTAAGCCCTAACGATTTATTTACTTTTCCAAAAATCAAGCAACGACTTCGTGGTCAACGGTACCAGACGCCTGAAGAAGCCGTTGAGGCATACGAAACGGCCATTTTGGAGACCCCGACTTCGGACTGGAATAAGTGTTTCGAAAACTGGTTCGATCGAATGAAAAAGTGTATTACATGTCACGGTGATTACTTTGAAAAACAATAAATACCATTTAACACTTAAATTGTCTTTAGTTTTTCCAAACGACACAACTTAAAAGGCAGCCCTCGTATGCATTGCTTTAGCACCGAGGAGGGGATTGAATTATTGAATGGCCATATACGAGTTATACATACGAAGTTAAAGCTAGCCAACAATATAATAATATCAGGGCATTTAAACGTAGATATTTCGCATTTAATGATAATGATGTCTATTTATACGAGGGCTGCCTTTTAAGTTCTGTCGTTTGCAAGCCTTCCGTGATTGCATAAAAAAGAACTAGTGTCATCTTAAAATATTTGAAATTAGAATTCGAAAACAAAAGAATGACTCGAAATCGGCCCAACCGTTTTAGTACAGCGCTCGTTCAAAGTTGACAAGTCAGTTGTGAAAATGGAAATTTCGAAGGAAAATTTACGTGCGATATTTCTTTACAACTTCAAAAGGGGCTTAACGCGACTTCAGTGCTTCGAAGAGTTGACTACGGTTTTCAATGATAAAGCACCATGCCTCCGGACTGTGGAACGCTGGTATTTAGAATTTCAACGTTGTTGCTCTAGTCTTGGTGATAGACATCGTGAAGGTCGACCAAAAACAGCCGTAACCCAGGAGAACATTGATGCTGTACGGCAACTGATCGTCGAAGATCGCCATGCGACATACCGTGAGATAGAAGCTTCCTTAAGTATTTCAGGGACCAGTGTTCACAGTATTTTGCATGATCACTTAGGCGTAAAAAAGTTGATCTCACGCTGGATACCACATTTACTCCGTGAAGACCAAAAAACGGCTCGCGTTCGATGGTGTCGCAAAACTCTGCGGCAATTCAACCGAGGAAACTCGAAACATGTTTACGACATTATCAGTGGTGACGAATCTTGGATATATGCCTACGATCCCGATTCTAAACAGCAGTCGACTGTTTGGGTGTTCCAAGATGAGCCAAAACCAACCAAAGTAATACGCTCACGGAGCACTTCGAAAAAAATAGTCGCCACGTTTGTGGCGAAAAGTGGCCACGTGGCCAACATCGTGCTCGAGGATCGTAAAACGGTTAATGCTGACTGGTATACCACTGTCTGTTTACCAGAAGTCATCGGCGAGTTTCGAAAAAATAACCCAAGACGTCGTATAAGACTGCACCACGATAATGCGAGCTCGCACACCGCCCGGCAAACAATTGCGTTTTTAAAAGAGCAAAACGTCGAAATTCTGGAACACCCGCCGCACAGTCCAGACTTAAGCCCTAACGATTTTTTTACTTTTCCAAAAATCAAGCAACGACTTCGTGGTCAACGGTACCAGACGCCTGAAGAAGCCGTTGAGGCATACAAAACGGCCATTTTGGAGACCCCGACTTCGGACTGGAATAAGTGTTTCGAAAACTGGTTCGATCGAATGAAAAAGTGTATTACATATCACGGTGATTACTTTGAAAAACAATAAATACCATTTAACACTTAAATTGTCTTTAGTTTTTCCAAACGACACAACTTAAAAGGCAGCCCTCGTACTCGACTGCCCACTGGTATAGTAGTATATGTATGTACATGTATCTACAGTCTGCCATGCTAAGGTTAAGATCCTTTTGCTAGTCTTCTTTTTAAAACCATTTTTTCTTGACTAGCTCGGTAGTTACGATCCCATTGTTATTCTCACTTAATATAACTGTCACGCTGCCAGCCCGATGCGGAAATCTATTAAGTTCAGTCTTATAAGGCGTGCCCAACCTTTGCAAGGCTAACGCATCGATACTTTGTTGGATTGTGGAATTTTCACGCAACATAGGCGCATTTATTTAAGTCGTCGAGTTGCGGAAAAAAAACCGCCACAACCTATAGACTGGAATCGATCGAACTCCACGAACGTCACTATGATTTAGTGCCGCATCGTAAATACAGAATGACCATAACGTTACCAATATACCAACGGCCGTGGTCACCACGCGCTTGACAGGCTATACTCGTATGCGTTTATATTAGCTGTCGCAGGGATCATCCAATATTGATAGTCTCTTTTTAAAACTAACAAACATATTAAACGTATTGCGAAAAGATATGGATCTTCTACTTATTTATATACTCGTACTTACTTAATTTACTTGATGTCAAACCTTGACGGGTTTATACATATTCAAATTGCCTAGTTATGATTCTATTCGGCTATATCGCTATTTGAAATCAAACAGATAACAAATTCCTAAGAACTGACCTGCGATTGGTTATTGAGATAGAAATAATTGCTCTAGCTTCCATTCAAATTACACGTTGACCCGTTTAAAGGACGAGTTAGTATAATTATGTTAATGCAGAATAATCTCAAGTCATAGGTTTATAATCATTTATCATTGAAGGCAAAGGTTAAGGTGCAATTACTTGATTTGGTCACAACATTCTTGTTCTGTGTACAGGCTATGTTAGGTTGCAAAATGGAATCATCTTCCGATAGAATGATTGACGAGGAAGGTTTTTATGTATAATAAATGTTGGATTACGTACGGGTGTTATAGAAAACTGGCATAAACCGAAGCGAAACGAGGGCGGTCCTCATAATTCATATATTTTAGTTATGACTGATACTTATCGCTGATTATAAAGTCCAACGACTAATTAAAACGAATTATACCTCTACAATATAACCCTCGCATATAGGGTTTATAAACAGCTATATTAGCTCTAGCTAGATCCCGTTAGTTTTACTATTGTAAATGTAATACTTTAGTTTTATGAATTAATTCGCAAATGCAAAAGACGGTGATAGGTAGACCGTTGTTTTTTTTATACATTTTTTTTTATAGGCAATAGCGATATATTTATCTTCTTAGCCCGTTTGTGCAAAATGAGATTACAGAATTCACAACAAGTTTTTAGAGTTGTTGGTAATTCTGTAACTCTGCCTACCCCACTCTGGGAATGAAGGCGTGAAGGTATATATGTATGTCACCACTTACCATTACTTACCATTTAACAGAAAGTTACAAGTCAGCCTTTTTTATAGTACTCAAGTCATTTTCAGCGGGGCTAAAGGTCAAAAGAAAGGCTGCAAACGACACGAAAACTGGCGTCTTTTCTAACGCTTCAGTTGTTATTAGGTTATTACTGAACTCCATACAACTCAAAAAGTTACTCTACTCACGATCCAATGATTTTGAAGTTTTTTAAACGCAGAGTTTTGTAAACATGAGTAGAGTTCTTGAAATGTTGACTCAAAAGACTCGACTCTTACCCATACTAGTCTTAGGGAGCCCCATCGATCCCGGGGCCAATAGCGCCGACCTAAGCAAAAACGAAGTAACTAAGATAAACCTCCTGTAGTAATATCAACCTTATTATAGTTATTATTAATGACAGAATTGAATCTGCTTTGGTTATTGAATTTAAGATACTGCTTATTGGCTTAGGAGGGCAGAATGGAAAAAATGGGTCTGCAAATGATTGACTTGATCCGTTTAAATTTCCAGGTACGTCCAAAGATCTCTGGTACAAGCTACGTACTGGCATGACCCATTGCACGAAGACAAATACAAAGGAGGCAGCCTATTCCTGTCTGACATTAACAACGAGTTGAAAATCAACGAGACGTACAAAAACAATCTACTCGCGCTGGAACACTTCGTGATGGTTAAGTTCGAGAACGATTCTATGGTCCAGCCGAGAGAGTCCGAGTGGTTTGGCTTCTACAAGCCGGGCCAGGGGACCGAGTTACAGACATTGCAGGAGTCACAATTATATTTGGAGGTAAATTACATACATACATTAAATCACGCCTGTTTCCCAGAGGGGTAGGCAGAGACCACTTATTTCCAAATTTCTTGCCAAATTTCTTTCGCTTCTTCCACATTCGATCGAGTCATGCACGCACGTCGGTTTCGGGTACCGTAACACTACACAACTATGGTTCTGGCCTACAACAATAGTCCAATTTTACTTATCACATTATTCTAAAAATATGATAGCTTTAGCTATAGCTTGAGTTTAGAGCAATCGATTTTTTACGAACTGTACATATACCCTGCAAAAATAGCAGTAAGGTATCATACTTTAGAATAATGTCATGAGGAAAATTGGACTATTGTTGCAGGCTAGGACCATTAGTTGTGTAGTTTTACGGTACTTAAGGTGCGTCTACGCTAGGCGAACCGAGCACGAGCCGAACACAATTCGTCTAATGTGTACCGACTTACAAGCCTCGAACGAGCGCGCTGCGAGCGATTCGTTCGTGCTCGTTTGCGTTCCGCCGGTTGTCGGTTTTTTGACGAACACAAAGGGATTTGCTTCGCGCTCGCAGTGCGGTTCGTTGTACGTCCACACTTGACGCCGCGAACGACGAAACCGAGAACGGCTCCGCTCGTGCTTCGCTCGTGCTCGGTTCGTCTAGCGTAGACCCACCTTTAAGATTTGGCCTTTTTTCAGTATTTCTCCGATTTTATTCGAAAAAGTACTCCTGAGGTAGGAGGTAAATTTAACATCGTCTAGCAGAATTTGGCACAACACAATAGCTAGTCATTTATACGTACAGGGTTATGTACTTATAAACCACTACCTGTTGCCCGCGTAAAAAAATTAAACAGGCTATGTTACTCAGCCTAGTGATAATTAGGTATTATTTAGTATCCTACGGGTAAAAGATTTTTTAAATCGCTTCGTTAGTTTTTGAGCTTATTGGTATCAAACAAAAATACTGGAATACAAATATTTCCTCTTTATTATATATGTATTAGTGTAGTGTAGATATAGATTCAAGATGTATATACCGCATCATCATCTTGTCCTTATCCCAATAATTCGGAGTCTTTTTCTTCCAAGCCGTCATCTCAGTATTCATTCCCTTGTTTTTCGTCATCGCTCTTTACATATTCCATCCATCTCTTCTCAGGTCTTACCCTTCCACTATACCATTCCACATTCATATTTCGCGTGTCAAATTGTGGATAAGGCATCCGTCACCTTCTGACACGTAAATAAGTACAAGAATGACGGATGCTTCATCCACATTTGACACGCGATATAGATGCAGGCATACTAGACAGGGGGTATCATTCTCTTAAAAACGGCGTTCGGTCGATAAAACGAGTAAACGAGTGAACGAATCGCACCTTATATAAACCAGCGAGTTTAAGTAGTCCCGTCAGAGCGTACAAAACAAATTTTAGCGCGTGCATTCTTAATTAGGCAGCTTTATACGTTCGATCGTTCGACAGAAGCCCTGCTATTTTGAACACTCGGACGGGACTATTTAACACCCTAGTAGTTTGGGCTGTGCGTCGTGTGTCCTTTAGTCAGTCACGAAAGCCTTTTATTTAATTTAAAGATATCCAAGTCCAGTTCCGTTATACTTCAAAAAATTTATAATTATGGTATTGTGATGATTTTGACAATATCAACTAAAACAAGAAATTAAAACATTTATTGATTTTTTTGTCTTTTGTTTTGGTTGACTGTCTTCTGTATACTGTTATTACGACATTCCAGGACCGCCTCGGACTACAGAAGATGGACAAAGCTGGTAAACTAGCGTTCATCTCAGAACCCGGGGACCACCTCCACTTCAACTCCAAGTGGATCGTCAAAAACATCATTATTCCTTATCTGCTTAACTAAGAAACATCTCATTTACAAACTGATCAAAGTTGTTAATAAGGTAATGTAATTATGAATCTCATTATCATTATCATGACCGGCTGGCTTGCCTAACGCACTCGCAATCTCAATCGACTTTAAATTGGAACAATTGTTTTCATTTTGTATGCAGACTCGCCTTCGACTTTTAAAGTGAAAACGATTGCCATTGCAAGTGCGTTAGGCAATAGCCCCCCTGGTTATCTCATTAATTTCTAATAGCTTTGGAGGCGTTTTAGCTATAGTTAGGAATGATTGAAAAAGTGTTATCGATCATGTCACCGTTAGCAATGAGATTAATGTTAGCATTTTATTTTATAACGGTTGATTATTTGCGGGAAAAGGTGTAAACTCAACATACTAATATCCCGTTACAACTTATTTTGTTGTGGTTTTTTTTCAATTTTTGTCAATCAATTACTAGGGAAAATGTTGATGTTACTTTTTTTAAACTTATCCCTATGCCTATTACTATAATAAGACTTGCAATGTTTCATATCACAGATCAGATTCTTGAATAAGAAAACCATATATTTTGGGACTGTTAACTTAATAAACTTATTTGTTGAACAAACTCAATTATTTATTACCACTACGATAACAACTATCATCTTACAGACTCGTTTTGGCCATATCGCTGTTCGGGCTGGTTTAATCATTCAGGTTTAGTTTTGGGGTGTATGTTTGTTTTAATATTTGCACATAGTTGGTAACCGAAGATGGGTATAATGCGATACATTTATTTTATTATCGTTCAATACAAAACTTTAGATTATAGCGCACTGGGGGTTCCGTACCACTGCACATTTCAATTTGCATTCGATTTCGAATCGAATCAGCACGGACCCAAATCACACTTGACCATTTTGTAGTATTTGTTCGGTTCGAAAAATACCGGTAAATTACGGTTCAATTAGATTTTTCGCAAACACTCGCTCGAAGCGGCATCGATCCGCGAGCGTTGTGATTGCTGAGATTAACCTGGTACTATTTCTGGTTTTCGATTCTTCCTCCATTTGGATGGTGTCGCGACTGAAATGATAAGGCTAGCTTGACTTCAAGCTGAGCAAGTGAAAATGCATCTAAAAAGCTAGCTTATATAGGAAACACGAGAAAACTGGGGTGGTTCGAACAAATTAGCGAGCGAAATCGTTATTTCGAACAGGAACAATTTAGTTTTGCTCTTTGATCAGAACCGAAGTTTTATCGATTCTGTTCGGGTGCAGATCCACCGTACAGATGTAGTGAATAATCCTTTCCCATCGTTTTTGGTCGGATTAGTTCGTATTTATCTAGCTTTGTCAATTAGCTTCAGTACCCATCAATAAGCCAACTGAGAAAGCAAGATAAATACGAAGTTATCCGACCAAAAACGATGGGAAAGGATTATTCACTACATTTGTACCACTGATCAAAATTAGAATCATAAATATGAGGTAGGTTTAGGTTATGTTAGTTTTTCAGCAGGCCCGGAGGGCCAAAATACCCAGAAATAGGAGCTTTGCAGAGCTCCGTCAACTGTTAAATATTAATAGAAATAATTGGTCATAGTACCACCAGTGGTACGGTTTAGGGGTACGGTGGTCTGGAAGGATTCTGTTCTAGCGAAATAAAAAATAAAAATACTCTATTTGAAATGAGTTGAGTTCTGACGAGCTGGTTAAAAAAAAACCAGTTTTCCGGGCCCCGGCTAAATATTTAACCTTCCCATGTGGGATATATGTAGGTACAGTCGGCCAAAAATGTGGTCTACCGCCCTGCGGGTGAAGTTCATTTGCACGCCATGATACAACAACTTCGATTTTCCCTTGCAATAATATTATGAAAGTGACAAGTGTCAACCTTAGCGATAATAAGATCTCACAGAAACTTAACTTGGTAGACCACTTTCTTGGCCGACCATACAATGATATAGAGAACGGACTAAACGTAAAAAGGTATAAAAACAACAGCACATATGGATTTAACTTATTTATTTCACTCTTTATATTATTAATCGCACCCATTGCTCTCGCATGAAACAGCTGAAACACATTTTTTTTAATATTTTTAAAAACGTACGACGTAGGTACGTAGGTGGTATGTACTCCGTTAAATTAATTACATTGACTTTTATCCGGTTAAATATTTCATCAAAAGTTGAATGCTTCTTTTGCATATGCAATCGTCAAAACCTTCAAAATTATTTTGTGAACATCTGCTATGAATTGTAGAGCTCGCATCGCATCTGAATTAAACTAAGGCTCAGACTCAAAATCTGTGACTTCGAAGTTTCGCATAAACCCGCAATTTGATTGGCGTTGCGCGTTCCCGCAACACGACGTGAATTGGTTGCGAAGTAGAATTGCCTCGTAACAAGGTTCACGTTTCGAATCCGCATCGTTTCTCGCCGTGGTTTTCTAGTTTGAGCCCTGTATAAGCGCATCGATTGAGCCAATTCAGCTGCAACATCTTCCGATGTGACAACAATGTCGTGCAACAAATAACACGGCAGTAGGGTTACTCGATGAGGTCGGCGTACTCGGTTTGGCCCTGGCGCACACACCGAATAAATTTGTCGGGCGAGTCGCGTGTACTTGCGGCGGCGTATACGCGCACCACGCAGTTGTGCGCGCAGTCGCGCTTGATGAACGGCGCGTTCGCGCCACGCAGCTTGTGCAGCGGGAACTTAACCACGCAGTGCAGCATGCACCGCTCCGCGACTTTGTAACTGCCGGAAACATTGTAACCAATAAGTACCTACGTTATCAGTATTTGGCACTTTTTTAACTGGTGATTTTTGTGATCTACCTTATATTATAATGAAGAAGTTGGGGGCAAGGAAAAATCTGCAGCTTATCAGCAACCGTTAACATACTTGGCATGGGTTAACTTAAGAAGTAACGGACCTTCCATGTCACAGCATACCCGAGGGACACATGGCTGGAGCCTGGGCGCAGCATTAAGGCAGCTGTTGATGGTAGCTGTTTTGCACAGTGATGATTTATTCAGCCGTGCAGGCATTGCATATAAAAGAAGTTTGGTTCGAACTTTATCTGAAATAGAGGTCTCTGGAACCGGCCTTTCTGAAGCGTGGCTCTCTGGAGCGGAAAAACAACTCGTCCAGTGTCCAGTAGGATAAGGTTTCTTGGTGTTGAGTTAGTGACTTGCAGTTTCGATGTTACCGACAGGAAAAGCCAAAACGCTAAACCGCACTAAACGGGGTTTCCCGGCAAAGCCTCGTGCTCTACAAAGTGGAGTAAAATTAACGTCTCTTTACTTTATTGTACCGCAAATAATCACGTACGTTTAAACGGAGGAAACTGCATATTTCTAAGTCTTCCGCTATTTCTACAACGCATAGTTTCCATGTGGGATAATATAAGGATAACAAAGACTGTTATCCTTGCTTTATCCCACATGCCTTATTAACCTTTTCCACGCCATTGACGGATATATCCGCACCACTGGTTCAACGCCAACGACGGATATTTCCGTCATGGTTGACAGCGCAAATTAAACCTGAGTGGCTATGAGGTAAAGTTGACATTATCTTTGGTGTTTAGCTGTCCTTGGCGTGTGAGCGACGACTTTATTTTTGACATAGCGTTGAAAAGGTTAATAACGCACGTGTCTTCGTCTTGACCGCATTGATTAAAGACATGCGCAACTTATATGGCAATTGAGCGACCACATTTGTTGTGTATATTATGACAGATGGCGCCGAAGATTAGGTACTAGACGGGAGACCTCGGATTGGGAGGTAGGGGGAGATCATCAGCCTAATGGTTGGATGATACCCAGAAGACGGCAGGGTCGACCTGAACCAGAGACTTTCCCAAGGACAACATGGAGATTTATGGAAGAGGCTTAATAATATGTTTACAGTACCTATATGTTGAAGTGATTGGAGTGGTCCGAGACACCATCATTCTAAGATTATCACATCTCTCACGTCGTCTTATTATTAAGACTGTTATTAAGACTGCACCGAGCAAACGTCGAGCGTCCAGTGGCGCCCTCATTACTGTTATTGTGTTTTCTAATTAACTAAAGAATTTCCTTGCAGTCAGTCGATACGTTTTTGCAGCGCAAGTAAAAACACAATTTATGGGATACGTAACAAACTTTAATAAGAATTACCCTTTGAGTAGTTAGGTTAACGGGAAATTGTAGCCACTTTTTTCCGTTAAGTTGATAACTCAAAGGTGAATTGTTATTAAACTATGTGATATACCCTATAAGTTGTGTTTTAATTTGTAGTACAAAAACCTACCGACCAATTTCAAGAAAATACTTTAGTTCATTAGAAAACACAATAATAGTAATGAGGGCGCCACTGTACATCCGCCGTACGCTGGGCGCAGTTTTAATTACAGAATGTAATTATTTATTACGTACTCGTAAGGGTTGATGCAATCCATCCGCACGATATTGTAGCCTTGGTCATGTGCCAGGTCGATTGATCGTTCCGCCATCATAGTTGCCAGCCCCTGCCTTCGATATTCGGGGAGCACCGCTAGCATCTTAATCTGAATATAATGTGAAGACGTCATATTCATAATTAGACGGAATAGATTAAGTGTTGCCAGATATGTAAGTAATTTATGAGGTTTTGCTATAGACTCGAACCTACATGTAGGTCATTATACTTTACTGACCATGTAGCTACACTATTTTACTATCATTAGCTTATTGGAAATGTCAGGAAATAACCAGATGATTTATAGGTAGTTATTTATATACGTAAATCGCAGTGACGAGCAAGCAAATAATATATTTAGTATCGCAGGCCATTTCAAATTGCAGGAATGTTGCTACAAAATGGGTAGAGCTGTTCGCATCTATATTTAAATAGGTAGTTTATTAAATATCGATACAAACCGCTCTACCCATTCTGTAGCAACATTCCTGCAATTTGAGATGTCAAACTAGGCAGTCTAATATATTAAATATAAATAATAACCGTATAACGTACCGTGAATCGTTGAGTTGATGTCCGGAAAACTAAGATGAGAAAATATAGCATCCAATTGCAAATTATTGAGTATTCATTCAATTAGATCGTACCTATATTTTACTTCTGTTATCCTTTATTCGTAGGTTGGGCTTAGACTTCGATTGTCAACTTTTAGTTATGAGTTATGACTTACCTCAAATACTTTCGGCTCTTTGAACATCTCCCAGAGATTAGGAGTTTCCTGTAGTTTCGCTGTGAAGTGCAAAAAGTCTTTCGTGTTGGGATCCTGGTAGGACAAATACTTATTAACCCGTGATTTAATGTCAGAAAACTATTTCATAGGGGTAATTTGATAGTCGGATCATAGTCGTTAAATTAAACAGCGGCTAATTCACAAATATCAGTAAGACCTCTTATAGTACTAAACTTTTTAGGCAATACGTACCGATTCCCCACATAAACTTGTTGTTGTATTTAAATTAAAAACGAAGTGTTATGTACTTCCACTTTCTTCATAGCGATCGGCAATCTTCGTTTTTCTATGAAACTCGTGACAAATATGGTAGAAGTACCGTTTGCGGTATATAAATATCAAGAATATTTAAGACTAAAGAGTAATATAAAGATAAAAAATAAAAATATTTTTGTAATTTCATAATCCTTTGAGTGGGTGGCTGTCTGGTCGCATAACAACTATTGTCATAATTTCGATTGTCATACATAACACATTATGCATAAAGTTGATGCTCATATTTTTTTTAGCATAAATTGTACTAAGTATGCCATAATTGTTCCCTGTCAATTATACGGAGTCATAACTAGTTTAACCATAATGTAGAATGTCATACATTTATCATTGTAAATGTCATACATTGTATCAAGTCATAATATCGGATCGCGGATAGGTTAGGGTTATTTTTTTTATAAAAGAGCTGAAAAACTTGTTAATGCGTTTTGCAGTTTATGCGTTTAAACAGTGTAGTCAAATTCTTTTATGAGCAACCACTTTATGACCATTATAAAATATGGTTAACACGTTCGGCGGCGGTACCCAAATTATGGAATGTACTAGAATGACAGTAAATTTGAAGAAGACTTTTAGGAAGTCGTAAATAAATACTGCGTTAGCCGTACTGTCATATAACGTGCTACACGTTTTACGGTCATAGCCGGTACCGCCGCCGAACGTGTTAAATAATTTTATGCGCATCAAATTTATGCGCGTTACACAATATGTTCTTAAACATTATGATTATAAACGTTATGCGCATACATGTATGACTATTTACAGTTATGCGTAATGATAAGTATGAGGAATCCACGTATGCCTATCAAAAATATGACTTCAAACTTTATGCAACCCGAGCCCCCACCCCCTCTAAGTACTTACATATTAGTACAAATTTAAAATGGCCAAAAACGGAGCAAAAGTTTCCAAAACCAGTACTTCTACCCTATCGTCAGTTGCGTGTGCAAGTGTGACAGCGATAGCTGGTAATACTTTTAATAGCCTCTAATACGACTGGTTGATCAGACTGTCCGTATTAAGATTTTACAGGCTACGGACCTGTCGGTAGAAGGCGTAATTCCTCAAGTTCTTAGGATCCACGGGACTGCTCGCAAAGTTTATACAAATGCCGGCCATCTCGTCGTCGTTCGTCATAGCGGTCAGAGAATTACCTGATCACGAAAAGTAACAGAAAATTAGAATATATATTAATGTATCAAAAAAATGTGCTTCAAAATGTTAGCCTTATAGAAAAACGCGTGATCATCCTTAATTTATTATACCAACACATTTTATTTTATACAGGTTTAAGTTATTATTTTTATGTTCTTCTAAATATGGATAGGTGGGATAAGTAATATGGATATATGTAGGGAGGAATAGAGAGTACCTGCATATTACGTACTGCTTCACACTCGTATACCCATATTAATGTCCAATTTCCAAAGACCGGCTTAGCTAGTTTTAGTGGTATTTGGTTAGTTTTTATCCCCCTAACTGATTAATATAGGAGTTACCCTGTTTAAGTAGAGTGTGGAGGTACTCGTCAAGTGCCTGGTCGTTTTGAAGGTTCATGCTGCGCGCGCGCACCATCACGTGCTCGCTGAGAAAGTGCTTCTTTAACATTGAGATGGCCTCATTAAATTGGACGATCTTAATGTGCTTTACCTTCAGATTGTCAGGCTAGAATAAATGTTATCATGAGACAAAATAAAAAACAATAGACACATTTTTTGTCTTAGATTCCATGCTTTTTATATGAGAATTCCTGTAACTTGTACAAAACTCTAGGTACTTTTACGGAATAAGTGCCTAATGTTTCTGCAGGTCCAACAGAGGACGTAGATTGGCTGACGTGACGAAGATATGACACACTAAGTGGTTTAGTATTAGGAAAGCATAAGAAACGTACCTTTTGTTGGTGTATCAACTTGTTTATTTGAAAAACACTGTGGCATTTTCTGACTCGTATTGTACCGAAAACATTTGACAACGTAAGAACCCACTTTCCTAATACTGAAATCGCCATAATCTTTATTATAAAATACAACAAATTTGGGTATAATTATTACTCTCTGTTTTAAATAATAAATGTAGGAGCTATTGGAGAAGGACAATTTAATTCATTTTTGGTAAAAAAAATGTAATGGAGTAATGGTCCACTGACAAAGGTAAAATATAGAAAATATAACAGTCAACGTCAATTTCGATTACTGTCGTTTTGAAAGGTGGTTAAGAAAAATAAATAAATACCTATAAGTACTATGTAGAATGATGTAGTGGAGAACTTTTTGCGCCGGAGTGATTAATATTCTCATTAAAGAGTTTTGTATTGTTGGGTATGATTTATAGTTTAACACAAATAAAACACCTCAAATGGGAACTTATAATTTGTTTAGGGTTTTGTTATGGTTTTGTTGCCATAGTAGAATCCCTTATTCTTTCATCTTGTCTCAAACTATCGAAGTCGAAAAGTCTAAATTTTATACATACTTACCTAATATTTTGTAATTGGGTGACCGAGCTCAGGTTAGGCGAAAATAGAGAAAACGAAATTTCCCAGGTATGAAACTTAGGTAGATTGATTTTTCGGCAGCGTAAACCCCAATATTACCCAACTATATTATATTGCAATATATTGGGTTGGGTTTATATTGCAATTTTCATCGAAATCTTTACAGCCGTTTTCGAGAACGTAATTACAAATATACTTATCTCTAAACTTAGTAGGGACTAATATACACAAGTTAAATAAATCTTTTAAAATACGACTGTATACATAACAGGATGAAAATGCATGCTTCGGTTTTCTTTCCCGGCACCAAAATGAGAAAGTTGACTGATTTTTGTAAAAATATGTTCTTCTGCTGCTTGTAACTACCTGGAAGACATACAGAAAAAAAACGTATATGCACAAACTGTGCACAATTTTGTGTTGTTTATACTTCCTATAGACATTTTTGTCGCAGTCATCAAAAATACCCACAGACTGTATTACAAACCTTACTGACGATTTTTATTAAGTACTTCAACTTGTGGAAATCGGCAGAATTTATTTTTTCCGTCAACCTTGAATCGTCCTTCTAATTAAAAACAAATCTACCGCGCTCGAGAATGTCGAGGTGATCTTTTTTTGCAAGTTTGTGACCATCCCATATCGTTTCCAAATCTAGGATCCCGGGATCCCACCATATTTCATTTCTGTTTCCAAATTAAATCGGTATCGGTATTAAATGAGCAGTACCGGGATTCCGCGGTTTTGATAGGTAGGTAGGTTTATTTTCACAAAATTATGCCTGTTAGAGCTTTTTTTAAATATTAATTCCGATAGTCAGACATTATTGCACGCATGTTCTGCGCACTCGCATTGTATTTCGATATCAGGCTATAGTGTGTTATTTTAGTATAATTTATTTTTTAATCTATCAACAGTTATACCGCCTAAGTAGCACCCTAAAAGAGACGGTTTTTTTTTAGCAAAAATGCTATATCTAGTTTTGTAATAAAATGTTTTTATTGACTGACACCAGTCAGATGTACAAGTACATAATCTATAATTGGACCTTGTGCAAGGCCCGTCCGGATCGCTACCACCATCTTATCCATTAACCTACCGCCAAACAGCAGTGGCAACGCATTTGCAGTCTTAGGATTGCATCGCAGTCCTGTGAATGCGAATGTCTATGGGTCACAGTTTCCACTTACCATCAGGTGCCCTGTGTGCTCGTTTGTATTCTCTGACATAAAAAAAAAAAAAAAAACTAAACAGTAATAGAAAAAAAAAACAAAACAGTAATAGAAAACCGTTCTTTTACTGAAAGTTTGATCCTCCTATGGTAAACCCTATTCATTTGGACCAAAAGGCGCGTACCACTTCTCAATACCGGGCGGGATCCCGGGATCCCGATGCAGAAAATGTAATACCGGTACCAATACTAATCCAGTTTTAGGAAATGTCAGGTATTAGGAGAAGCCCTTCTCTAACTCCCTTACGCCACACTCAAGTCGTCAGATTATTGAAAGGGCACACGTTTCCACCATGTTTAAGTAACCCTCTCCCCTCCCATACCTTAATATGACGCGCTCGAACAATTTTACCTATCGTTTTTTTACCATTCTTATCGGCAACCCTAGACGCGCGACCGTATTTAGAGGGCTTATATTTGGTGGACGTACTTAACAGGGTGCAAGGAATCTCCCATAAGTTAATCTAACGTGCTCGAGTAAATTCCGAAATCCTCTCTTGGGTTCCCCTACTACCTATACCTAACTAAGTACTTAGTTTCCACCCATGTTATTAATAGGTGCTATAGGTAGGCACAGCACTAAGATTTAATGCTGATTAAACAGTAAGTACTCTTAGGCAGTAAACAACGTATAAGTGAATAACACCTGGTCGGAAACACATAAAATAATAATGTTGTGAAATAATCAAAATGAAGATACAAATTTTAGGACTAACATGTAAGTTCTTAGAGTCTCGGGTCATGTGAGGAAATAACTATCCCGACAGGAAAGTAAAGCTCTCTAATAACTTTTAAAATATAATATACCTACCTACTCACATGGGGTTGCATTGCATTGCTTTGTAAGTAGGTACGTTATATTGTTTGGTGAACATTTATTTGGTGTATGTAAGGTCATCAAGGAAACAGGAATAAGTTTGTATGGACTAAATGACACCCACATTTTCTCATACTAATTGTTACATTTACAGATGCAATTTGTATCGCAACACAAGAATGTAGTGCAATCCGTTACATCGACATCCCCGTGATTGTGACTCAGACCTCGCCACCGCTGTCTACCGAACGCCGCTTCATGCCAAATCCTTTTGTGGGTGTTAGCCCTAAACGATCAGCTCGCCGACAAGCAGGCTACAATGATGAAAGAGATCTCACCATAAAAACGAAGATATCTGCACTAGTGGACCAAATGCTTTACGACACTGACCGAGTAATGAAACATACAAAATTATACTTAAACCTATATACAGATTCGTATGCTTACAAGACAGGGGTTCTTATGAGCCAGATAAAGAGAAATAGGGATGTAATGAATGAACTATTTGATGTTGCAGTGAAGCACAAAGAGTCATGGACCGCTATGGATATCTTAAAATTTTACGAGCTTATTCTAACCGTAAGTGTGGAAACGAATATCTTAGTTGATGCCTTAGAGAATGTGCATAAGGAACAGCTGGAATTCGAAGCTCAAAATCAAAGGCAGATTGAATTAGAGCAAGACACTACCGAAACTGCTCCTCAGGTTGCCAGTGTTGCCACAAAAGAAATGACTACTACTCCTAAGGTTCCCACACAAGTAATGATAACTGGATCGGAGGCTATCCAAGACAGAGTTGAAACCACTTATAAAGGTAATGATAATGGCACCCCTTCACTTCGATCAATCCCACGAAAAAATATGTATCGGTTTCGTGGAGGAAAATTAAATAACTAATAACGTGTGTATTTATAGCGAGTGTAAAACAATAGTGACTAATCTATTATAATAGTACATTACTTAACAAGGGCTGTAAAAGAAAGAAAGCCCGAAATCGCAGGTATTTGAGACCCGAGCCGTAGGCGAGGGTTGTAAATATGCGATAGAGGGCTTTCTTTTTTACTGCCCGTGATGAGTACACAATTTTACGTCTTCACCTGGCCACAATGCGAGTTTTACCGTGCGCGCAGCGTGCGATAAAACTCACATTATGGCCAGGTGTTACGTAAAATAAATAATTTAATTTATTTTTACGAGTTTACTATTATTTTACTGAATTAAACTTAGGAATTAAGTGTTACAATACGTACCTAATCGGCATAATATTTACAGAATTGAACATTGTATCTTATTGATTTTTGCTTTTCATATATATTTTTAATTTATTCAGATAACAAACAGCCATTTAAAATAAAATTGCGTTAAACAAAATTACTTAAATTAGGCCTAAAGTTTCCTTTTTTTTACTAAATACATGTACTTTTAAATAAAAAGAAAAGGAAAAATACATTTATTCACTACACACATGACACACAGAAAAAAAGTAAAAACAAAAAAAAAGCAATAAAAATAGTAGTGTCTTTGCGGCAGTGAATCGGACACTGGCTCAGCATACGAGGGTCATGCCAAAAGAAATTAGATACTCCATGCTCATTTGTTTGATACTGGCCAGTTATACACCATAGTGAAGGCTGATTATATAGCTATAAATTTAAAAATGGAATACTCCGGAAATCTGCGTAATTATTTTTTAAATATTTTTTTTCTGATTGAATCTGACGGGAATTTGCGGTTACAATGGAACTTAGTCGACGAGATTTTCGTGTTATGATTTACTATGACTTTAAAAAAGGTTTAAAGCCCCAAGAATGTTTTGAACTTTTAACCACGACTTTTGGTGAGTCTGCTTGTTCTCGTGCAACTGTTTTTAACTGGTTTGCTGAATTCAAAAGAGGGCGTTGGTTATTCAAGAAAATGTGCAAGCCGTGGAAAAAAATATCCGTGAGAACCGACGAATTACATACGTAGAGCTTGAACGAGATCTAGGCATTGGATCAGCAGCACTGCAAACCATAATTCATGGACAACTGTCCCTCCATTTAAGCGTTGTTCGAGATGGGTGCCGCATAAACTCAACGATTTGCAGAAAGAACGCCGCGTGGATTGGTGTAAATTTATGATAAATAAATTCGACGCTGGCGAGAAGAAAACTGTGTATGATATACTGACAGGTGACGAAACATGGCTGTATAACTACGATCCTGAAACAAAGCGGCAGTCAACGGTATGGTGCTTCGAAGATGAACCGACTCCAACAAAATGTCGCCGAGCACGAAGCACACAGAAACAAATGGTTGCCTCATTTTTCTGCAAGACAGGGCATATTGCGACTGTGGTGCTAGAGGATCAAAGAACTGTCAACTCAGAATGGTATGTGACAGTTTGTGCTCCACAAGTGTTGTCAGCTTGGTGTGACAAGCGGCCAAAGTCAGGAACCCAGCACCTGCTCTGGCACCACGACAACGCCGCCCCGCACACTTCTGCCCGAACACTCGACTATTTTAGTTCGAAAAATATCACTATACTCCCTCACCCACCATATTCTCCTGACCTGGCACCCTGTGACTTTTACCTGTTTCCGAAAATTAAAGAAAAATTAAAAGGAAGGCGATTTGAAACCAAAGAAGATGCCCTGGCTGCCTATAATTATGAAGTTTCTGAGGTACCCAAAGAAGAATGGTCATTGACATTTTCCAAGTGGTTTAGCCGAATGAAAAAGTGTATACGTGCTCACGGTGAATACTTCGAGAAAATAGATAGCAATAATAAAGAATAAACTTTGTAGTTTTTGAATATCTAATTTCTTTTGGCATGACCCTCGTAATGCTGAGGTGTTAGACACCTGTAGCGCTGATTTTCAGCCAGCTCCGAGTGTGACAGACGGACGGTACGCTAAACAAATAAATAGTGTAATACAAAAATATATACCTACTATTAAACAGATACTTATAGTTAGTTTTAAACTTTACTTAGTAATGTTCTACGTAAGTATAAAGCAAATGTTAAGCTACGTGTGGTCAGCATACAGATCCAATACTTAATTGAGAAACAATGGTACCGACTCCGACCATTATGGAGAATATCAATTTTGACGAATTTTGGTTTTTAAAGGTCGATATACTATGAGCAAATAGATAAAGTGATTTGTTATAAAGAGTGCACGAGTGCCTAAAAAACGAAAAACAAAATAGAAGAGAAAAAGAGATACGAGCATAGACCCTTTGGGTGATCTTGACCTTTGTTATGAGGCCCAGACCACGTCTCTGTTCCATAAGTCATAACAGGCAACACACGCGCACCGGTCAAAAGCTTTTGTCTTTAGACACTGCGGTAACTTGGACGAGAATATGCTCCGTAGCTTACCGACCGCTGCCCAGCCGAGTTGGTTTCGGCGATTGAACTCTTTCTCTAAGTGGGGTGGGACCTACCTAGCTAGATTATTTGTATACATAATGATCAACAACTTCCAACGTAGCGGGCTTTTAATGGAACAGGTGCAACATGGATACCTATTTGACATAAGTTTTGTCATCTCCATATTCATTTTAAGACCAACTTGTTGAGAAGCTATTGAGGTAATCGATGTGCCCAGTTCTTCCAGGGCCTCAGCCATGACTACAATATGTCGTCCAACCGAACCGGCAACCCGAAGGTGGGTGAGGTACTCGCCGTTAACGTTAATGCCAAGTCCTTTCCAGTCCAGCAGCTTGAAAACGTCCTCTATCGCAGCAGTGAACAGTTTCGGAGATAAAACACTCCTCGCTGTATGTAACTGAGTGGGTTTCGAGTTCTGATCCAAAAGACGGACTGACATGGTATTTTTTCTAAACAAGTTAATTACCTACAAATCATTTTTCATTCTAAGGCACTTGTCCCACCAAGAGCGAGGAAGCGATTAGCTATCGGCGATTTTCTCGCCCAAGAAACGAACAAAAGATAAAGGATCCTGTGTTAGTAAAAGAGACACATATATTAATAGTTCATCGTTGGCTGTTCACACTGCCGGCGAGAGCACTCGCTCTACTAGTTTGTCGCCCAGATAACAGCGATAAGATAAAACTAGCTCAGCGGTACTCGCTCGGCGATGCTCGCTTGGTTTAGAAATCAACCTGCGAGACCAATCAGCGGTGATTTTATACAGCGTTTATTTCAGTGCAGATATTTGCTGGTTTGATCAAGTCTAGTCTGCGTCCTGCGACGTCTGCGTGTTCGGCTGTACTGACCACACCTGAGCGAGTGACGCGAGTAATAGCCCGTCGCACGCGAACACTCGCCTACAGCTGAGCGACAAAACTATTGGAGCTAACACTCGCTTCTCGCCGCTCGCCCACTCGTTTGTAGTTTATCGTTCTACTCGTTTATCGCTCATCGTTGCCGGTGGGACAAGTGCCTAAAAGTACGTAACAAATTGTACGGTGATGATGAAAACGGGAGACGACCTCCGGAACTAGGTGCTTATTATTACATAGGCAGGTATTTTACGTATAGCAATGAGATTTATTTATTTATTACGATTAACTAACAGATGGTGAAGTACTAGAAGACCTACTCAGTGAATAACGCCAATGCATATTGGACACAATTATTTATGTACTCGTAACTACCTACATAGAAAGTTAGGTTCGTGCGAATAGAAATGTCAAACATGTTTGGCCAACTAACAATAGCGCCATGTTTCAGATTTCTTACAAACTACGTCACACTGTCTTGCAAATTTCAAAACAAAATTATTGGACATTCTGCATTTTAAACCGACTTCAAGAAAGGAAGAGGTTCCATGTTTGGCTGTAGGTATGTGTCTTCATCGATTACTCCGTCAATGTGAACTTTTTTTTAAAGGTTTTAAATAGGAACTTCTCAAATATTACAGGCATACATATCGATCGATGGTATTTTCAGTACTAGTTAATACAGTAAAAATAGCATATTTCCACTGTATTATGGAGACAAAATATATACATCGATACAACTGGGTTTGTTTGAACAATGAGGATCTGGCGAGTACTGCCAAAATTAAGGGCTCCTAAAATAAGTATTAAAAATGGATAAGTGTAAGTTAGGCTGGCGTTGCTTCGAATTGGAATAGAATAATACCTACTGGGGCCCGAGCCAAGATGCTATACGCTATCTAGCGTTTCTATTCGTTTCGTTTTTAGCCACTCGCGTTACTGGTAGATGACATGATACGAAGAGTCACTTGATCTACCAGTGACGCGATAGCTTTAGGGCCCCTCATATCTAGCGTTTCTCTGACGTCCGCGTCTCATTAACCTTTTGAACGCCACAGTCGGCTCTGGCCGACAACTGAAAGTCGTGCCACTGACGCCACCGACGGCTACAGCCGACATAAGTTAGAGATTAAAAGATACTTTGTTTCGTAGTATAAATAAAGTTGTGATTTGCGTGGCATAGCAAACATGTTTGGCTTGTGAGAGACACATTTTGTATTTGACGTAAGACGTTCAAAAGGTTAACGCCCGCGCGGCGTCGACTCCACGTTCTCGCAGCGCCGCCGAGACGCAGTGGCGTTTTCCGAACGTCAGCGTCTCAATAACTCCCGCGCAGCGTCGACGCTGCGTTCGCGCAGCGCCTCCGCGACGTCAGTGGCGACTATCGAACATCGGAACGTCTTGTCAGCGCCCGTGCAGCGTCCCTCCGTTTCCCCGTCGCCATTGCAGTGCGGATTTGATTTACAATGGTAAGATTGAACGTGGTTAGCGTTGGACGTCCGAACTCAAAACTATAATGTAATAACCACTTTGTGTAAAGTTACAGTAGGTAGGAAACTTTTTGGGACATAGTCAAAGACACAAATTGTTGTCAATTCGTTATTTAACACGATGCCGATCGCACGCAAGGTTAAGAGGCCCGTGGTGTAGACGGTGTGATTAAATGGCACAGCTTTGGGAAATTAGCAACTATACGGGATACAGAAGAGCGGTCTTAGTAACCGTTAGATCTTATTTTGTGAAAAATGTTTTGGCATACCTAGTTAAATGTGTTTTCTTTATTTTAACAGTAGGTACCTATGTACATAGGTATTCGCTACTTACATTTAACGATAATGAAATATTTAATAGCTGCAGTAAATCTTTCTCGGCTACTAATTAGTGAAAGCTTAATTCTTGGGGAAATAGGAAAGTGTTTTAATACGTGGATAAATAAGTATGTTTTGAAGTATCAAAAATGAAGGTTCGAATTTTAGAAATAACATGTAAGTCTCCTAAGGCCCTCTGACTACTTAACTTCCTAATATACCAACAAAGGAAAATAGGTACGGCTTTTTAGCAATACGTTTAAACCTGAAACTACTTAACTATTAGGGTTTCATAGGTAGTCAAACTAGGAACCGTTTTAGTTTCGTCATATCGGTTTGCAGGCTATTCACTGTCAGCTTTTTCTAAAACTCTTAAACTCACAAAGCTTAAATGTTTTAAGAAAGTACAGATTTACATATTATTTATACCTACGTAAATAATTAATTTCATTTTATTTGTAATTCAATATTCGGCTTTATACATAAGATATCCAAATTTCAAGTTTAGTCTGTTACTCATTCTATTTGCAAGACGGACAGATGGACGTCAGTTATAACGTTGATCATTTCCTTTTTTGCATGGACAGAACATTTAAAAAGTTACCTAATATGTGAAAATGTGATGGATAGTTTAAGAGTTTCACGGGAACAGATGGATAATTTTACCGCCATACATCTACTAACGGCCGAACCCTATAATCAAACCTCGGATAGTTAAGGTTTATTTCGTTTAATATTTGACATTTTCATACAAAATGTGTAAAAATTTAATCCGAAGTAAAGGTGCGACCCGTCCCCTTCCAGACCCACCGTACCCGGGTCGTTCTTGCGTTTCGTTCAAATCACGTTTCCAGGGGAGAAAGTGGTATGATTTTAAGATTTATTAAAGATCTTTTTTAATAGGGTTATTACAGCCTAAAAGTACTTTCGGTACCATCGAATGCGTATAGAATTTAGTATTAATTAAATCAAGTAAATGATAAAAAACATGCCAATATCTCATCCCCCTCCTGTTTCCAACGAGCATTCAGAGGCTTTAATATTTTTTTATTCTCAAGTTTTGCAAGTAATTACGATTTCTATCATTTTATCATGTTAAGCAACAAATAAACAATATATAATTCGGGTTGACTAATTTTTAATACTGTATTAACCTTAAAAGAATCAAGGTTTTAGTTTTGTCAAATCAAAAATCTCATTCCCGTCCCCGATGAGTAACGTGCAAGTTTTAAGTTACTTGTGGACATCCAAAAGCGGCATGCACCTACCCCTTGCCAGTCCCGCTCAGTGTCGTGCGCAAGAGCTCTGAGCGGACGTACCCTAGTCGCCTGGTTATAAAAATAACGACGATATTGTGGCACGGAGAGAACTTTGGTATTTCCTAAACTTCATCGCCATCCTGCAATTTATTGAGTAAGTTTTTTTTTTAAAATATTGGTGTACGTTAACCGAGGTCCTTGTATTGAATTGTTATTACATATTAAATCTAGTAGAACAGGCACACAGGCAACATAAGCAAATTAGGATCAAAGGGCAAATATTCATTACCGTCCAATTCATTACCTTCTATTTTGCGTTTTTTTTTAATGGAAAGTAATGATAACCTTTGGTAGGGAATGAATACCTTTCTGTTCCCAAAATAAACCAAGCTTTCCATGTGTATTCTAATATTATAAAACCAAAAGTGAGAATGTATGTTCATTTCTTTGATCGCCTAAGTTTATCAACATTGTTCTGAGAAACAGCTTGCAAAAGTTTTTTAAACAAACAGTAATGCGAGTTACTTTTAACTTAATATATCATCCTTTTTAGGTTTCCGTACCGTACCTCAAAAAAGAAACGGAACACTGATAGGATCACACGCGTGCCTGGCTGTCCGTATGTCCGTCTGTCTGTCCGTCTGTGTGACAGCTAATTTGCTTCAAAACTACTGGACCGATTGAGTTGAAATTTGGTACACATAATAATATAAGTCTGTGACTTCAAGAAGTACATGTAATGTAAAAAAAATGAATATTAAGCATGGGTGGCAAATTTAATATTGCTGCTGCAACATGGTTTTTTCCAATGATTTAATCGAGTTTTCAATTGAATAACTAAGTACTATTTATTCTAAAAGTATTATTGTGGTTGTTAGTCCAAATCGCATATATTATGTATTTTGGTCCCTTCATCTTTCAGAGACTAAAATGGCAAAAACAAAGAAAAAACATACAAAAGATGAAAAACTTACCAGAGATAGATAAAAAAGATAGAAAACGCCAAAAATATGAAGAAATTAAAAATAACCCAGTGCTTTATAAAGTTCAAAAAGAAATAGAGCGATTAAAATACCTAAAGAAAAAGGAATAGAAGCAAATTTGTAGCATTAAGGACATAAGTGCAAGAGCACAATGTAAGCAAAGAAAAAGATGGAGAAAAAAATATCAATATTGTATTAAACAAATAGCATTACTTCTAATATAATTACTTTACTTAAAAAAAAATTTTTTTTTAAAAGCATTTAAAAATTATAATTGCCAATTTATATTTTTATCACGCGAGGTTTTGTTTTGACCTCATTTGTACAATTTGTTAATTGTACAAATGTAGTATATTATCAGTTATGTTTGTGTTAAGTTATGCTTATTTGTTACGTTTCATTTAAAAACCTTAAGTTTTATTACTTAATTGTGGCTGGCTTAGTAAATAGAAATTATCCTATTTCTGTTTGTTATAAAAAGTTGATAATGTAAGTTGATATCGACATTCCAAGATATAGGTAATTTGTATTTATCTAACCCTAAATCTAACATTTTGTATTTTGGATTTGTTTGATTTATACTTATTTCAAAGGCTGATTAAAAATTATACTCCCTAATATCTTTTTATTAATCCATTGAACGCATCCAATCTTATTATCAGTCTCATTTTCCATATATGATCATACTTTCACTCAGATATCATCCAAGCCTAAAAGCCTAAAGCCTAGCCTGAGCCTTGTTAATTTCCTTCCTTGCGGTTTTCATCACCTTCCAAGTGTAATTCATTACCTTCCAGGCGATTTTCATTACCCTCCTAGGGTTCATTACCTCCCATCACTTTATCATGAATATAATTAAGTTATAAAGATGCCTTTCATTGGTATCTATTGTTTTTAAATACATGAAACTTCTTATATATATTTCTTATAAAAAAACGGAAAAAAAAACCGATTCTCAAATTTGATGAAATTTGAACGAAACGCAAGAACCACCCACCCCTAAACCGTACCACTGGTGGTACATATGACCCATTATTTCTATTAAAATAGAATTTAATAGAGTCGACGGAGCTCTGCTGTCGCAGAGCTCCTATTTCTGGGTAGTTTGGCCCTCCGGGCCTGCTGAAGAACTAACAAAACCTAAACCTACCTCATATTTATGATACTAATTTTGGTCAGTGGTACGGTTTAGTAGTACGGTGGGTCTGCACCCGACCCGTCCGCTGCTTAATGATAGATCGCCCGATGTCGTGTCTTGCCGAAAGCTCTTCTGGAAGGACGGGTTAAGGTCCTGCCGGAAGATTACCGCAAGCCCTGCTAGCAGTAGATACGTAGTTTCTAGTTTGTATGAAATAATCGTCTGGTCCTGGTTAATTTTTTTTCTCGTCTACCCCATAGTGTGGGGTATGGTTGGATAGGTCGTTCAAAAATATTGTAGGTTTGTACTAACAATTTTTCTATTAAGGGATGCGTTCATGAAATATTAAGCTTTGAAGCGCTAATTTTTGTTAGAGTACCTAAATTGTCGTCGTCCCCCCCCCCCCTATAGCTAAAACTACAAATACTAAAAATCTGAAAAATATCTTCAACGAAAGCGCAATAACGAATTTCAAAGAAAAACTATGACGGCTAAGTAGACTTCTCTAATTAGTTCCTGAGATACAGGCGACTAAAGTGTTTATACCTATTAAACATCATTTTAGACAGCACCAAATAACTTTAAATACAAACTTAGTTCATACAATGTTGTTTTTTGTGTTTGTCGTAACAGCTTCGGGACCCTACACTGAGCATGGTCCGACATGCTCTTTTCCGGTTTTTATTTTAGTTTTATTTACGAGACAAAACACCAATATTATTATTAGACGCTTTGAGAAATGGGCCCCAGGCGTTTCGGTGCCTGGCGCGTCGAAACAAGTCGCGCGAGCACCATCCCGGCCCAACTGATGAGATGATCAACCGTGATAGCTAAACTACAGGATTCTCTATAGTGCCTGAAAGAGAAGGAAGTACTCTATTTTTTCGTACAAATTGCAACCTTACACCATAAAATTAAGAAACTGAGACCTAAAAAGTTGCCTCCTTCCGGAAGGACCTAAAGTCCTGCTAGCGGGGCTCCAGGCTATCTGTCATTAAAATACAGAGACGGTACGGAATCGCAGTGACGCATCGTATCCATACCTACCGTTTATATCGCATGCCCTCCACACCAAAAAAAGTGTACCTAGTTAAGGACTAAAATTAAGAAACAGTTTTAGTTATTTGGGTAACGAAAAATTGTTATACATTTTATATAGGCACTTCATACGCCACCAGGCAGTATCTCAAATTCAATCAACGAAGCAGATTCAATCCTCGCCGTTAGTAATATGGTCGCACTTGCTACAGGAGTTTTGTGTATTTTATATATTTAATATTACATTAAAAAACATTAGCAGAGCAAATACCAGAACAATTTATTTACGAGTGACATGTGTCATAAAAACAATACACACTCTCAGCATATCAAGTTCTGGTCAGCCAGGATTAACTGGTTTAAATAAAACCTCCAACAGTGCAAGATACCATAATTTTTCACACTCATGGATAGCTAAAGCTAGCGTTTCTTAATTAAAAATAGCCCTTACCTAGGTACTTACACTTTTTTTGAAAACCGCTCTTTAGGCAACTAAAAGCTACAACTCAAACTCAGTACCTACTTTATTTGAAAAAAACGTATTGTACCCGTTACGAACTTAAATTACTTTGGTACGGTTTTTTCTAAAGCTCCTACACGCCAAAGAGTAGGTACATTTCTAAAAGCTTATAAGTCATATAAATAGATATTTGTTGTGTGCTATTAACAAGATAGGTACATTTATGGAATTTGACCTTACGATTTATTCACAGGTGTTATTTACTTCGTGACGCAATATTGTAGTGCTCTCAAATTCATACCCATAGCACGGCATCCCAATGTAAAGCAATCTGAAGCAGCTCGTAGATATGCTTTAAAAAGCTTTGGTAACGCATTAAGACAAAACTCAGTTGTAAGTTACGAAGAGATGAGGGACGCAAAGTTAAAACTACAGATGCAAACGCTTGTAGACGAAACAATTGACAAAACGCTTCAGAGGATGGAAACTGTGGAGCCTGTAAGAGCAGTTACTAGGGAAAACTCGGCTTATAAAATAGGATTTCTCTTGAGCATTGTAAAGAGATGTAGAGCAACATTGAGTGAACTATTTAACATCGCCGTAAAACACAAAGACGAATGGAAGACTTTGGAGGAGCTGAAAATCTATGAACTTATAGTCCGTACAAGTGTAGATATGAATGCTTATATTGAGCAAATATTAGAGGTACATCAAAATGTTTTACTGGACGAATGGCGCTACCAGCAAACTATAACATATCCAATGCCTCCTATGACTTCAGAAAATATTGTATCTAATAATCCTGGTGAAGTAAAAATACAACCAACTGGCACTCAGCCAGTTCCAGGGCCACAATTTCCAGAAGGGGAAACCACCCCAATAGGTACATTGGAAAACTCCACAGTTCCATAATCTCCAGATAGTACAAACGGTCCAAAATAAGGTTGAAGACGACCAAGCGATAAACCAGAATGGCACTGTTCATTCGGGGTGAAGGTTTAATAATTTAAATGAAACTAAAACGTTACTTAGTAACTAGATAAAAAGTTTAAAAGTGCAATGTGATGTAGATACGAGCTGTATTCTCATAGAATTTTTCGAAATAATGGCTTTTTAGATCACTATGGCACAATATAAACAGTAGTTCATCTCAAACGAATGTAGATTGCGCGGTTTGCACGTGTGCGTGCCTCGACGGGATCCCCTTCAATCGCATAATTTTTTTTAGACTATTATTGTTTCGCATAATTCATTTGGCATAATTTGTATTGGCATAATAGTACTGTCGCATAGCAATACTTTGGCCTACTACTTTTTTGGCATATTAAGCTATTAGCATAATTTCAGTTGGACTAATCCGTCGACCTCGCCTTACTTCCTAAATATATATTAACACAAAACTTACCATTTGCCCATGACTATTTTTTAGGACAAATACTGTTATGCGCTTTGTAATGATGCTAATTTATTATTATGACTTTTCGTATTTATGCTATTTGACGTTAGTCTTTATGACGAATATGCTTTCTGTATTTATGCTTTTAAATTTTATGCGTAAAAAATTATGCGTAAAGATGAGTATGCCCATCACTAATTCGGCTAAAAGCAATTATGCGTAACAATAATATGACAAATAATTTTATGCCATACAATAGGGAACCTGCCTCGACGTACGCGCCGCGAGCCACCACAAGTAATCTCAACAGCAAGGACCGATTCGGTGTAGTCGGGGCCGCACCGACGCGGTGTTTGGTTGCGTGTATCAAGTATCCCCGTGCCCGCACTGCGAACAGACGGGAAAATAAATTCCCATTAGTTCGCACCCTCGAAATTAAGTGCATACTTCTATTTTATTTGACACAATTTTTATACTTTCTGTTTAAATTATTTTACATAACTATGTAAACATTTGTTACTTTTAAGCTGGGCTTTCACGACCGCTCCAACAAGCCGAATAGAGCAGCGCCGCGTCAAAATCGATCCGTGAATGTTAAAAAAATAAACTACTAGCTGCCCGCGAGCGGCTTCGCCCCGCTGCAAATTTCCCGTTCCCGTTCGATTTTACGAACGCGCCATCCGAATGGAACTGTCGTGAATGTCAAATCAAAATTCAACGTTGGAACACGCAACGCTATCGCGCCAAGCCAAATGGCGTCTTGGTGAATGAGCCTTTTATGGGCTTCGGCTGATATTGTACAACACGCAAAATGCTAACTGCACGCAATACTGTACATTTGTCATGATGTTGATTTTGCGTATGTACATTTTGACTGTTTGCACATTATGCGTGTAGTTAGCATTTTGCGTGTTGTACATTATCAGCCGAAGCCGTTTTATGGCCCTTATACCCTACTCTGGGAATTAAGGCTTGAGTTTATGTATGTATGTAATACATTTGGCACGCGATGTATCACAAACAGCTCAATTAACTTGTAATTAACTTAGACTTAACTGACATAGGTTCATTCAAAGACTCTTGAGTTTGGGACAATTCGGTTAAATTTGTTGAGCGATTGAGAGTGAGCCACAACTAAAGTCCTTTACTATCTTTGCTAATAATTTGTAAAGTGTCGTACTTATGCTAAGAGTTGAAAGCAATGTAATTGCTAAAGTTAAAAAAACTAAACTCACGCACTAACGAGCAAAGGTTAATGGTAGGTAGATTTCTTCGCTCTAAGCATAAGTGTGTTGATACAGTGCTGCTCGACGAAACCTTTACAGCTATCTATGTAACTGGTGCATAATGAAGCTTCTTGACACGTTCCCCCCGGTGACACGACGTGTGTGTCCAAAAAATTCTTACTCCTATGCCAGAGACACACCATGTGTGTTGTGTATCCAAAAGTTCTTACTCCTATGCCGGTGACACAACATGTGTGTCCATAAAAAACATAAAATCTTACTCCGATGCCGCTGACACAACATGTCTGTCCATAAAAAAGTGTACATTAACTTTTTTTCCAGAATTAGTTCTTTTTTGGTTTTCCTTACTTAGTATCGTTGATACTTCGATCCTCATACAAGAACAAAAGTGTCCAGATTTTACTATGTAAGCTTTTTCTTCCAGTGCGTCACGTCCATATAAATAAAAAAAGACTGTATAGAAAAATGTGACGATCTGGAATGGAATATTTGGGACACTTTTTTTCTTGTACCTATGAGGATCGATAGTATCAACGATTCTGAGTAAGAAAAACAAAAAAAAAACAATTCTGTATAAAAAAACATAGGTATGTAGGTAGAGTTTTTTTGAAAAACACCCAGTTCCAGTTACCATACTGAGCGTAACCCATTTGACCCATTTCTGCCGAGATATTTCCGGCGCTCGAACGAAGTGAGAGCGCCAACAGTTCGAGGGAAATGGGTAATTTCACTCGAGTTAGACACTCTACTTTTCATTTCGACTGTGAGGGAAGAGATGGAATATACTCGTGACGTAATAAAGGTCAAAATTCTTGTTTCGAACGGATGTTCGGCGTTCTACCTCCAGTGTTGTATACATATAAGCTCGGTCGTGACCAACTCGATCAAACTTTTCTAATGTTGGCCGTATGTGTATTTTCTAGATGGCCATGCTGTGACGTGAAAAAAAAGTGTCATGCTATACAGGAAAGGGCATTATGGCGGGCAGCAGAATAGAGGAATGTAGACTTTCTGCAATTGCGAAAAAAATAGAAAAATCGTAATAAATACGTCGTTTAACGTATAGCCGAGTTTAGATATATGAAAAGCTTTTACTTTAATATTATGACATAGCTCAATTATCATAGAATTCGTGGCGAATCGTAACTATTAAAATAAAACTTTTTAAAAAAAAATTAAACCGACTTCAAAAAAAACATTAAACTAAAACTCCCTAACTAAAACCACTAAAAAACGAAAAATAAACTGAATTACTAATTATTTAATTCAAAGGCCAAAACGGCGCAACTTTTTTTAATTATTTACATTAAACACTTTACTTATTAAACTTCCTACCTACCTATTCTTAATAATATTCAAAATTAACCTATATACTTACAACATTATTTTACTTACCAATCTAGTTATATTATGTATTTACAAATTATAATGATTTATTTACAAAATTACAATGTGACGCTTATTGTTTTAACCTAATTACCTATTAATTAAAATAAAATATTATTATAATGTGTACCTACTGATCTGTTTGATTGAAGTTGGAGCATTAAATATTTACAGAATTCTTACACGTACCTACCTAAAATAAAATAAAACTATTGCTAGGTAGGTAAATACTTTAAACTCAACAATTACTTATATGTACAAATAACCTTATGAACTACGTTTTTATACCTATTTTTTGTCAAATATAGTTTTAAGTTAAAACAACACCATTTGAAGTCGGTGCCAAACAAATGTTTCGTTCCTATTTACAAGTTGTTAAGTCTTGTTAAGTCTTAGGTATCGATTATTAAGTATAAATAAACGTTGTAAGTACATTTTGTTTTGTCCAATACCTACTTCTTTGTTTGGCACCGACTTCAAATTGTGTTGTTTTAACTTAAAACTAGTGTCCGACCGAAATTTCGGTTTCGGTTTCGGTTTCGGCCAGTTTCGGCCAAAAAATCAAGTTTCGGCCCGAGTTTCGGTTTCGGCCAAAAACGGCCGAAACCTTCGGCCGCGCCGAAACTTACAACATCGTATTACCTTGTGTTACAAATAACGTATTATTTTCACTTTATAGGGTAGTTAAATTTTCAAACAGAACCTCTGTAACTGTGCTGAAATTTCATTGTGATAAATCTTTGAAAGTAGAAACCTGTAATTATAGGTCGGCGAGATATTAATTTTAGAAAAAAACGGGCTTACTAACATTTTTTCGACTTTTTAAGGACTTTTTTTTTATATAAAAGGTTCGGTTTCGGTTTCTGTTTCGGCCGAAACTACAATGAAACCGAACCTTCGGTTTCGGTTTCGGTTTCGGCAAAATAACATGTTTCGGTCGGTCACTACTTAAAACTATATTTGGCAAAAAATAGGTATAAAAACGTAGTTCATAAGGTTATTTGTACATATAAGTAATTGTTGAGTTTAAAGTATTTACCTAGCAATAGTTTTATTTTATTTTAGGTAGGTACGTGTAAGAATTCTGTAAATATTTAATGCTCCAACTTCAATCAAACAGATCAGTAGGTACACATTATAATAATATTTTATTTTAATTAGGTAATTAGGTTAAAACAATAAGCGTCACATTGTAATTTTGTAAATAAATCATTATAATTTGTAAATACATATAACTAGATTGGTAAGTAAAATAATGTTGTAAGTATATAGGTTAATTTTGAATATTATTAAAAATAGGTAGGTAGGAAGTTTAATAAGTAAAGTGTTTGATGTAAATAATTAAAAAAAGTTGCGCCGTTTTGGCCTTTGAATTAAATAATTAGTAATTCAGTTTATTTTTCGTTTTTTAGTGGTTTTAGTTAGGGAGTTTTAGTTTAATGTTTTTTTTGAAGTCGGTTTAATTTTTTTTTTAAAAAGTTTGTTTATTTTTCTATTTTCAGTGTAAATAATCGTAGGTACGTAGTAAGTTGAACTACTTCATATAACTTGAGCTATAATCCATTAAGTAAACCATGGGTAGACCTACAAAAGGTGCAGCTCGCATGAGGCAAATTAGGATTTTTTCTTTATATAACTACAACATGTTTAATAATCGTGGAAATCGGTCTTGATTTAGGGGGTGAGAAACGTTATCGCCCGGAGCTAAATTTGCATGATTTTTTTTTTCAGCCACGCGATTTTAGCGGCGCTTCACAAATCTCTTAAGAATCTTAATACCTAAAATATCAAAAAATACTGACTTTAAACAGTGATCCTAGTGGGAGTTATTTAAGTCAGTTGCGATAGCCAGATAGTTGCAATTACGAGACTCCATCTTACCTACAATATTTAACCCTTAATAACATAAATAAAAAAAGAAAAAAAAAAAAAATTTTAAAACATTCATTTTATTTTATACTTTTCATTGATCATAATAAACTGTTATGTAGTCCCACTTCTTAGTTGATATGAAACTTTGAGACATTTCAAGCACGCCGCAAGCAAGACCGCGGGAAAATCATAGTCATATTTAAACAATTAAATGTTCTTCGTTATAATCGCTCAACTATCTTAACCGAGATATTTGATCGCCACCCTTGAAAGAGGTACCGTTGAGGAGTTCCGGTGGCCATCTGTGGTCTTCATCATGAGTTCCACTTCACCAAATGATACTTTCTGAATGCAAATGCTAGGCTTGTTACTAAAAATACTAAAATCGCTATATGTGTGCCTACAATATTTGAGGAGTTCCCTCAATTCCTCACTGATCCCCTCATCAGATTCAGATTTGGTGACAATGGGACCACCTCGGAAGCATACTCTATCAAACCAAAAAAGAATTTTTAAAATCGGTCCACAATTGACGGAGTAATCGGTGAACATACATAAAAAAAAAAAAATACATACAGTGGAACGTATAACCTCCTCCTTTTTTTGAAGTCTGTTAAAAATTACTTTCCACCCTAGAGGTGAAAACGCAAATTTTCCACCCGGCTATCTACCCATTCAAATGAAACTTTCCGAACAGGAGAGATGAAAAGCAAATAACAAGTCGATGAATATTAATCACTAGCTTTTCCCCGCAACTTCGTCCGCGTAGAACTCGTTTATCGCAGTTAAGTAAATTAATAGTTTTAAGTATCTTTTTGTAAACAGTGTATTTTAAATTAATAAAGTTATTCTTATTCTTATTCTTAAGTAAGTACCTAATTTTATAGTTTGACGTCCTCCCTGGCCAGAACGATCTATTAAACACCTGGCAAAAAAAACTCGAAATTAAAAAGTGACAACACTTTAGTGTCATCCCTTTCAAATCAATCTAAGAAAAAAAGGACGACACTACAGTGTTTCCACTTTTAATTTCAAGACTTATTTGCCAGACTATAATAATATTGAGCTCGAAATTTAATTAGAAGTTGAATTGGATAACGTCATCTAAGTTACATTTACACATTTTAGCTTGCAATATTTTTCGTCTTGCCATTTTTAGCTAGAACATGAAGATTTCCTGGGCTGGATACTAGTGCGCAATATGTATACAGTTAGTTGCCCATGGGAAACACGTTTGCTTCTTAATTTACACCGGCTACTTTAGGGTTTGTCCTTGTGATTTACTTCAGGTAGTGGCAAAAGCTGTTTTTAGAGGAAATTGCACTCTTTAAAAGTTAAATGGCAAATAGTTCGGAATTATAGGAATGCAGGAAATTTAAGCATTTTCTCTTTTACCAATTCTTTTAGCCGTCCTAATATTTAAATAACAACTGTATCTACAGTACGACCAGAGGGGCTATTGCTTAACGCACTCGCAATCGCAATTGTTTTATTTGAAAATCGAAGGCTTGTCTGCATACAAAATGAAAACAATAATTGTTCCGCTTTGCAAGTGCGTTACGGTCGAGAACTAAAGCTGGGTACAGATTATGCGCGGCAGCCGCGCAAGTCAGTGTTTGCGTAAACATTGGCTCGCGCGGCAAATGTTCGATGGAATTTAGGTAGACAGCGGCGGCTGCGAGAAGCAAGCGATCCAGCTGATCAGCGCGTAAAAAAATATATTTAGATCCCGCAACCGTCCAAACTGCGCGCGCGCCAGCGTCTGAAGCTTCATTGATGCGGGCTCAAAAACCAACAGCGCTCGGATCGCCGCGCGGCATGTTCGTGCGCGGCAATGTTCGAGCTGCCGCGCGCGGAAACCCCCTATCAGCCCAATGGAACCCTGACCCACCATAGAACGGTGTCACAGTGACATTATAAAACAATTTGTTTGACACTTCTTATGACTTGAATCATAACGTCTCTGTGACACAGTTATATGGTGGGTCAAGGTTCCAATGGTCTGATAGTACATTGCGCGCGGCCGCCGCGCGATCCAATGTTCGAGTAATTGCCGCGCATAATCTGTACGCGGCTTTATATTGATAAGCCTTGATGAAGTCTTCAAAATGGCGGAAAAAAATATAAAATCTGGATATGTCAACGGGAATCTGACACCGCTCCATTTAAAATAGACTAACGAATCAGACAGAATGCACATATCCTGTCCCATGATGTCGCGCTGGCATTAATGTTTTAATACTAGCTTGGAGTTAATTTCAAATTATTTTTTTACCACTTATAATGTTAATGTTTTTTCATATAGGGTTGTAAAAATAATTGTACACCAAACTAATTAAAAAAATGGTTTCAAAGACTGTTAAACAATTAATATTTTAAGTTTAAATAAAGGGTTTCTAGCTACCATATAGATAATCATTTTCAAATTATACTCAGAAAAAATTTAATTTTGTGACAATGATTTAAGTTTTTAGGTATTTTTTAGTAATGTTGGATAAATGGCCTATTACTGGCTAACCTCCAGTTACTAGCTGTTTAGGGATGCCCACTTGGAGCTAATAATTGAAAATAAATTTGGTTTCTTTTCTACAAAAGGTATAATAGCAAAACTATAATAATATTAATTACAAGTGTGTCGTTAAATTTATGAAATTAAACGCGCTAGCCACGGCGGCGTCGTTGATGGGTCTGTCAGGCAGCGGTCCCCCGCGCCCCGCTCCCCGCTGGGTGCGTTTGAGCACCTGTTTAAGGCGCGTAGACATTCTCCGCCCCTTGAAAGCTGGCTCAGCTTTCAAGTCGATCTGGTTCCACGGGCAGGCGAACGATGTGGTGAACAGCTCTGCGGATAGTTCCCCTTGCAGTATATATATCCACGACTCTGCATATGTTGTCGCCTCCCTCATGCAGCTTGGTTATTCGGCCGAGTCGCCAGCGCTGTGGTGGTTGGTTCTCGTCCCTTATCAGAACCAAGTCCCCTATCCTTGGGTTTGCAGTACCTTGCTTCCATTTTGTGCGCTGATGTAGTTCAGCGATGAACTCCTTTGTCCATCTCTCCCAAAAGTCCCTTCGGATCTTCTCCAACATGTGGTACCTACTTTGTGGTGGTCTCCTCGGCTGTAAGAGAAGGCACCGACATCAGTGGCCGTCCGATAAGGAAGTGCCCGGGGGTAAGAGGGTTTAAATCTAAAGGATCCGATGAAATAGGTGACAGTGGGCGGGAATTTAATATTGCCTCTATCTGCGTGAATAAAGTAGTTAACTCTTCGAAAGTTAACGAAACGTTGCCGGCTACCCTTCTCAAGTGATGTTTGGCTGATTTCACACCTGCCTCAAAGATACCTCCGAAATGTGGAGAGTATGCCGGACTAAACTTAAAATATATACCTTCGGTACAAGCGAAATCGGTAACAGCCTCCCGACTGGAGCGCACCATCTTGCTTAGTTCATTGTTAACACCCACAAAATTTGTTCCGTTATCGCAATAGATTCGATAGGGTTTACCTCTTCGCGAAACAAATCTACGCAAACATAAAATGAAGGCGTGAGTGCTAAGGTCACTGACAATTTCCAAATGTAAAGCTCTAGTGGTCAAGCAAACGAACACACACAAATAGCATTTACTAATACGATTACCTCTACCCTTTTTACTGGAAATTTGAAAGGGCCCGGCGAAATCTGTACCAGTTGAATAAAATGGAAAGGTTGGATTAGTCCTATCAAATGGTAAGTGACCCATTATCGGGTTCCTAGTCTCACCACGGTAACGTACACATATCACACATTTTTTTACAGTCTTTCGGGCAAGGTTTCTTCCCCCGATAGGCCAATATTCTTCTCGCATAGAAGAAAGAAGAAGTTGGGGACCTGCATGAAATAGGTATGAATGTTTATGCTTCATTAGCAAAATGGTAAATGGGTGCTTACTGTCAAGAATAATAGGATGTTTTTTACTGTATTCAAATTTTGACCTTCCCAATCTACCACCAACTCTCATCACACCCTCTGAATCCATAAATGGATTTAATGATACAAGTTTGGACTTTTTATGTAGAGCCTCTAAATTTTTGAGTGCTCTTACTTCGGGTTCAAAGGAATCAACTTGAGACAATTTAATAAGAGCTGTACAAGATCTAAATACTTCTCCTGTCTCTAAAATGAGCGTTAATTTATCGTTTTCTTTACGTTTGTGAATAATTCTCAATACATAAGCAAATGATCGGATTAGAAAATTGTAACTCGAATATTTTTTGAAATCAACGACCAGAGAACTTTGAGATACTTCATCAATACCTACTGTGACGTATACTTTAAGCTCGGGCAAATCAGTGCTAGTGGCTGGCTGGTGAGGCCAAGCATGAGCATCCTTTCTCAAAAAGAAAGGACCTTCCCACCACAAGGGTTCATCCTGCAAACGCTGAGGGTTAACGCCTCTAGAAGCTAGATCTGCAGGGTTGAGGCTAGTAGGGACATGCCTCCAAGAAAACCCCTGAGTAAGCTCACAAATCTCAATAACGCGATTAGCAACAAAGGTTTTAAGCACTTTTGGTTGTGTTCTTATCCATCCTAACACAACAGTGGAATCTGTCCACATTACCTTTTGAGCTATCGGCAAACGAATTGATTTGAGCACCTTTGTTGACAGCCGCGCTCCGAGCAATGCAGCGGTTAATTCAAGGCGCGGTATAGTTATCATTGCTACCGGTGCGACTCGCGCCTTAGCGCACAGTAGTCTTACTAAAATGTTATTTTTATCATCAACAGATCTTAAATACACGCAGGCCCCGTAGGCCTCCTGTGAAGCATCGACAAAACAGTGCAGTTCTATTGAACCAGGAGAATCACACAATGCGCTTCTAGGCAAAACAATCTTAGGCAAATAATTCTATCACATGTGACCATTTCTTTGCAATAACAGCCGGTACTGGGTCATCCCAATCCAGCTTCTCTTTCCATAACTGCTGCAAAATAATTTTTGCCGTAATTATGCAAGCACACAAAAGTCCTAACGGATCAAATAATTTACATGTGGAAGAGAGGATAATTCGCTTAGTTATTGATCTTTTTTCATCAATATCCACTGCAAAGTGCAGCGTGTCTGGTGTAGGTGACCAATTTAGCCCTAATACTGTTGATTGCTTGCTCAGCTCCAGAGTACCAGGGGTGGACGCTCCGTGCAGCACCATGGGACAGTTAGTGCGTATCTTATGCAGTGGAAAACATCCAGAAGAAAGCACACTAGTGACCTTCTCATAAATCTCTTTTATGTGTTGTTCTGACTGAGCTCCAGTGATCAAATCGTCCATATAAATATCATGTTCTAAAATATTAGCTATCCGAGAATCTGAACACTCGCGAGCCAGTTGAAGAATACACCTCGTACTCAAATATGGCGCAGAAGCTGTCCCATAGGTGACAGTATTAAGCTGCAAGACCTGAAGAGGTTTAGTTTCATCGTCTCTCCAAATGATAAGTAAAAGGTGCCTCTGTGAGGGATCTATCTCAACTTGCCTATACATTTTTTGTATGTCACCCGTCAGTATATACCGATGGCAACGGAATCTCAACAAAATTTAAAGTAAGTCATCCTGTACTACAGGGCCTACACATTGTATGTCATTTAGTGATTTACCAGTACTAGTTTTCATGGAAGCGTCAAAAACTGTGCGGAGTTTAGTAGTCTCACTGCTCTCGCGGATTACTGCATGGTGTGGCAAGTAGTATCCAAACTCCGGTTTGTTCACTTCTGTTAAATGGTTCAACAAACGATATTCATTTATAAATTCTACATACTTTGCTTTAAAGGATGGATCTTTCCTAAATTTTTCCTCTAAATTAAGAAACCTCTTTTTTGCCAAATAAAAGGAATCACCAAGTGCTTCTTCGGGAACCTCTTTCATTGGCATTTTTACTGAAAATTTTCCACTAGGAAGTCTATTAGTATTTTCGATAAAATGTAATTCGCATAACTTTTCCTCATGGCTAAAACTAGGCTCGTGTGACGCGTTGAGCTCTTCTATTTCCCAAAACCTTTGAAGGTCATCATGTATTTCCCTAGTAAAATTGCAAGTCACGTGGCTGGGTGAATTTGTACCCATTGGTCCACTGATTAGCCACCCTAAATGGGAATGCTGCAATATAGGTTTTCCTATACCTAATGTGACACGCTTCGAACCTACAATGTCCCAAAAGACATCTGCCCCTAACAGGATATCAATCTCAGAGGGACGATGAAACTCGGGGTCCGCTAGCTGGATATCACTAGGTATTTGTAACTTTTGTCTATCTACTGGTGAGCTTGGTAACATTCCTGTAATCACAGGCACAACAAGACAGTTTACGCTTGCATTAAATGAATTATAAGCTGAACCTATCTTTAAATAACACTTCTGCATTATGTCAAAAGAAATGTTATTAATACCTGAAACGCGTATTGGTTCAATAGTTTGAGTCAGTAGGTTTAATTTCCTTTTTAACTTTTCTGTTATATATGACGACTGACTACCAGTGTCTAATAGCGCCCGCGCCGTATGAGTTTCGTTTGTGCACTCATTAAATATGCGCACTGTAGCTGTACACAACAGAACTTGGCCGACAGAGACAGCTGATAGCGTCACGGGTACGTTTGGTGCAGGCGACGGCTCGGGCGGCGACGAGAGGGTGGACGTCAAAATGTAAAAATATGATTTAAAGGAAGGGTTCTCTGTATGAGCAGTTATCGAATTTCCTGGACAAAAACTACTTACGTATTTTATCTACGTAGCAAAGTTTTGGCCAGTAATTCAATAAAGTGGCCAGTAACAAACGATTTACCCAAACAAATTTATAAAAAAAAACTTGTCTCGTTCCATATTTTTACTATTTCCTTAAAATTCTTACCACTTGAATAAAAAAATAAAATATACCTATTGTTTGACCAAAGTTTGAGCACCACTGAGTGTCAAAATTTCATATTTTTTTTCCCTAGTTCAATGATGCGGCAGCTCGGTTCGGTATTATGTGCAAATACAGTTTCTTAGTTCGGTAAATGGTACAAAACGGGGTAAGCGATTAAAAAACCTTTAAAAATATTTAAAACATACTTCTAACAATGTAATTTATTTCCAGGTACATTAAAACGATGACTAATTTATTAAAGTTACCATTGTTCTATTGATCATAGTCGTATAAAAATCCCAGATCTTATAAAAAAAATAAACGTACAGTCAACCAATTTGATTTCTAGGCCACTTTGAACTATGTTAAAGTGACGTTGGCAACCAAAACGTAAGAGACTCCCTATGATTTGGTTTATAACGTCACGTTGACAAAGTCCATAGTGGCCTAGGAATCAAATTGGTCGACTGTACATCCAGGTCTTAAGCGTTCGTCGAAACGTACATTTAACAAATAACATAAGTGTAATAAGAAGGGATAAGTTCGCCTTTGTACATCCCTGTTATATTTTTGACTACCTATTTTATAATTGTTATGTCTTGTTTGTACAATAAAGTGTTTACATACATACATACATACATTTACCTTATACGTCGTAATTTTTTCACTAGTACAAACACTAAACTACCGGCCCTTACGTTAAAACCTAACTACTTATATATATTTTTATTCCATTCGGCGTCGAGACCCTTGGTCCGTGGGGTCCTAGCGCTCGGAGCCTCTTCAAAGAAGTTTCGAAGAGGCTCATTGACGTCACGGGAGACCGAAGAGCTGGCAGTTTCCTCGCTCAACGTATAAGTTTATCCATCCAGCGAGGAAATGCTGCCAGCATCTTTGGTACAATGCCGCAGGGGCCATTCTTAGATTTAATGTTTTAGTTAATTTATATATTTAGAGTTAGTTTTATTTAATTTTAGTTTTCTTTTTCAGTTACTGTGTTTTGTTATAAATAGAATATACTTAGGTACCTAATTTGAACTATTCCCATACTTACAGTCATGTTACCGTTATCTCTTTCATTACATGACCGACGCAGTGTTCGTTGATGTAGCTGAATTACAGGCAAGCATTTAAAATTTCTTCAGGGTGAAAGAGATATCAGTATGGCTATGTGTACGCAACAAAAACAATGTAAAGGCCTAGATAGACGTGCGGGTAAGTACGTTGTACTTATGGCTCGGCGATCTTACTCACTCGCGTGTCACCCTAAGTGCGTGAACTTCTAAAGGTAAACGCGGGCGTAAATGGTTGTCGAACTTAAGTACGCGTACTTACTCGCCTGTCTATCTGGGACTTAAGAGCATGACTGTTGCTGCTGGGTGTAGTTGAGTGCTGTGATGCCCAGGGTAGTGATTCTCTGAACAACGACGGTCGGACGGACGGGCGAGTGAATGTCCAAGCGGCGAGTTTAAGTAGTCCCGTCAGGGCAAACAAAACATATTTTAGCGCGTGCATTTTCAATTAAGCAGCATGGTTTCTGCCGATGGATCGAACGTATAAGGCTGCTTAATTGAAAATGCACGCGCTAAAAATGTTTTATTTGCTCAGACGGGGGGACTACTTAAACTCGCCTCTGCGATATCGCTCGTTCATCCGACAGTCCGGTGTTTTTGAGAGAATAACAACCCTGAAATAGGACATAGGATAGTTTTTAACCTGGAAAATTAAAAAGTTTCCGAAGGTAAAACGATAATCGAATTATACGCGGACAAAATCGCGGGCTGAAGTTAAGTTTTTAATAAATTAATTCATTTTCGGCGGCACGGAATAACCGGGTTTGTGTTTATTTTGCGAGTCTTTTAGTATACAAAACAAGTTCCTAAAGCGTTATCACATCGGATATTTAATGTAACCTCATTTCCAAATGATAACAGATAGATACAGGCAGGATACTTTATAGCAGAATCTGATGGCGACGAGCCAGTATGTTCTTTGATCAATCGGTATTGATACTTATACAATTATGTTTTTTTCGATATTTGTACTCGCCTTTACATGCAATGGAATATTTCATTTTATTTTATTACTCGTTATTAGATTAGTTACTGACATATTATTATTATAATGTATGTACAGTCAACAGCATAAATAAGTGATAATTTCTGTACCTTGTAGCTTTCAATCGTTTCAAAACTTTGTATAACATCACCTTCTATGCATTACATAGTTGCAATTGTATTGGACGATCCTTTTGAATAAAAAATGTGGTTTTCTAATAGATCCCCAATTCCAATACTAGTACCGACTTTCAATTCCGGTATTGGAAATAGGCCGATATAATGTACCCAGCGTAATTCCGAGATTCCGATATGTATTGAGATTCAATACCGACTTTCAATTCCGATACGCGAAGTCGTCAGATACTGCATGCCCTAGTTGCAACTAATAAATAAATGTTAGCAACTATGAAAAAAGAAGAACAATGAATACGAGTTCATACTGGCATGGCTAGTAGTATTATTTACACTTTTTGGTATCACTCAAAATATAGCGCTTTAAAAGTAAAATCGAACAAGAGTTATACGAGTTATACGGATTTGGATAATTAATCCTTTCGAAATACCCATTCAAACCCCTCGATAAGGGTAACCCTTATAAATAGCGCTTTAAAAATCAAAATAAACGGCTTTCAAGCGATGCGGCTTTTCTAAATAAATCCTTATTAAAACCCATTCGAAACCCCTTGTATGGGATGGCGGGCTGGTACCTGCGTCGCTATTGCCTAACGCACTCGCAATCTCAATTGGCTTCAAAGCGGAACAATTGTTCTCATTTTGTATGCAGACAAGCCTTCGATTTTCAAAATTAAAACAATTGCGATTGCGAGTGCGTTAAGCCATAGCCCCTCTGATTTGAACTCGGGTACAATCGCCGGTTGCTGTCCCATTATTTTACTAAATTAAACTTGTCTAAAGGGCCTCTGCGTGTTGGCTTCGGCTCCATGTACGCCTTCCAAAGTTCTAGGACCATGACTCCCATAGTCCCGTAATTTTTAAAGGCATAAATAATATTCTCATAAATAAATTGAGACGCTACAGTCAATTTTGAAATAAAATGTACACAACCAGAAATAATAAATTAAAGACACGACTTCTCTACAAATTTATTATAGATGAAATGGCTTGCAACTTTTAGCACATGACATGATTCAAGAAGTTGCTTACTTTTGTAAATCAAATGTGACTTACTCAGAGACATTACTTACACAACGCAAGCTACCTACTTTATAGTTCACTTCTTTTTCATCAGCACCACATTTTTGACTCCCGTCGGAGACTGATTCAAAGCCTTAATATATATCTCCACCACCTGACGTATATAATTAGTTATGTCCACATTAGTGTGCACTAAAATCTCGTACATCTTCAACATTTCAATAGCTGGCCAGTCTTCTCTGTGCTGCACGGCGACATTAAATATTTCGCTCATCATTCCGTTACAGGTCTTGATAATGCTCAGCAGTATCCCTATCTTGTAGCCGGATTGTGTTTTGAACCTGTCTTTTATCGACTGCAACCCCTTCAATTGGTACTCGGTACTACGAACTGTTTGCTTTATAAGGTGGCCGATTTTATATCTTAAATGGTAATCATCGTAGGTTTTTGTTCGTTTTAAGTTGTCGAAATTACTTTGCATATATTTCCGGGTTAAGTTTTTATAGTGATGTAGTTTAGATTCCACTTTCTTGAAATCGATAAATTCAATTCCGTAACAGGGTTTCGAAGACATGTAGAATGCACCTGAATGATAAGGTTTGATGTTTTTTTATTTTTGTAGATGGGCTACTTGTGGTGCCACTAAGACTGCACCGAGCAAACGTCGAGCGTCCAGTAGCGCCCTCGTTACTATTATTGTGTTTTCTAATTAACTAAAGAATTTCCTTGCAGTCAGTCGATACGTTTTTGTAGCGCAAGTAAAAACACAATTTATGGGATACGTAACAAAGTTTAATAACAATTACCCTTTGAGTAGTCAGCTTAACGGGAAAAGGTGGCCACTTTTTTCCGTTAAGTTGATAACTCGACCTACAAGTTGTGTTTTCATTTGTAGTACAAAAACCTACCCACTAATTTCAAGAAAATACTTGAGTTTATTTGAAAACACAATAATAGTATAATATTCGTTTTGAAACCAATCGTGTCAGTGGTAGATCACGTGACTTTTCGTATCACGTCATCTACCAGTGTCGCAGCCATGTTAGGCCCTCTGGGCGGTCATTCAAGCCGCGCCAAAATATATATTTTAAGCATTTTTTTAACCATTTTGCTTTGATGTATAAAAGAGGGGTAGTGTGTACTAATAGACTGACGTGATCGTGGGAACCTACCCTCGTACGTACCTACCTACGTAATTAGTAACCCAGGTGGTAAATATACCTAATAGCAATGACACTTACATGTTATTCCTAGAATAAGTAAAATCATTTTGGTAACTTCACAACATCTGCAGGTGTTTATGAGAGCTTTCACGGTTATCGCGATTATTTAATTTGCAACCTACAACTACTTACAATTCAATCACCGTTAAATGTGCGTAAATGGCGGCAAAATGCAAGTTTGCGCTGGGCCGTAACAAATATTACTTTTGTGCATTTCTTCTCTTTACTTCACGTCATTATTTTCCTTTCGTAGCGTGATAATTATTTACAGGTTTTCCAGGGTAGTGATTCTCTCAACAACGACGGCCGGACGAACGAACCAGTGAATGTGCAAGCGGCAAGTTTAAGTAGTCCCGTCAGTGCCAACAAAACATATTTCAGCGCGTGGTTTCTGCCGATGGATCGAACGTATAAATCTGCTTAACTGAAAATGCGCGCGCTAAAATGTGTTTTGTTCGCTCTGCATGACGGGACTACCTAAACTCGCCGCTGCGATTTCGCTTGTTCGTCCGCCCGTCCGTTGTTTTTGAGAGAATAACACCCCTGGAGAACATAGTACATAATCGTATGCACTGCAACTAACGTAGGTAACACAATACAAATAAAGTGGCATGGAGAGTTACACGCACACATGCCGCCTGATTGTAGTACACCATGTCCGAAGTCTAAGGCCATATTTGGCCTATACACGTTAAACATTTCAATAAACGGTCCACACTTGGCTACTTGAAGAATCTCAAGGTGTTCGCGCTTAACACTCCTTTTTATGTCCCCGAAAGGTTTAGTTGTTTGGCCGATGGTAGTGGACACCGCCTTCGGTCTAGTTGTAACCTTTCCAGTCTACAGTACCACAGTCCGATCCAACAGAAGTCTTACTTATGCTTATGCTAAATCTTTCATGGTACAATCTGTCCAATTGCAGAATGGGCTTCCACCGTGCTTGAGGTAATCTAGATCAGTTGATTCATTGAGGGATTGGTTAAAGAAGTTGTGGTCAAATTAACAAGATTTGGGCGTTGTACTTAGCTCGGTTTTCTGTTTCTCTGATGTATGTATGTACTATTTGTTATTTTGTTTTTAATCATTATTTTTATCCTCGTCATTGTCCTGTTTATTGTACAAAAAAATATGGACAGTACCGAAACCGACCGAAACGTCTTCGCCAACGTAATAGTTAAACAAGAAAAATATAACAATTAAGTAGTATAATGAAATGGATAATTGCAAAAAAGCCTGTACATACAAGTAATCAAACAAATTATGTTCATAACTTCTCAAATAAAAGATTGCCAATACAGTGGTTATGGTTTATATCACATCTATTTCACCCATCTTTTTTCTATCATTTTTTTAAAAGCGAATATTGTAACTCTTAGTATGCAGGAAAAAGGAGAAATTCACAAAAGTAATATCCGCCGCTGCGAAGACACACTAACTACTTGTTTATTGCTGTTTTCTGATGTTTTTTTCTGAGTGTCTTATGTCTGTAGTGAATAAATATATTTTTCTTTCTTTCTTTCTTTCTTTCTTTCTTTCTTTACCTAATACCCTATGTATTACGGCCCAGCGCAAACTTGCAATTTGTCGCCACCGCACCGGCGGTGGTATACTTTGGTTATTTAAGCACATTTAACGATGATTGAATTGCAAGTAGTTGTAGATTGCAAATTAAATAATCGTGAAAACCGTGATAACTCTCGAAAACACCTGCAGAAACTTACCATGTTGTGAAGCTACCACAATGAATGGTCTTATTCTAGGAATAACATGTAAGTGTCATTGCTGGGGCTCTATTCTAATCGGTAAACCCATATTGCTTTTGCCATGTTACTGTATGGCCAATGTTATGATATCTCTTATTTACTTGACAGTAACGAAGACCGAGTTAACAGCAATGCGATAACATGACAAAAGCAAGATTGTTGTACCGATTAAAATAGAGCCCTCAGATTAGATAAACGCGGAAGGTTTCCATGATTACGTAAAAATCTAAAATTAAGACAGCCAGCGACCGTATTCAAGACTTTCTGCATAATTCCGTTCCCTTTTTACCATTGACGTGTTCTAATAGATGCCCAGCTTTGCTTTTTTGACGTTAATGCTCAATCTTCGCGTTACTTTGATTTGTCTAAGCAAACCAATTTTTGGCCTTATGTTCGTCTTTATTCACGTGGGTAAACGTAAATAAAACATCTGTCACTTTCTGACCAGTATGTAAGTGTGAGAGTGACATATGCTTTATTTACCACAATAAATGCTACCATAAAACGGGCATTGTGCCTTTATTCAACTATGGTTTAGCCCATTTTGTTCCTGTATCGTTATCACAATTAACATAATGACAGCTCTTACTGTCAATTGAATAAGGGCTGTCATAACGTCAACAATATGAGTACTTAATCATAATCATATTGTTGACGTTATGATATGACAGCACTTATTCACCTTATTCACGATCGCAGGTAACTACGATATCGAAGCAAGATATTATGGGCTTAACCATAGAAGATACCAAATGGAAGTTATAGTGCCACGGTCAAGATAGGCTGCTACAGTCACCAACCACCAGAAACAAATTATCCAATATTGCGTTTATTGACATTTGACATGCCCTTAAACCTGTAGTAATAGTCGTGTCAGACATTTTAGAGGCGCATTTTGCATAATTTATTATTGCTGGTGACTACGTCCAAAAACTCGATGACGAACTTTCAGAGTAACTGTTAGGAAATAATACATTCGAAAGTACAAAAACATCAAGACTCGAACTGTTTTTAGGTGTAATTTGCATCACATCGGAACTATGCAACGGAATTAAATATATTAATGTCCCAACACCGAAGAGTAAAGAAAAGCACCTGAAACCTTCAAACAGGCCTGCCCGCAGGCAGTTGTACAAAAACTTTGGAGAATTATTATATGAAAAACAGGTAAAACGGGAGGGGGAAAGAGAAGACGAAAAGGAAAATGACTTGAAAACAAAAATAGACAACCTCATAGACGCAACGGTTCACTCTACTGAGCTCGCAATCAATGGATTGAGAGGCCTGAAAGACATAAATAAAGGAAAGCCCGATTACAAAATAGGATTGCTACTGACTGTCATCAAGAAATGCAACTCGATGATGAACGAGCTGTTCAATGTCGCGGTGAAGCACAGAGATGACTGGAAGGCCATAGAGATGCTGAAGATTTACGAGCTCATAGTGCACACAAATGTGGACGTCACTAATTATATTCGGCAACTGGTCGAAATACACATTATGAGTTTGAATGCCGACGATACGGGTGGCAGGAAAGTGGTGTTAATGAGAAAATAGTGAGGGGTGTTGCTTGTGGTATACATACATTTAATTTCGTAACGTTTTGTTTTAAGTAGTAAGTTAATAGATAAATGGTTGAGTCGTTTTATTTATTAGTGAATTCATTTGCTACTTGCATGTTTGGTGTTTTGAGAATCCGTTGGGTTGCTGGCTTAGAATAGTGCCACTCCATGTCATAAAAAGGCGACTAAGGGAATGCGGGCTTGTACTCGTAGTATAGTTACCCGAGGGGCTTGCAACCTGTCACTCATATAAACTGGTAAAACATCTTGGCCTGATTTTTCAAAATTTGGTTACAGAAGTAAAAATTTTTTTAGTCTACTTGGTAATTCTGTAGTTCAGCTGCCTACCCCACTTTGGAAATTAAGGCATGTGTATAATTATGTAAATGTATGTATGTTTGGTGGTGGCCCTCCAGCGGCCAACCAATACCACCAATCACGACCAATCAAAGGTGTAGAGAGCGCGTGAGTTTCGTTACATCGAAATAAAATAATATATAATTTGCGTAGGCTAGGGTAAATTTATAAATGTCCGTACCATCAGTACGAAAAACCCCCTCGCCTTTGAGCAGTTAAAAATAATAATAATACATAAGCAGCATACAGTGTTATAAGTATTAGACAAAATACATTTATGAAATGACCTTGAGTGCCATACTTAATATAATAATTGCATTACATCGACAGTGGAAGCGGTAAGTAAGTGGTAGTTTTATTTATTGTTAGTGACATTAACAGTTTCCGTGGACTTGAGAGCCTTGTGACCTTATGTTTAGAATTAACCCCTAAAATTAACTCATTCATACATTTACTACCTCACAATTACGAACTACACAAAAAAAAGGTCAATTTGTCGAGGCATTATTATTTTTCTTCGTAGATAATACCTACTTTTTTTTTAAAAATCCTAAAAACTCTGTAATACAAAAGAAAGTGCCCTTAACTTGCCTGCCAGTAGGGCCAGTCCGCCTAGAATTACCTACATCCTAGGAGACTGACTAAATCACCCCTACCATTGACAAACCCAACTTTTTACTTAAGATCCTTATAATATTTGTGCTACAAACGAATGCACATTTTTCGTTGCCAAAATGAACTGTTGGAAATGAAGCAAATAGAAACAGGCGTATTCATTTCCTAACGTGCCTTTCCCGCTTGCATGCAACGAAAACTCTTCCCCAATTTGCAACCGAGTATTCAAGCCGTATTACATAAAACAAAGGCTTCGGACAATGGCAGGTGGAAACTTTTTTGGCATAACTGGACAATGGCGCGATACCTAAACGTGGACTAGGCAGTTTTGGGATAAGGGTTGTGCACGCGCGCGGAAAATATATACGAGTGGCATTCTTTTATAAGGAAAACTACGAGTATGTGGCGCTAGTGATATCAGTTATCAGGTCAAGTGAAAAGGGAATACCTAAGTTTAGTACAACACGCTGTATATATGATTAATATCCATTTTTATTACGAGCTATGTCTTATATTCGTTTTTAATCACGCCAAAGAACATTGACGAACATCTAATGTGAAATTTATTCATGTCCGATATATGATATAAACTACGAGTAGCTCTCTAAGGCCGCTCTATAAACTCTAAGCACTTTCTCCATCAGGGCTTTAATTTGGTTGCGTTTATCGCGTGGCAAAGTTTGGATAAGGCATCCGTCACCTTCTGACACGTAAATAAGTGGGTACGAGAGTGAGGGATGCATTATCTACCTACATTTGACGCGCGATATAAACGCAGCCGCAAAGACCCGCAGCACTTTTATATCGCATAATGTAAGTTTTGAACAGAAGCAATTATTTTACATTTGTAATGGCTGTAAGTTTTTTTTAATAAAAAGAATGGCGTACGATTTACCAAGTATGCAGAGTTACCTAATGATAAAAACACATATTGATTGAAAACAAATTAAGACAGAATTATAAAACAAACGTGATGATCTATCTAAACATGAAAAATACAGTTCTAACTTCGGCCGCCGCGCTTTATCGCTATAACTTTTAGAGCTGCCCTTTTTTTCTGGAAAAAAGTACCGTATATCCGTGTCCGGGCTATATTCTATGTCTGTACCAAAATCCACGTTGATCAGCTGAGGCGTTAAACCATGAAGGCGGAACAAATGAACAAACGCACTTTCGGTTTATACAATTTTAAGGAAGGATTAGTAAGGATGTTCAAAGTAACACAACCACTAAATTAAAATCGGGTTTAAATTTAAAGTTGGCTGCAACCGCAGTGTGCGCATTATTTGTGTCGACCACCGCCTCCACAGCTCTCCGCCCAAATACATCGCACCGTGGCTTACGCACCTTGATACTTTAGAGTATCCTTATACCTTATTTGAATGGTAATTACGATTTAAAACGAATAACAATTATAAACTCAATCTCACCCATTCACCACTTGCAGATATTGAGCGAATACGAAATTGGGTAATATGATTTTGTTCTTAGCATTGATTGATTTTCCTACTGCCTATTTTCAAGGGGACAAAACAGACCACGATTACCTTTAAGTAAGTGTTATTACATGTGACATTTAAATCCTATGATCCTATGAACTACACTCAAGCTATGTTAATGTTAAAAAGACATTTGACTGGACTGATAAACGCCGTGAAAATAAAAGAAAAGTAGAGGACCCAAAATAGAACCTTGTGGGATACTATGTGCGTCCGAGATTATAATAATACTTTAACTCGGCATTGGTGTAATAGTCCTGCAACAGCCCAGATTACGGGTTATTTCTCCGTGCTTCCGTTCTATAATTGAGATAGTCTCGTTTTATGAAATAAAAACTACTAGTCTGCTGAAAACTAGTAATTTTTCAATACCCAGTATGTGACATTGAGGTAATTTTACAGGACAGCGAAAAAACATGACGTGTTGTCTCAGCCGTATTTTTGTAAAATATTTGTTAATGAATTGATACTTTCTTAGTTTTTGTTTTAGTTTTTTAAATTAAATGCAAATAAAGAATAAGTGAACCGTTAATTTTCAAGACTCTGTTTTTTGTATTTTTTTTCAAAACCTAGTAAGTGCATGTAACATAGGTACTAGGTTTTTGAAATAGTTAAGTGACATACCAGATTTTGAAATGTTCAAGTCCGTTTTGTGCTCTTACTAGGTTTCGGGGTACCTACTCGTAAATAAGAACCTGAGTGAGTTAGGCCTTTAAATGATTTTGAACCAAATGACTATTATACCCTCAGTTTGCCCAATGACATTATTCTAAAAGTGTAACAATAACCTAACAGCTGTTTCCATAGATCATAACTGTCAACTCTTTCAGTGCCAAGACTATTATTTCCAAGTCCACATGGCCAGTTTCTTTCATCCGTAGATTCACAGCCAATTGTAACATTAAACAATAGAACCTCTTAGTGATACGTGCTTCTGCGGCAGCCTCAGACGATAAATTATACGAGAGATACGGGCCGAAGACAATGGACTTGTAGCCGGGCGGACAATGCCCAACTTTTGGAAGAGAATAGGCACACCTCGATTTTAAATGCTGAAATAACTGGTTAGCCGTTTGAATGATGCTTTTTAATTTTCAGTTTTTATCTGAAAAATACTATCAAAATTCTTTTTGTAAGAATATTAGGCAATTTTTAGATGCTTAGGTACCTTTAGTTTGTACCTTTATTTAATGTAGTACCTTGCGGGTGGTAGGACGTTGTGCAGGGTCCGTCCGGATCGCTACCACCATCTTATCCATTAACCTACCACCAAACAGCAGTGTTCGCATTGTTGTGTTCCGATTTGGGGATACGACAGCCGGTGAAATGACTAGCATAGAGGCATTCCATCTTAGTCCTCAGGGTTGGCAACGCATTTGCAGTCTTAGGATTGCATTGCAGTCTTGTGAATGCGAATGTCTATGGGTCACAGTTCCCACTTAGGCCACCTGATGGCCTGCCATCTACGAGTATGCCATAAAAAAAAACAACCTAGCTTTTTAAATAACGTTGTTATGGTCGTGGTTTTTAATTTGCCATTAATTAATCTTATTTTTTATGATTTCGAATAATGAGAAACAGTAAAAATGTGTGCTCAGCTGACCTATATTGCCTAACGCACTCGCAATCGACTTCATTCGATTCGATTGGTTTCATTTTGTATGCAGACTCAGCTTAATTTTGATGTAATTCTCCAAGTGGTTTTTGCATTTCCAATTGACAACAGGAATTTTTAAAAGGTGTTCTGGAAAAAACTATACTTATGAGATTTAAAAAAAAATATATATTAACTCAGAAATGAAGTAAACTTTCGGCTAATTGCTATAGAGCCTACGCCACATGATCTTTTACACGTCAAAAAGGCGGTTACAAACAAAATAACGTCATTCCGACCACTAGGCTAAAGCGGGCGGCGTAGCAAACAGTGATATTTTGTTTTCTTATTAAATTAACAAAAAATGCATTGGAGACAAATCTCTTTAAACATGTTTTTTGTCAGAACATCTTTTAAAAAAAAAAACTTGTTTGTTTGTTCGAATAACCAGTGGGCCAAGTATGGCTGCGTCTATATCAAGTGCCAATCGTGGGTTAAGCATCCGTCACTCTCCTACTTACGTGTCAGAAGGTGACGGATACCTTATGCAAACTTTATCTATCTCAATTTTGGATAATGTTCATCGTATGCAACTTACATTAAGTATGTGTTTGATTTAACCCTGTATTTTTTAAGGCGTAATTGACTACTCTGTGTAACGAAACGTCTGATCGGTGCAATCACATCACTAGCTATGAGACAATCGAATCCGAAGTTTTTGTTCATCCAAATTCAATAAGAGTTATTTATTTAAGTTTGAGGTACTTAACTACATATTATGCACCTTGAACAGATTGGTTACAAAGTGCAAGTTGCAGAATATTCCAAGAAAAAATAGTTTTTAATTATTATTTTTCCGTAAAAACATTAAGAACATTCATAGAGCTTACGGAAAAAATCTCAAAATAAAGTTTTGCAATGGGAAATATTCTCTTCAGTACAATGATAATCACCCTACATCACTACTACAGCATAATTGTTTTTTACTGGCTTCAATTATATATATTTTTTTTTTTTTTTTTCTAATTGGGTAAATTGCCTATTACTGGCCACCCACCGGTAACTGGCCACTTTGCAATAAAGTGTGTAAAGCAAGAGATTTGCTCACATTTTTGCGATAAATTAGAACACCTAGATCCTGAGTACTGTCCAAGTATCTTTACTAACAGCGTCAGTAAGAAATTTGATGGCTAGTTACTAAATGACACTTTCTAAAGTGGCCAGTAATTGACGATTTACCCCATCATCTTAAAATTCAAAATTTTTAACAAAGCCAATAAATATGTGATTTTAAATAATTGCAAGTACAACAAACACAAAAATCCATCTTTTAATCATCTCCGAGCAGATTTTAATTAATTAAGTTCATTGAATGCTAAAAACATCACTTGCTATTCAATGCTATCCAAACAAAGCTCAAAGTGTATTATTTTATAGACAAATCGAAACATGATAAAATTAAACACTTATATAACGAGTTCTGGTAAATTCAAATTGTTCCCTCATTTCAAAACGATAACGTTGATATTTGATGGACAATTTAAATGAGATACGTCGTTTTTATTCCAGATGTCAATATAATAGGGGATGGAAAGGGGCGTGTTCGTGGCTCGTCGCAAATATAATCAAGAATAGAAAAGGGAATGGAATAACTGATTTTAAAATTAAATGCCATTAAGGATGATTATAGCTGACACACTTACTGACTTTGAATGATTTGATTGTGCGATGTTTACACGGACTTCAGGTAAAGAAAGTAATAGAATTCCAAGTTAACGTTACCTCGGGTTTCTAAATATAAATACATATTAATCCCGTAAGTTCGTTTCGATTAGAATTTTAATATTTCATTTCGGAAAAATAAGATTATGGCTGTCAGGAGTATTGCATATAACATATAACGCTGAGTAAAGGTGGCGGTTCGCGCCGCGACAGAGACAAGCGACCGAGACAGAAGACCGCGACCGGAGACCGCGACCGTCACTTGACTGTAGGCAACATATGAGCGACAGTTCGCGAGCGAGACAGAGACAGCAGACAGAGACGCGAGACAGACAGTCTCGCTCGCGAACTGTCGCTCATATGTTGCCTACAGTCAAGTGACGGTCGCGGTCTCCGGTCGCGGTCTTCTGTCTCGGTCGCTTGTCTCTGTCGCGGCGCGAACCGCCACCTTAAGGGCCACTTGCACAGAAAATTTTAACGACACTAACTAGAGTTAGTAAACGTCAGATTCATTCGAAAACTGTCATTTTAACTCGAGTTGGTGGTCTTAACCCCGTCTTAAATTTTCTGTGCAAGTGGCCCTAAATATAATAAGGAAAACAAATTTTCCTTCACTTAAAGACAGAAATTGTATAATCAAGACAAGCTTTTTATGAACCAGTCATTACCTAACTGACATCGCACTAGTTCAAAGTCAAATAGGTCTACCTGAAGTTACTACCTACTGCGGAAATTTTATGAGCACCTTCCGACCCCATCATCAGAACACCCAGGTCAGAGTAGTCAGTTTTGTGGAACTTGTAAAGTTTTGTGGGCTCCATGGTGCTATTTGTTTTGTTAGAGGGGTTAGAATTGAAATACTCATTTTGATACATATGCCTATTTATTTTTCCAAAACTGTAAAATTTTACATCTTTTTTTATTTTTCGCGTAAATAATAAATAATACTTATTATTAACTCTACATTTACTTCGGAGATAAGGGCGGGGGGATGGATTTTTTAAACATTTTTGGCTTAGGTAAATCAAAAAGTACGACACGGTAAATTATAAAAATATTTGGTTTTGAAATTTGCACATTGAGCCATTTCATTTGACATCCCGTTTCCAATAACTAATCAAATTATTGAAATATTGCCTCCGCCCTTTCTTTTCAACAATTTAGAAAAATAACTTCATTTTTTTTTACTATAAATAGATGCGGTAATATAATTATGCCAAATTTCAATTTGATAACTTCAACAGTTTCACAGATAAACTGCTGTGAGACACAAACAGACAGACGCCGAAGTCTTACCACAAGGGTTCCTTTTTTATCATTTTGGAACGGAACCCTAAAAACGAAGCAATAAGACTGTCGTCTAACAAACTCAATGTCACATGTAAAACTGAGTAATTTTTTTGAGTAGTTTATTAACATTTTGCATCTGTTGTAAATGTGTGCCATTTTGTTTCCATTTTTTGTTGTTAATTATAAACCCTACCATGGACAAACTACCACATAAATAATACCACAAATAAATTCACTGACTATGGACGGTTTTTTTTAAATCTTAATTTCACTTCAATAAACAAGAAAGAAAAAATGTGACGATTCTAGCACAACATATGCAAGTGGACTATTTGAATCTTTAAAAAAATTGTGTTAACAGCGACTCCACACATCTCCTGCGCACTAATCAACGCGGCCGTACGTCTGAGCGCAGCGCCCTCTATAACAATGCCGCTATTACATTTGCTCAATAATTGCCGCCTCCCCCCACCGGCGCCGCCCCTCACCCCCATTCAGGTACAGATCAGATTAATGTTGCCTATTGTACGATTGTTCATACGACCGTTATGGTTTGAGTTTTGATTAATTTTTTTGATGCGAATCGAAACTGAAAATTAGAGTATGGTATGGGGTTGTACCTTTTGAATACGCTCATCCTTTTTTTAACGACATTAGTATTAGAGGATATATTAAGTATTTATTGTTTGAGATATGGATAAAGAAGTGTTATAATTATAAATTACCATTTTTCTGGATGGATACAGGCTATTTTTTATTTGTTTAAACTGAAGCGAAGCTGGGCGAGACGCTAGTTTTTCATACAAATATAGTTGGCACTGGTTAGCACCAATACATAACACACTATAAAACCCTCTAAGTACAAAAGCAAAACAACAACATGAAACCATAAGACATTTTATTTTAAGTTAACCTAACATAAAAAAAGAAACAAAGATATTCATTTAAAATAACAAATTATAATCGCGTCATTTATCTACCCTCATTTTAAGCTAATCAGTCGAAAATATATCCTAGCGACCAACTGGCCAGAAATCGCCACTCGAAAAGCCATTAAACCCTTTTAAATAAATTAAATCCAATAAAACACGTTCACCGCAAATCCACTTTGACGACAGGCAAAGACCAGACACATAAACCAACCTGTACCCAAATTCAATGTCTAAAGTTTACCTTGCTGTTAACTCTTCCTCTCCACCCTGTGTTGTGTAAAGAGTAAAAGGGATAGAAGTGATGACGTTTTAAATGCCGTGTTTCAGAGTAAGCCTCTGGTATAGTAGATTCGCGGACATCAATTCATTACCGGCCTTGATTAAAGTCGGGTTGGCTACACACAGGTACCGAGCAGCGGGCCTATTATGTCCGTGTTTATCGATATGAATAAACGTGGATAAAACGTCGGTCACTTTCTGACCAGTATGTAAGTGCGAGAGTGACGGATAATTTATTCATCGCGATAAAGACGACCATAATATGGGGGGAGTTTACTCTCTCAAACAACACCTGCAAGTTTGTCGATGAACAGCCATTGGCAAAGTAAACTTGACCCATGATTGCGTATATCGACTTCGTTAGTAAGTGTCTCGATCTTGGTCCTTATCCGAACACTCAACCAATTCTGTAGATACAATAAAGCGACCAAATGCGAGTGAGTTTCGGGAAGTTATAACTGCCGAAGCGAGCGACGTTCTCTAAAAGAATACATCCACTGCAAATAATCGTTTCGATGCTACGTTTCCTAGCGGTTGATTAATCTGGTATCGCTGTTTGTTTCAAAGGCTTTAATTATATAAGTATAGGTATGGTATTTTTATTTATTTTCGAAAATAGTCCAGAGGAACTGTCAATTTCAACTCTCGTCACGTATTTTCGAATTGCTACACGATCATACTAAATATGGAGGCTGAAGTGGTAGGTAGGATTTTGTATAGTTTACATTCGGATCGCTACTACCATCCTGTCTGTTAACCGCTAGGCAGCAGTTTTCGAATACTTGTGTTCTGCGGGCCTAGTATGGCTGCGTCTATGTTTATATTTTTGGACTTTATTTCAATGGAATAAGGTGAAAAAATTAAAACATATCTTTGACGTTGACTGTACTGTAAATAAGAATCAAAACGTAGGTCGAAAACCCGCCAAAAGCTCTTGTTGCGTAGAATCTCAGCCCAGGCAGAGTGTAAGTAAGTACACACTCTATTAATTCCATAAAAAAAAACACTTTTTTGTATCTTGGTAAGGTAGGGCTGTTGTTGTTATCACGTGACATTTTAGTTACAGCATTACTAATAGGAGATGTAAAGAACTGAAACAAAATTTTCAATACGATCGAATTATTAACGATTCATTTCAAGTATTTCATTAATTTACGCGTTACCGACACTCACTTGTCACGAGTACTCGGCATTGCCTTTTCAAGCGATGAAAGGAATTAATTTCCAGTGTAAATTGAAACTAATTAAGATAAATGAAGCGATGCAGATAACTTTGAGCGAGTTTCCGAAACGCTGCGAATTAGTAAAAGTGAGTAAAAGTAATTACTCCGGGTGAGGGCCTATGTGGAGTAGTTAGGTAGGGAGGGACACCATGCTCACGGAGCTGGGAAATCGAATAGATTCTAATTGGTCACCTTTACATAGCACAAAAAGAAGTCACTTCGCTGAAAAAAAAACTACTTACTTCTTCTTCTTTCGTGTCGGCAAGAACTCTGGCTAAATCTTACTTGCCCAGAAAGCGGCTACCGTGGTAGCCCTCTGGTTACTGGCAAGTAAGTCCTCACGCGAGCAGGTGGTCGGGCACGCGGGACAGTTAGTGAGGTGAGTCAGGGCTGGCTCTGAAAAGAGCCTTTTAGCTGGTCCTGAAAAGGACCGTTTTGGGGGCCCTTGATGGGGCTGGTCACTGTCGCATGGGTCGTCCATTTGCCGTGGTAAAAAGATTAGCCAGCCTAGATACTCCGTTACGGTGTCTAGCTGTTTCCAGGGTGCGCCGCGAGGTGGCTCTTTTTTGCACCCAAAAAAAACTACTACACACAGTACCTAGAGCAAAAAAGACTCAAGAGTCAGGTAAGGTGAGGTAAGTGCGTCTATGGGGCATCAAACCAACAATATCTTCGCGTAAAATTTGACCGCAAGCTTTTACTGTTTTTGCACCAGTAACAATGGTGCAAAGCAGTGAATTTTTGTGTTTTTTCGATTATACATTTTTTTTTGTGTTTCCGCCTCTGTCTGTCTTTTTGTCCATCTATATATCCACTACTTCCTCCTGAACCACGCAACGGATTTTGGTGAGGTTTTGACCATCATCAGTTAGATAATTTCGCGGAAGAGTATATATTCTGGTTTATGTACGGGTGTTAGAGAAAACTCACATACTAAACCAAAGCGAAGCGAGAGTGGGTCACAAGTTTAATTTAAAATCGTTTAAACACTTTTAGAAGACATGCACCAATAATAGACACTAAACTCTGGTAGAAGAAAACAAATGACCACCTTATTTTTCTTCTTCTTTCTCTTATGTATAAAAATCAATGGGTCAGTCTAGCAAAAATTCAAGAAAGGATCGAACGATTTAAATAAATAATATTTATTGTAATTGTCAGGGCACGTGTTTGTATGAAAAAAAAATTTACTTTGTACTGTACCTATGCATTCAATTTGCAGAATGATCGATTCGCCAAGCACACACAACGTTGTTTTGTGTGGCCGGGAAGTATGTCCTGAAGGATTATAGGTATCTGAACGAGAATTTGCCCAGGATACTGTCCTGAAGCATGTGCCAGCGCAGCCACCCTGGTCCGTCTGTCTTGCTGTGGCCACTGCGCAGGATTAATTAAAGGATTGCCCGTTTTTTCGCGCCGCAGCAACGCCCGGCCGCTATCTATCTAGTGAATTTGCGCCCATAGAGCCAAGCATCACCAAGTTTTTTATTAGAAATAAAATACAAAAAATATGCATCTAAAAGGCTCAGATGCTAGTTATGGTCAGTAGAGATGGTGGTTCGAAATAACGTACATCATAACACGGACAAGAGCATAGTCACAGAATGTTATAGTACCTAGGTATGGTACTTTAAGTGAATGAATGATGTTAGTCTGTAGAGGTACCCAATTTATATGAATACTAGTTTTCCGCCCACTGTGTAGTCAGAAAATATGTATTTTTAAATGCAGATTTCGTAAGTCTGTTAGAGAACACTATCGCTTAAAATTTGTCACGAATCTACCGTAAGTAAAGGTTTATACACAAAAACAACGTAAACTATAAATACTTATTACAAATTAAAAGTTAACACATAACTCAAACTATGAATAAGAACTAAGGGTACACAGATACTGGAAGAATTTCCTTGTAGCAATACTTAAGCGTCATACGGTAGATGGAAACAACATAATTTGTGGTGATGGAACCAGAAATAAACAAGCACTAAAAATGGACATTTGATTCTTATTTTACAGAAGATAAGGACTATTTATTTGTTTGGCAATAATCACCTTATGACCGTAAGATCTTTAAGAGAGTCAAGTGTCCATTATTGGTGCCTGTCAGCTTACGGTGTTCATCACACTGGTACTATCACTCTAGATCTTAAATTACTATTTTGTATGTATTTAATACACTTTATTGCACGAAAAAAAAACAATAAGTATAATGAAGATAAGAAGGCGAACCTTTAAGGGATCTCTTCCAGTTAACCCTATTTTATTTAGGTTCCCTTTTATTTTGTGGCAGGTCTGAAAGTTTGTCGGTGATACGCGTATCTAATTAGTCGGATCAAACGGGATCGAGTGGGCCTGACCAACTCTTTTTCACGTTTTCGTGTTTTTACTCCAGTAAAATTCTCGCCGGGTTTCGGTAGACTCTTTTTGCTTTGCTGTGTGTAAGAGAGCAATGAATGAATACATGTATTTGAATTATATTATTTATGTAGGATTATTGCAAATAAGTGTCATTAAAGGGTGTAAAATATGACATCGTCAGAACAATTTAAAAGTAGATTTTCTATTTAAGCCAACCAGTTAAAACTTAGAATGCACAAATGATGCCACAGTTTGGGAAGTTTACGGTTATTTCATCTAACCATATACACCGTGCCCTGGACGTTCCCGAAATATTTTAACAGCGTGTTCCAGAGTTAATATGAAGTTAAAAATGTCGTTTAAAAAAGGCTCGATTCGGTCTAGTTTTTGAGATTTTTATATCCATTTATATAAATTGACATTTCCGGTGGTAGTACAGTCACGATATTTAATTTGGTACCCACCTTAGGTCCAAAGTCAATCTGACATTACACAACAATAAGGATAACTTTTCTAAAAGTTACGATGACTTGACATCTCTAATGCCAGTAATGACAGTGACGACTGCAAGCATATGTTTCTTGAAATGAGTCCCAAATTAACGCTCGTGACCGTACTACAAAATATGTTGGACAGAATGACTAAGACTTGAAACATAAAAGTCGAGTTAATACTTAAACACTATCTGTGAAATTAGTCCGGCTCAATATAAAATCTATTATATTATTGAATAATACAGTATTTTGTAATTTCAAACACTGAAATCTGATAACGATAACTCGTAAGCAAGGTATATGTGTACTATGTAAGGTACAGGGGAATAGTTAAGTGTAGTGGCCTTAATAAGTTTACAGTAAATTTCTGTAATGTTTTGTGAGCAAAGTGTTTTGTATTGTACTGTTGAGGGCGCTGTCTGGGACGGGGTGTAGGTATTTCTTAAGCCTCATATTCAGTAGCGACCAAATGTGACACATGCCGGCAGTACCTTCAGAAGTTACGTTTCTTCTCAGTTGCCTTTGGTTCCGATCTATAAACTAACTGAGAACGCAAACTCATGCATGTAACAAAATACGATTTTGTGTTTTATTCACTACACCAGCGGGCTTATTATGGCCGTGATAAAATATGGATATAAAGAATCCGTCACCTCTCGTACGTGTTTTATCCATATTTTAAGAGGCCCAAGAGAGTTTTCGAGAATCGTTTACGATAGCGTTAAGCATATTGTCTATCACCGAACTTGAAGTGACCAAATCAATCTGTGGTTTGAAAATTAAGATCCAGCGACAAAATTTAAAATTAAAACATTTTAAAACAGTAGGTAGTCACGCAAAAAATATAATGTACAAGTCCCGCAGTACCTAATAACAAGCGTAAACAAAAAGTCAGGAACCCTTTTGTGCTTTATCTACTTTCAGAAAATATCCCGGCGTACCTACTATTGTGTGCTCTTTAACAAACTGCATTCGAAATTAAAATTTTTCATTCCACGCCCCCCCTCGTCCTCGGTCCTTGGAGTAGTGATTCGATATCATTCGAAAAGTCGAAACCTATTGCGTTGTGTCGACACAAGACATGAAATGAATTGTGACAATATTCGTCTGATGATTCTTCAAAGCTAGATTCCATGGAACCAAATGGTTAGAGTCAAATCTTTTCGGATTTTTATGTGTTAAAGTGATTTGTTTTGCTGCATTCAAAAACAGCAAACTATTATTGCGAGGTTTTGGGGATGTTGGTTGGCCAGCTGATGGTATAGGTTGAAAACTTAAGTATATAACCTCTTGCATGTAGTTGTAAACTTGGAACATATCTGTATAGACCGATTGACATTCTATATTTGAAATAGAACATAAATTCCATATTAGTTTTAACACAACTACATGCAAGAGGTCATTTACTTACTCACCTATAAGAACTAGTAAGGTTCTACGAGTATGATCACGTTAGTTCACATCGTCAACTTTGTCCTGTAGTCTTAACAAGGTACTAAAACTAACCAATGTTTTTGGGAATATCAACAATCTGGTCACTTTTCAATTTATCAAACAGTCATCAAATCAATGATTCGTCATCATCATCGTTTAGCTACCATCCACCCACTGCCGCCAACAACGATTTCACGAATTGATGATTAGATACAGAATTAGAAAAAAGTTACTTAAGGCCCGAATTAATAAACTCATCTTGGCTGAGATGCGCGATCACAAGATACGTCAAAGTAAACGTCAAGCCATAGAACACTGTCATTTTTGACACATCTCGAGACGAGCATTAGAGTTGAGATTAGTTTATTAATAAAGGCCTTAGTATATTATATGTACCTATATAGCATGTTGTTACAGTACTTATTGCTTCCACTTAAGTAGATCAGTTATTTAGTTTAATCTTAATGTAGATACCAAAGGAATAGTCCTGTGGCGCGGAGCCGGTAGGGAGTACCCGGGCGGACTGAGATCACTTCTGATTATATTCCTTCCCGCCGCAACGTAATTGGTATATTTTGTTGGAGCAACAATGGCTGCACATTCATTCGTTTTAGCCATTATAATTTTTCTTTTTCTGTGGAATTTTATGATTTTGTCATGCCTTCGCTTTTGTTAAAATATTGGACGTGAACATGAGGATTCTCAGGTTTTGTTATTGAGGTTTCTACTGCATTGAGACGATTTATAAGGCAGTTTTAATGCCTATGAATTAATGAATTTTGTAATTAAATCGTTATTTGTAAAATATTTAAGCTAATTGTAGATGTATATTTTTTATGCTAGAGGGGACAACCGAGTTATCGGGTCACCTGATATGCAGTGATCACAGGTGCCCCCACGGGAACACCTGCAAAACTTTAAAAACTATAGTAAAAATAATTGTACATTATTTTATTTTAATTTGAACACATTCGCAGATGCCAACTGATAATTGTAAGCAACTTTGACACGAATATTACGGATATCAAGGATAAAATGATATCAACCCTCAGCAGATTTACCGAAAAAGCACCCATCTGTTTAGCAATATATTTATTGAGTAAAAAGAAACAAATCGAAACGGAAAGTAAAGTCTTAATCTACTTGTAGGATATATAATTAAGAATAACCTTAAGATAACACTAAAAAAGTCCCTGCGTCATTCTCACAATGATGCTGTCAGCATTTCCTCGCTGAATTACCGAAAAAAAAAGGTGAGCGACGGTACTACCAGCTCTTTGATGTCCCCTATTTTACTAATAACATTACAGGTACGTACAACATCGCAGACAAACACTCCTTAGAAATAGTCTTAATTAATACAATTGTGTGTTTTTTCTCTGGTCAATGATCTCTCGATCAACCCATCGGTAAGAATACATATATAGCTCAATTACGTATTAGACAGTGATGTTAGTCGTCAAAGCCACACTACAAAAAAGTTACTACAACACTACAAACTCAGTCTTAATTAATTCAATAATTGTGTGCCGTATCTGCCAGCCAATATCTCAGTCAACCCATCGATGTAGTTACGTATTATCAAACCGCGATTGGAATACGATTGGGAAATACCATTAGCACAACAATACTTATAATTAATAATCATTAGAATAATATTTATTTTACCTACTTTACGTTAATTGCATGAACTTGTAGATAATTGATTTACAAAATATGCTTCATCATAAACAACCAGTACTACATATTTCAACTCTATTCTTGAGAAATGTTGTGTCATTCGTTTTATAAAAAATATTAGTATCATATTTGACATATCTGTCATTATTTTTCACGTTATCGAATCGCTGTAGCTATCAAAATATATTTTTAATAAAATAAGTGTCACGGTAAAGTTTAAACTATTGTGAAAGTTATCATAAGGAATAATTTTTGATGGCATTCTCAGTATTTGTATTTTATTTGTATTTTTTTTCAAGCTTTATAACTTCATCGTACTGAAATAAGTATTCTCATTTATCTATACACTCTAGCACTTTACCATTTACAATGTCATTTCATGTATTAATTCAAAAACGACATATGTGATCAATCCTACTCTAATCGCGGTTTGATAATAGATACGTCGTTGTTCTTTGTCAAAGACGATACGTGTATATCACGTGACACCGTTTATCAGCGCAGGCAAGAGGTGCGTGTCGCGAACCGCACAAGTAATCAGTCTTGCACCTGTCTGCGCTGATGTATAGTTTATGGAAAGAGCAAAGTAATATTTATTAATTTCATAAAAAATATTGTACAACGAGGAGACCAATAAGCCATTTTATCCGAGACATCACCGCCAGTGTTAAATTTACGTTTTTATTAGATGAATTAAACTGACGGACACTTTAATTGTTAAAATAAATATGTGTAATTATAAATAACAGAACGGCTAGTCAGCTATCAGTTAACTTCATCTAGTAAAAAATGTCTTAACTGCATTTTGATTGAAGTATATATTGCATAACCTTACCAGTTTATATTAATTTTTTTTAATAAAAGTAATCAAATGAAAATTATTTTTTATTAGTGGGTTTGGCTGATGCGACATACTTTAACGAAATAAATTGTCTTACGGCGGCATTCAGGGTCAGTTAAAGATGGTAAAGTCGTTCTTACTAACACAAATTTTGCAGACACAAAGGGGTTTGGGTAAAAGTGTTGTATTTGTAAAAGTCATACATTTTCAAGGTGAGCGGCCATTAGTAAAAGTGGCAAATTATGATAAAATCATTCAAAATAAACATGTTTTGTTATGTAATATAATACTCTTAAGTGCATCGGAGCCGAGATATTTAATATTCTTACATAGGCGTACTTTTAGTACCAAAAACTGAATATATCTATGTGTATTTCGAGGTCCTCTAAATAACTACGTAAAAATCATCCGTGGCCGCTGAAAAAAAATGTGACAATATTCTTCAAACAATTTTACCCAATGCCCTTTGAAAAAGGAACACTTAATTGTCTCTGAGTACGGTGGAAAGTGTTAGAAAGCGGTGACGCAGACGACGCCGACGGTCTTAGTGGCAAACTTTGGGGGAAACCCAGCAGTGAGCGTTTTTCGGGTTAAATTATGATGACGATGATGATGATGATGATGATGAGTCTTAGAAAAAGCTAACACTTATTCAAAAGAACATTTAAAAAAAACATTTTAGTCCGCTTACACTTCATGGCCCAAAACAAAAGTTTTAAGAGCATGTTAAGTAATTAACTGTTGCAATGACGTAGAAGGATTCTCCTGGCATCCTGTACGGCCTGGTGCAGTAGGTAATAAACAGCTGACTTGATAATGATGAACTGTTCGTGTCATAACATAACAAAACAAGTTACAAATTCCCTATCCCACAAACTGTCACTCTCTCTGAGCGTACTCTCATTTGAAACGCACCTGTGAATACTCTGCTGCTGCAGGTGTCTATGGGTGACGGTAATCACTTTTCTCAAACATGCTCGGAAAGAACGGTGGTCCGATTGAAACACAAGGACGGAAAGTGCCTTATTTTACTCCTAGGAGTAAAAAAAACCCAATGAAAACACTTTCCGTCCATGTCTATATTTTTCTTAAAAATGCTGTCAATTGCATACAAAATCAAAAGGACCAAGACAAAAATTCCAAACAGCCAAGGTAACTGCTCGCTTTTTTAGCTCAGTGCGTGTGTTTATTTTTGAATTTGCATTCCAATGTCTATTGTTAGTATTTAAAAACAATTGACAGTCGGTAACGTTCGTTCATTCTGCTATGTGAAACCAAATGTAAAACTATTGTTGTGCGAAATACTTACTAGAAAAAATTTGCTCAAGCGACGAAAGCGACGAATTAGGTACCATACTGCCTATATTAAAACCTGAACTGACTCCTGGAAAAACTATAAAGTTTTAATTTACAAATTGCCCAAACATGACCAACATAACTTTTCGGCGATCCGTCTGCTCGTTTGCCTCCTATAACCACAAAAAAAAACTGCTCAAAAACTGTCGCTTCCAGCCCTAAAATTATATATGTAATGATGAGCACAGCCTCACCTTGTAGTGCATTAGTTGATGACGTCACGGGCTGCCGCTCCTCCGTAACGAGCTCCTGACAATGCCCTCATTGTCACGTGTGGTAATTCCTCTTAAAAGATTGGAGCCACCATTTAGACGCGCGAGGTGTAATGAAAAATGCCGTTGCCGTTTTGTTTGTGCAATTAGTATTCTATGTTAGTGACTAGAAAAACGTCCCCCAGGCGCCGCGATTGGATAGCTTTGGAGGGGTTTATTTATGGCTTTATAGACTTGGTGTTGATAGGGGGTTCTGAACTTTCAAGATAGAAAAGAGTCACTGCCATACTCAGACATTTTAGGGACAATTAGGTAAAAAGTCCTTTTTTTTTCAAACTAGTGTATGGCTAAATAAATAAATACTGAATAATAATGAACCTAAGCCGACTAAGACTAACGAATAAGGTAATAAAGGCGTGTAGTAGGTACTGTTAGGCGATGGGCTTGCAACCTGTCACTAATACACTGTTAAACATCTTCGCCTAAGTGTGCAAAATGTGGTTACAGAATTATCAACAAGTTTTTAGAGTTGTTGGAAATTCTGTAGCTCTGCCTACCCCACTCTGGGAATAAAGGCGTGAGTTTATGTATGTATGTAATGAACCTGTTTAAGTAAGTAAGTATAACTAAAATACACCTGGTTTCAGTAGTAAGTATAAGCAACAGAAGTCGACAACATTTTTGTAAGAAGTGAATTATATTATGAGATGAGTCAACAATTCAGTAATATTAGTCGCGAGTTGAGTTAATAATATGGTCCGGGCTGAGACACAAAAGGCTTCTTGTGGGGCTGCGACTGCGGCTCGGTTGTCGGGAAAGTACATCGCCTTGAAGAAACACGTTTATCTGTATAATAATTAAATAAAACTGTGGATTAAGTCATTAATATTATATTAAGAGTTTATCCAAAAAATTTACAATTGTTAACTTAATTGTAACCAGAAAGTTTTAGTTTTTTTTATGGCGATGGGTTAGCAAACAAATAAACAGGCCACTTGATGTAGTCATAGACACAGATGTAGACATTGACATAATTAACTACAATTTGTCCTTTGTTTTTTTTTTAGGAATTTAAAACACTTAATAAAACAAAGGATCTTTACTCAAAATAATATTCCTTCTTACGCAAGAATGAGCTTGGTTGTTTGATGGTGTGATTTTTTCAGTTCAACACCTAATCCAATTGAAGTCAGGATTGGTAGGTAGCTACTGATACAGTTCATAGCCGAGCCTTTTTTTTTCGGGATATAAGACAGTTAACAGTTAAAAATAGAAATAAATGACTTCTACGCAGAGTCGAGGGCAAAAACTAGTGACCACAGACCTAGTGACGATATAAAAACTGGCCAAAATCACATAATTACTTAATTAGGTTTTTTTTAAATTTATTTAATATAATAAAGACTACAATATTACTCGCCAAACTGTTACGTTTATCGGCGAGACGTGCTCAGTTTTACACTACTTAAGTTATCCTAATATCGACTATTAATATGATATTTAGATAGCTATACACGATAGACACAGCGGCATTCATAAGTGGGTATGTAGGTGTTCGCTTCCCGATGACCGCAAGCGTCAGCTGTTTTTGTAAAAGGTATCTATGTCATATTATTAATTTTAAACGTAGGTCTCATTGGCTTATTTTGTTTAAATATTTTCGTCTTTCTAGCTCGGACAGCCGTTGTTGTTTGTTTGATATCTATTAAGAAAATCGCTTTTTATCCACATGTGAAGAAAGAGTTTTGACATTTGAAGGCAGCTTAAGTGATAAGTATTTGACAGCTAACAAAACGTAGAACGTTAAAAGTGCTGAATTTTTAACATCACAATTAATGAATTGCATAGAATACAAAAATACAAACATTTTAATTCATAAATGTCAGCATTCAACATTAACCTTCATTCTTGTTCTAAAAATGGATAAAATGTTCTGACAGTCCAGGTAAGTCGATGTGCAAACATAGCGCATCCGAAATAATAAAAAAAAACTGAATTAGTTATTTTTCTTATTTTCCTCGCTGTAGTGAGGTGAAAAGTTTTGTGTTATACCTACACGGGTGAAAAGTTATTTTACGTCTCACTTCGCTCGTGGTCAATCATACAATCCTTTCGCTAGCTTCGAAAATGAACACTCGTGGGTAAAATACAACTTTCCCCCCTTGTATAACAATTAACTATTGATCCTTAGACTCTGACCGCCTTACTTATAAACGTTGAATAACCGTGGGGTAGCTAAATCATGCTTTGTCTTCATCTGTCAAAATTTGACAGATAAGGACCAAGTATGTATGTTTACTTCGCGTCTAATTATAAAACACGATTCGTAAATTAATAACTTTTCCAAGATTGTAAATAAAGATTTGTACCTACTCCATTTTAAGTTCCAACAACATTAGTACCCAGTCCCGGTACTGCAGATATCCATATCCTACAATGACACTCCGATTTTGCAAGATTTCAAAAAAATAACAATGTATACTTGTTTTATTTAAAGTAGAGTATTTTCCATGACAAATCCATCAGAGAGCATAAATGCCGATGAAAGAATGAAATATATTACGTAAATGTGTTTCTTTTGTGCTCGTTTGAGAGTATATTTAACTGTTCCGCCAGTACCGGACTTTTCATTTACTCCCCCCTACCGCCCCCTATAAAATTATATGGAACAATCCACGTGCGGCCGGCGGCGGCTCTCAAACTTTCAAAGCAGCGCTGAAGTTTAACAACTCGTGTATTGTAAACTTGTGCTAATTTGCTCTGTGGTGAGTTTGTATTTTTGAATACGTTCCTAAAAACTAGTCGAATATCAAAAAACTTGTTTTTGTAGATACTTACAGTGAATATGCATGTGTATGAGCTCTTGCCTGGGTTGATGTACTTTTTATTATAAAGGTAAGGGGGAGGGAAACAAGCGTACCAGGTACCTTATGGGAGGAACTTAATCACTGTCGCCCTTAAACACAGACATACGAAAAAGATCGTCTTTGGCCTTTGAAAGAAATGTAAATGTTATGCGTTATTATGACGTTGTACAGTAAAACCACAGTTTTAATACTTAGTAATACTCCGTTGTATATCGCTTAACACTCTCCAGATACCAAAAAGCATGACAACGATAGATAGCGAATACAAAAAACATGCTTGTGTTTTGTACTCCAGTAAATACGAGTATTAAATTACCTACCAGTCTTTCGCTCCGAAGTCTCCGAAAAGGATCTCACGATTACCCCCTAACTCCTACCCCTCATCTAAACATACCATAATCACAACAAAAAATACCTTCGCACATGGGGCGCATCAGAATTAGTTCCAATGACATTCTGAATATGATTGCTGGTAGATATGACTGTCCCATAATTTTTACTGGGTTTCACAAATCTCTAATTGTGTCAGATACAACAAATAATTCAGGCAATAATAATAATTTTAGTTTTCTTTTTCAGTTACTGTGTTTTGTTGTATTTTTTTATGTTATTAAACCAAATATACTTTAAATATTATTCAGGCAAGATATACTTCCTAAGTTCAGGGCAAGACACATAGGCATATTGTAATAAATTGGTCTGCCCATTTTAATAAAGATACTCGAATTATCGTTGGACAAACAAAAATCTTATAAAATGCTGTATATACAATCTCTTAGACCCCACTTTGCTTGGTTGATAGCAAAAACATCATAACCGAGCCACATGTTGACAACCACTGCTGATTCGACTGCGCACTCGGTAAAAATTACAAAATGAAAATTGCGGCCCGGCGCCGCTGAATACATTAATATCGAATATTGAATACATTTACAGCCGAATATCGAATGTATTTACAAAATATTGAATACATTTATCAAAATATCGAATACATTTGATGAATGCGCTAGAGGCCCGAGCGAATCGAATGATATTGAGCTTAATACTCGGGAGATTTGCTGGAATAAGATATTAGCTTTATTTAATAACGTGCCTGAGAGAACTTTGAATGATTGGAATAAATATAAATAAGATGTTTTGAAATTCTTGTTTTTTTTTACTATATTTCTTCAGAGCACGATTAAGTATTTTGTTCGTAGGTTTTTAACTTTAACATTAATTTACCAGAAAAACAGAGATTTTCGAGAGAGTATTTGCTACCGCGATATTTTGCTTAATGCTTGCTTATTAGTTTTCAGTAAAACGTGTACCCCAATTAAGGACTAAAATGAAGGAACCTGAACTTTGTCAGTTTTGTGACGAAAATTAGCTATAGGTACATTGACGGCCGCAACGTAAGGCTAGTTTTTGTCACAAAACTGACTTAGTTAAAGTGTCTTAATTTCAGTCCTTAACGTTTTACTTTTCCATGTTACCATGCATTTTTTTTTCAGCACATTTCAAATTTCGATCAAATTTATTGTAACTTTAATTAAATATAATAATTGACGATAAACTGTTAAGGTTCATTAAAATTTGTGCGTTACATCTTACTTATAGCGAAACTAAGCAGCAAAAAAAACGAAATATCAAAAGTTCAATATTTTACATTTATCTCAAAACCCGTAAAACTTACTAGACCTATGTTAGGTTGTTCAGATATTTACAGCACAGGTTAGTCTATACACGTTGATTTAAGACCTCTAAAACCAGGTCACCCTGTATATTTCTGTCCATTTTTCTAGTGTTTCCAGTTTCTTCAATAGCTTTCGGTGTCATAGTAAACGAAGATTGCCGGTCGCTATTAAGACAATGGTGAAAATAGAGGTGGTTCTGGTAATCCCAGAGTGGGGTAGGCAGAGATACAGAATAACCTACAACTCCAAAAACCTGCCGTCAATTATTCTGTAACCACATTTTGCACAATTAGGCTAAGATGTTTACCTAGCAGTACTACAAGCCTTTATTGCCTTAGACGGACTTGCACGAAAGATTTAACCGTGGCTTAAGACACTAACGCCCACTTGCGTGGTCCAGAGTTAGCGTCTTAACCCGAGGTTAGGCGGCAAATTACGTACAAAAGTAGACGCTTAACTCTGGGTTAAGGGCTAACTCTGGTCCGCGCAAGTGGGCCTAACTCAAGTTAGTAGACGTCAGATTCAGACGAGAACTGTCATTTTAACTCGAGTTAGTGCCTTAACCCAGGGTTAAACTTTTCGTGCAAGTGGCCCTAAGTCAAGTTAGTAAACCTCAGATTCATACGAAAACTGTCATTTTAACTCGAGTTTGGGCCACTTGCACGGAAAATTTAACACTGGGTTAAGACACTAACTCGAGTTAAAATGACAGTTTTCGTATGAATCTAACGTTTACTAACTCGAGTTAGTGCCTTAACCCAGTGTTGATTTTTTCGTGCATGTGGCTCTTACTACATCCACGGGAAGACATGAAGTGGCACTATTCTAACCCGGCAACCACACGGGCACAGGTCAATAGTTCAATATACAACCTCTGTGACTTCTGTGAGCTGTATATCCGCCATCCGGACCCTATTTCGAGCCTTTGGCACTGAACTGCGTCAACCCTCAACCAATTAGTCAGCATGTGCAATCCAATCACGCAACCGATACTTCATGATTTGCTTCAGGTATCTGGTATCTGATCTTCACAGATACCGTATCGTGCGTTGTTCCGATCGATATTAGTGATATTACATATTAAAGCAGATAAATATATTCATATACCTACTAAATATATTATAAATCTACACCGTTGAACAGATTTCATTGAAAATTGGCATGAAGATAGATTGAACCCTTGGGAAAGACAAGGGAAAGACATAGACATACATATAGAGTATATACTTTTTTTGGATAGCGATATACGACTTATACACGGACGGAGTCGCGGGCAACAACTTGTTGCCTATTCTTGTTTATTTCCGAAAATTGAAAGTTAAATATTTAAAATTAAGTATAAATATTATTATGTAAGTAAGTAACGCAATTACAATTAAAAATTAAAACTTGAAGTTTAAAAATAAAAGTTTTTTTTTTTAAAGAAAACGAAGCTATCTACTTAAATATTAAAAGGTAGAAATAATAATAAGACGCTCGTTATTTAAAAGCAAGTACAGTGCGACACAAAAGAGTAGATGTTAATTGAGGGCGCCACTTTTTAAGTAACTGACACATTTTTGACGTAAAATGCTCTAACATGGCAATAATTTCGTATGGATTTTTTGTTCCATTTTATTCAATTTTTACTCTTTTCTGTCGCACTGTAAGTAAATATCTTGAGTTATTATAAACGCCTTAAGTGTGAAAATTATCGATCGGTCCAAACAAATTTATGTATGTAATTAACCGCCTGTTTCACAATCGACAAGTAAAGGATATTTGACGGATAAGTTTAGCCCTTTCTTTGTCGTACACTTGAAAATAGACTAGGAGAGAGACAACTTTATGTGACAGATAAATTTACTTGTCGATTGTGAAACAGGCCCTTAGTATCGTAAACAATATGACAGATAATTAATACAGTCAGACATAAAATGATGACACTCGTGCGCATCTATCAAACATCGTTCTTACAAATACTGCCGAAGTAATCAGAAAAACAAAGTCGCGCCGTCCGCTTATACATATACCTACTTAAAGAATAACATCTCGATGAAGATTGTCATTAAAAACCTTAAAGCTTAATATCCTAAAAAAATACCTAATATCTTTTTGGTCTAGGTCTTGCTATACCTACTTGTCAAAACAACACATTGTTAATCAAAACCATTCGTTGTACCTGAATACAAGTCAAAAATCAACGAACAAAATTAATAAACCTCCATGCAAATTACCCTTCAAAACTCCATTGACTCGCACCGAAGCCGTGATTAAAACTAACACACCGCCCGTATAATAGTCGTGATCACAATAATCACATCGACGTGGTTCCGCGGAAGAGTGCAATCACATTAGCGGCTGAACCCTAAAATTTTAATCTGCGGCACAATGGGAGCGATCACTGATTGCAGCGCATATGCATGTCTTTGGGGATCGCTTAGCCTGCACTGCGGGACACTAATGTGTGTACACGTGTGTTTTTTTATTATTTACACAATAGGAATAATAAAAAGCAAGCTTTAAAAATCCGTCTGTTGCTAATCAACTTTACATCGTTATAAATCCTAAATGATCATTCAAAATGAAAAATGATGAAAGATACCTAAAGATGAATTTTAAATACCTCTTCAATGATACCCCACTTGTCACAGTTCGTCGATCATCGTGTTAGATCAAAACAGCAGTAACTTAAAATACAACTGTATTTTAAAATCAACTTTAATACAACTTCTATGATCTTGAAACAAAACTAGAAAGGATTTTGCGATGATACTGTTGGCGTCTGGTTGCTGCGATAATGAATTTTGATTAGGTGTATATATCATATCTTTAGTGACACTCACAAGACTAAGACAAATCGATTAACATAAGAATCATCAAAATCGGTCTACGCGTTTAGTTTCTAGAGCGCTACAAAGGAACCAACATACATACAAATACATTCACATTACCCTCCTCCTTCAGCAGTCGGGTAAAAAAGGAATTTCATGGCCTAATCAAGATGCATAACGCAAACCAATTTCCGAAAATCGACAAAATGTATAGGATTGACGTAAGCTGAATGCTTAGAAAGCTTATATCAACTCCACACATTTCGAGTCGATTGAAAACAAAACGTTAGCAGTGTTCGCATTTTAGCTAAGCTTATTATTACCATCACTTTATTAATTTTAGGGTGAATAGCTAATAAAAACCATGAATGAACAGTTTCAAAGAAATGTTATCCTATGCCGTCCATTTTGTCGAAGCTTCATAATTATTTCTAGAGCAACTCCACTCTTTTTTACTTTAAAACAGGTTAATTTTAGACTTGAAAATCAGTTTTCAAACATTTTTGTAGACAAGCATAAAAAATATTGTAACTTCTCAGCTCAATTATAAATAAAACATAAAACAGTTTTATTTTAGTAAGTACTCAAAAAGTACCTGCGTAGTAATCGACTAAGTATTTATATGTTGGATAAACAAATTATGGATGCTCGTTTGCTTTCTCTATGCGATAAAAAGTATGGATACTTCTCTACCGATTATAGGGTAGCGGGACCTGCTTTCTGCAACACAACGACTTAAATACCTACGGCAAAAGTATACCAATAAAATTGTCCCGCAGTTCACACACGCGAACTGACGAGGGACGAATTGTTTTCGTATTAATAGCATGTCGGCACAAAGGCACAGCCCCCGTAACTCGTAACCCATTCAGCCAGCCTGCGCGCGCGGCGCGGCGATGCCTGAGTCGACTGACGCCGAATCATGTTTGGGAAATATGGTGTTTGACTTAGGGCTGGCTTTTAAATCTTAAGATACAAGTACTTATCCGCAGGTTTAGGATATTATTAGGACAAAAAATGACAAATGACAAAACACTGTATTCGACATCACAAATTGATCTTGGTAACATACGGGCGAATTGCAAAAGTATTGTAGGTACATAGTTAAGGACTTAATTGAGACGTTAACTTTCTTCCATTATTTTTCCTTTGTGTAACGAAAGTTATCCATATGATTATATGACTAATCTTTGTTACACAAAGGAAAAAGTTAAAGATTTTCTAATTGAACCCTTTACTTTCGTGTAACGAAGATTAGCCACATAATCATATGGATAACTTTAGTGACTGCAGTGTTTTATCTGTAATAATATTTCTTCAAATGTATTATTGAGGCTAAAATAAAATTTAGAATTTTATGATAAGTAGGTATATACCTAATCGAATATCGATTTACAATTATTTTTAATCTGACTAACTATTCTCCCAATGCTGGTCAAACAAAGGCCCTATCAAAATGTTGTACTCTTTGCAAAAGCTTCATTCAACCGCATTTAAATTGTTTCGAAATCCATAAACCATGTTAAATAATTATAATACCTATTCGTTTTAGGTAAGGACCAAACAGCTGGTTCCCAAAAATACTTATAAAACAGCACCGTTAAAATGCTCAATCTTAATAACAAACACAATCTCAAGCAGCTATATCTTCCCGTAACTTCCTGTAAACAGCGACAGACTCAAAATGGTTTACCCGCTCAGGTGCGGATGACTCCCCCCCTCCCAACCCGCCCCCCTCCGCCGCTGTAGTTTCGTCGCGTCTGAAAATTAATTCCTCTACATAATCAGAACTTCCGCGCTCACTGCGGTAGCTTCACTTTTGTCAGGTTCGTTCTGAGTTGTGCAAGTTTTCGAAATAAATGGGACACCGGATTTGGTAGTTTTGTTAAGTTTGAGTTACTGTTCTTGTTTATGATTAGTAAACTTTGAAAATTACTTATTTTTCGGATCTGTAACTGGTCTGGAAATGCAAATCACGATCTGTAAACTGTTATTACAATTTGTTTTCTCATTCCTTAAGCCAACTATGCTACAGAGGTTGTCTTACAATCTCTAGTTAAAAAACCGGTAATGTGCGAGGTGGGCTCGCACGTGGTGATTTCTATGCATTTCACGTTAATATATTATTATTAGTATGTGTGGACGTCTGTGCGTAGGTACTTAAATATTAATTATGTAGCCGAAAATCGAAGCCATTTCTGTAAACATGGCAACAGGTGAAACCTTATACCGAAAACCAGAATAACTTCAGCTCCATTACTTTCCCCATCTGTAAAAAATAGTACATTACTGCAGAGGCCGTGAAATAAGGGATTGCTGGACGAGTTAGGGGTAGCAAATTTTAAAAGTTAGTAGGTATACAGCGGACAAAAATGGTTTTTCTTAACTTTTTCATTCTTGGCCTAAACCCAAGAAGTAATGCAAGGAGCCTTAACTTCATATCTTCATTTCGTGACATTAACGCATACATTTCCGAGCACATTTGAGAAACCTAAATTACTTAAGTATATTTAAACGTCTTTAGGGCACTAGGACTAAGTTACTATATTTATATGATTAAAAAAATATCTGAACATAATTGAAGATGAGCATGATGAAAGGATGGTGGACAAGACGGACAAGAGATCTAGGGCTAAAGTAACTCAGTAAACTTACTTATTTCAGGTGGATATCTTCCATAACTTAACCTGACGTTTATTTAAACACTACCTTAATCGTCAAACTCTATACTTACAGATCTTTAAATAATTTTTAAATGTTGAATTTTTTTTTTTTTTTTTTTTTTTCCGATTGGAATCGAACCGCCACCGTCCTCGGCTCTCACCAACCAGCCCACCACCCCGCTGTAGCGAAGACAAAAAGGCCCAACGTCATAATTAAAAAAATCTCGTGCCTGCAAAGAAAGGGGGGAAGTGGCGTGAAACGAAAGCAAGACGGAGGGGCGCCACAGAGGGCCGGGCAAAGACAATGTCGCGCTTTGGGCCCGCTTTAATCATAAATATATCAAGTGGAGACGCGGAAAGGTACGTGCACACATACACTTTGGAATCTTACTATTTAATAATATAAAGTAAGAAATGTTCGATGTTTGTTACTTAATCACGACAACGGCTGAACGAATCCGGATGAAATTGAACAGAGATAGATGATAGTCTGGAATAGTACAGTCACGTCTAATAATATGGATACAGTTAAACTTTCAAAAATATGGAAACACGACTCTACTGCAAGGGAATAAAGTTGTATACTATATATTTCTGAAACGTTGTTAATGTATACATATTTATGATGCTGACTGTACATGGGCTTCTTTCTATCTCGGAAAAATGTACGGTTCCCGAAGGAAGAACGTGAGGCAACAGCTAGTACCTACGGAATAAATCCCTAGGATTCCATTTGATTTTTGATCTTTATGTGGCTAAATAGTTAAAAAGTTAGTCTCCAAGTTAGATGCTAGCAATCAAGACCTATTTGTTTTTTTTTATTTGTCTCTTTGATACGCTTACAAAAATAAATTGTACTTATAAAAGTAAACTTTATTATATGTATAAACCAAAAAAAAACGTTTGTAATGAAACCATTTTTGTTCTTCCTTTGGCTGTAGGTAATGTCAATATGTTTAAGGGATTGTGAACATGAAAACTTCCATTACAATGTCCAACATGTTATAGAAAAAAAATAGAAGCGTACCTACAATCCTAGTTTTTCATACTACCTACCTACTTAACTACAATAATAATTCAAACTTTGTGAAAATCGGACTTGATCAAGGGGCTCAGAAACGATATCTAACTACGCGATTGAGGCGTCGTTACACAATCCTCGTAAATTCTAAGCATTTCTCAAATACTGGTCTAGAAATGCTGACATGCATCGTTTTAAATGTCTATTGAGTAACTTGAGAACCGCATTCAGGCAGATTTTTTTTCAGCAAAGGACTTTAATTTAAAATAAGTCATTTCTACTAAAATATATTATTTAACGGCAAACGTAGTGTAGGACGCCCTCAGACTAGGTGGAGTGACGATCTTCGCAAGGTGGCTGGCATGAGCTGGATGAGAGTGGCCACGAATCGTGCTCGTTGGCGTGCAATGGGAGAGGCCTTTATCCAGCAGTGGACTAATATAGGCTGATGATGATGATGATGATGATGATGATGATGATGATATTATTTAACATGTTTTCAGCTGTGCCATAAATTGTTAGTTTGTTACTCTTTCACGCTGCAACGGCTGTACAAATTTGGATGAAATTTGAAATGGGGATAGCTTAGACATACCCAAAATTAACACTTAGGCTACTTGTGATCCCGGAATATTTCAAAATTCCCGAGGTTATAACAATAATTGAAATTTACGCGGCCGTAGTCGCGGGCAAACGCCAGTGAAAAATAATAAACTAGCTCGTAATATCCGTAAGACAATAAAATAATAAAAAACACAATAATAAGGCAAAGCCCCGAGGAATTAATAACACATTTTTCTCACCAACATAACAATCTCAAGACAGTGTGCAACGCGAGCGCACGTTCACGTATTAAAGTTAAAACGGGGCTAACTGCATAGCAATAGAACAAGCATTCTTAAACCTAAAATAGTTACAAATAGGGTATACAATGCTTTGAGTACTACATTGCACTTAGCGCCTTCTTTGATATAACGGCAGATGTACACACGTATGAAAAGTTAAAAGGGGGTGTTAAAACAAAACGAATGAGTTCGGACAAAGGAAGGAAGCAGAGAGGACTCGGGCCTTTTGATAACAAGAGGCTTAGGATACCTAAACATGTTTGATTAATGAACGTCTGCTAAAGCGGGATTGTTTGAAGTTTTTTTTAGATCTAGACGCGTAATTGTTTCGCAGCGACTGAATTTTTGAGTTTTGGTGTGACTGTTTTTAGTTAGAGTGTCTTCTTGAGGTTATTTTGTCTGTGATTCAGTTAACAGATGCGGTATTTACGTGTATTTAATATGCTAATAAAAATCGCGACGCCAAATGTTTTTAGATATAAATAACATATGATTTAAAAAAAAACGAAGTTACATACATACATACATACATCAAATCACGCCTGTTTCCCAGAGGGTTAGGCAGAGACCACTTCTTTCCACTTGCTACGATCTTGACAAATTTCTTTCGCTTCTTCCACATTCATACATCGAGTTATGCACGCACGTCGGTTTCGGGTACTTAAGATTCGGCCCTTTTCCAGTATTTCTCCGATTTGACTCGAAAAAGTACGCCTAGGGCGGCCCCTTCCGACACGTCCACTCACTTTCGATCTGTTATCTAAGTTAAGCTATGTTAACCGTGGTGAACATCGCTAAATAAAGGGTAGGTAACAAAACATACATATGTCATATTATTTGTGAAAGTTTAAATCTCATTTGACTTCCACCTGATCCAATAATCATTTGATCAATAGATAAATTGATAGATTTGATTGTTAAACCTTGAATTATAAACTAGTTGCATATTAAAATTGACACGAACATTTGTTTTTCTTCGATTTTTCCGATTTTTGAATACCTATACCTATAGTTACAATGAAAACCTAAGTTTGAACGTTTCCATTCTTATTTTTTTTTAATTTGTTTCTATCCTAGAAAAAAAATCTTGGTAACGAAAACCTACATACCAGAGTTTTTCATAATATCTAGAACATATTGAATTTTTTTAAATATCGTACTAAGATTTATTGCAGAAAAACGTCACATTTTGTATGGAAATTTTAACTTAACAATCTTCTTAACTATACCTGTGTCTATACTAACGTAAAATCTAACAGGGAAAGTAAAATCAATGACTAATAATAAATACACATGCATCTACGTACAGCCCTGAGCGAACATTGTTAACCACAGGGCTGTCGCCATCAGCTAATTAACAGTTGATCAACGAACAGTTTGAAGCATCGTCCGCGCATTGTGTCGCGCGCATTAAGCAAACACGGTTAGCTAGGGCTGCGCCGTCGGTTAGACGAACCTTAATTGTATACGGGAATTACTGTAGTTAGCGGTTCATCAACGAAAAGTTTAAATGATCGCGTCGTGTCGTGGACATTGGGTAAATATTATTAGTTAGGGCTGCTCCGTCGGTTAGTCGAATATTAATTTGTATAGTGAAACGTTAATTGGAATTAGGTTATTGAAATATCAAGAAAATAAGCACTGTACCACGTAATCAAAGGAATTGTAAAGTATAACTTTAAAACATTTCTAGAAAATTGCTGAAGGTTTTTATTTATTCTTAATATGTTCTTGGTCATTTGTACACACAATATTGTTAAATTATAATTCATAATTTGCATACTTTTTCCGTTCTGGGGAGCAAGTTTAAAAGAAGGAAAACCTTATTCTTCCTATTCGCATATCTAAAAAAAGGACAAAGCTAAGCCAACAAACAACAATCAAAACAGTAACTTGTGTAAGCAGAACTCACGCATAAAATAATAACATTTTTAAAATTAAATGTTTGATTTGGTCAAAAATACCTTCAAACATAGAATAGCAATGGGGAAAGAAATACAAGACTCGAAATACATTAAATGCCTTCTTTTCATTTTCCAATCAGTTTTCTTGCTTTCATGTTCATCATAACATCAATACCAAATTATAACCAATATTTAAAAAAGTGAATAATGGGTTAATTAACTAAGTTGTCAACCCTAGCGAGTAGGGCTGGGGGTAACTAGGGAGGCATTTTCCACCGGTTTGCGCCGCGCTTATAAATGCTATTTTAACGCGGAAAAAAAGATTAATTAACTAATTGAGCTTTCACGTTTCGAGAAGAAGGAGGGAGGGGTGGGGGCGACTGCAGCTCAAGCTCCGGCGTTGCAGTTTTAATTTCTGCAACTGCAGGAAATCATACACATTTAGATGAGTCTTGGATGTTTTCTTTGTATTTAAGTATGTGTTTCTCTTTATACGTTTGTTTGTCGTTGTCAAACCTACAAACCTAGAGGTTATATTGTCCCCTGATACTTATATTAGTCTGGGTTTTATACCTACATTTTCTTTTGATAATACGGGTAACCCATACTCTAACCCATACTCTTCAATATTCAGAAAGAAAGAAAGAAAAATATTTATTCGTGACAAAATAGTAGTTTATGCAATGGATGCACGTGTGTGGTTTTATGAAACGAGCGTTAGCTCGTTTCATAATAGGATCACACGAGTGTTTTAAGGCCTAACTATGTACAGTTGCATACACTACTTTATCTTCACACATATCATAAGTACTCTAAGATGGGTTCAGAAGCCGTAGAGAAATATGCAATATTACCTGTAAAATATAGATAAAAATAAACTACAGATATTAAAATAATGCTATAAAAAAATAATTTGAACAAATACAGACACATATTATTACTATCAAACAACTTTTCACAATCCTACTTTCGTAACAGCAAAAAACCAACAAACAAATGATATCAATAATGGCGGCAATTCGATCCTCCGTGAAGACGAAAGTTTTTTTTTTTTTTATAGACGAATGAAGTTCCAATCCTCAAGTCACTCGAGATCAAATGTCGTGCGGTTTTTATTAACAAAACATCCTAAATTGACGTTTCGAGTCGATTACTGTTTTAATGTCTATGAATACTACAATAGAGACCCTCTTGAGTTTTGATAGCTGTTCGAAATTTAAACTCATAACCTTACCAAAATCTATACTGTTATAACATTACAGTACAGATTTTACCTATTACCACAGACAAGAAAGTTCTCATAGTAAAATTGGTTGTAATAATGATAGTCATTTTCTACGGATTTTGAACGCATAATAGAGGACTGTACAAATGTATATGTGTGTAGATAAAACAAAAAATGATATAGAAAATATGAAGAAAAGGAATGTAGTTCCGAAATAGTCCCAACTCTGCGTAATGCTGCCATTAAAATCAGGGCTTTCCGTTGTAACCACACTTTAAATGTAAATGTTAGTTAGATTCCATTTCTCTCTTTTCCTTCTATTGATGTGTAGATCGCTTGCGATATCGTTTAATTACTGTCGAAAGCTAGGCTACGATATCTCACTCGTAGCAACGAAGCGCTACGCCGTAGCAAACTTATGACAAATATTCATAAACGTAAACGCACAAAAGTAGGTACGCTTAAAATATGCTTGGGCCATTCATTTATTGTAACATTTTAATTAGACAGATAGTGATAATACAGCGTTTTAATAACAAAATATCTAATAAAAATAAAAATGACGGTATGATGGTGACCCCTTCTTTCAGAGTCAATATCTTCTAAACGGCCCAATCAATTTTAATAAAATCTAGCTAAAACACTCCGGACTAAAACACATTTTATACAAAAAAACTCGTTTAAATCGGTTCATCCTTTTGGGAGCTACAATGCCACACAGACACACAAATTTCACTTTAAACTTTTAATACCACTTTTTGCGTTCAGGGCTCAAACTTGGTTATTGTATGTGTATGAATGAAGGGGTTTGTCCTAAAGTAGGTAATTCATCTTTATCTTTTAAATGATTTTTGTAGTTCAAATTATCTAAAATGATCTTTAAAAATCTAATTTGAACACATTAAGTTTATCATACAGAATACAGTTCCAATACCTTCATAATTCTACGACAGGGTTCCTCAGATAAAATTTTCTCAAACTCTTTCAGTTTGTTTGCTCATTATAAAAAAACTATCCTTGTTAATATAGTGAGAGGGCCTCTTTTGACTTCGTTTTTATAAAGAATTACTATAGGCATTGCTTTTGACGTAGAAACCTCATCGAGTTATTCACCTATCTAGTAATATTTTTTTTACTTTAAAGTGAAGTACGAGTAGGTATTGATTATTTTATTTTATGATTGAAAAAAATCCTTTCTGCGAGAGTTTCTTGCAGCGCTTCTTCTCTGCAATGATGGCGCTGACTCCATATTACCGATGTGTAAAATAGACTTATGTGACCAATTTATTGAATAATTATCTTGAATCTTGCTTAACGTGCGCTAGCTAGTGCACCTATATTTTAAGGGTGCAATAGATACATATAGCCGAGTGAAACACATTACTTTTTATTTCAGATCAAAGTAAACAAAATCGAATTTACAAATGTCATTTGGTCATTTTATAATTTTTGACAACTTTTAAAAACGAGTTTAATCAAGAGCCAGGGTTCTTTCGTAACGGCTGTAAAAGAGATTTCCATAATCTAGTAATGAGTCAAACCTGGCTGAGTGATGGCCACTTATTTTTCCAAAAAGACTTTCCCTATAGATAGAAATGCCATTTTCAACCCGCTATTGCGATCTGGAAATCTACTTTCCAAATAGGAGAGGAGCTATATTTATATTTATGTAGCTCGTTACATAATTACGAAACAGCGGAGCCGCAACTATCCCCGGCAACTAAAACAATATAACTGGAATGCGTAATTAGCGCTGCGCCGCGGCAGCTAGGGGCACCAGCCTTCAGAGCCTTTAGTTCGTACACTATAAAAAATATTTATGGACTACTAGCTTAGGTGCTCTTCGCATGGTCAACAATTTTATGTGCTAAATTTTTCTGCTCGAAAATGTTTGGGATAATATTGAATGGCTTACTTCTTTTTTAGCATATTTTTTTTTCTAAATCCAGTTTCAAAATTTTTATGACTAAAATTAGGTCGAATTGTTATTTAGCATAACATGTATGTTATGTTGTAATGTCCCAAAATTAAAATCATATAATTGGTCAACTATTAATATACGGTAGGTTAGGTTAGATTTGTGACAAGACACGAAGCGCCACAACTAAGCGGAATAGGAGCTCCGCATCGACTTCCCCTCAGAGTCAGGGTTAATTTCAAATTAGTGGTAACAAATTGTTACCAACAATATTCGGAATAACAACGTTTATTGCAATAACACATTCGACAAAATAACATTATTTCATACAAATGTTACACCACAAGTGTTGTTAAACCACTTTTCGAACAAACAATATTATGCAAAACAATTTCGATCAATAAATTTTACACATTAATCATTCGACGAAACGTGTTCGAATGCAAAAAAATAAGTTTAAAAATAAACAATTTTCGACCATCCGATACACACCCGAGTGCCAGTATTATTAGTATTATTTAGTATTTATTTCTCCATTTTAGTATTTATATCGTTGTCTAGTAGGTACCCATAGTTTGGGACTAGGTCAACCGAGACTTAGTCTACGTCGAAGACGTTTATCGCTATGCCCTCGGGAGCTATCAAATTATCCAGTATAAAGCCTCTAGGATACAATAAGTGATCTTGCCAATTTTTTTTAAGATCCGTTGAGTCGTTTTATCGTGAAAAGGTTATAATCAAACACAGAAACAAACATAATTACTTTCGCATTTAGAGGTAAAGTACTAGTATGAAAGTATGTACAGTCAAGGGCAAAAATATGTATACACTTTAGTACCTTGTCTATTTTCGTCATATTTGAACTGCCATATATGAACTGACCAGTGGTTAAAGTGACAAGGTACTAAAGTGTATACATATTTTTGCCTTTGACTGTACTCGTATGTGAAGCACGGAATGAGGAAAAAAAGTACCAAGCAGATGTGTGGAGGAATAAAACACTGCGATAACCCGAAATGATTGTAATAAGGCGAAAATGACCTTGTTTTATGATTGATGCCTCTGACAAAATACGCTGGTTAAAATTCGTCACCGAGTTAAAATGTAAGTCGCTTAGAGAATGAGACGGATGGTCACCCCGGAGGGAGGAGGGTGTTACTTATTCATTAAAATGGTTGCGGAAACTCGTTTAGAACCGCGGCGGACGCCGCACTTTATCCGGCATCCCCCATTGGTTATTGTGCCTCCTTTACCGTAATGCCGCCATTAAATTGTTTTAAGTAATTGACATTCTTTAATTTTAATGTAATTACCAATAAGTACTCTGTCATCTTAAGTTCTGTCTGGGTAGACTGATTTTGTTTGAAATGAAATTTATTTCGTAGTTAGATTAAGGTTACAGTTTGCTGCTTATAAATATAATTGTGTTTCACTTAACCCTATCCTTACAACCTGTACACGCCTTTTTTTTATATGAAAGTAAAATATGATGTTGGTAGACAGTAGGTCAGGATGATTTTTTTTCCAATTGTTTAGTAAAATAATTACTTAACAAACGTAATTTTTTGTTTCAAAAAATACTTATCTTTGTTGTATAAAATTCTAATGTTAGTATTATTTAGTAAAACAGTATTAATAGAATTACTAGGTGCCTTATAGTACCTACTCTACATATTTATTAGGTCTTCAAAATTTACAAAAACGAACGTTATGTATTTTATAAACACAAACTACTTCCAACTACCAAATTAATTGCAAACCTCCTTAATGAGAATCCGCACAGCGCTTTCAATATCTCATTAACGCTCTCAGCACAAAATTAACCACATTTATATAAAATGTATTTACAGATAACTCTATAACTTAATCTACACCTATCGAATACTACCCCGCGAAGCCGCAATCTGATTGGCCGGGATTCGCATCCCCTGATGCGCTCGTCCAATCACAGCCCCTCATTTTAAAGTTACGGGGAGGAGCTTTAGGGGTTTTCATGACGTGAATTTTGCGAATTTGCACAGTCCACGACAGTTAGTGACAGATGCAGCACTATTTCACTTTTTGGCTCTGTTACGTATGAAGTTTTATAGAGTTTGCGAAGTTTACTTTCAAGTGATTTCGATCTTTCGACCTGTTTTAATCTTTGATAAATAAGTAGAATAATTATAATTTTGCTGTTCTGAAATTGCTTGAGCAATGGCGGGTCCGTACCTGTCGCCGTTGCCAGGCGATTTGTTAACCGAGTACATGTTTGGGCGGCGGAGACAGCGGCGGAACCGGACCACCTTCACTCCCCAGCAGCTGAGCGAGCTGGAGTCTCTGTTCCAGAAGACGCACTACCCTGACGTGTTCCTGAGAGAGGAGGTGGCCTTGAGGATCAGTCTCTCTGAAGCGAGAGTGCAGGTTTGTTGAAACTGAAGGATTCATTGAAGTTATATAACTGGCCATTTGTGAATCTTGTTACCTTTCAATAAGGCTCGCTAGTGGTCAGTTAATAGAGATGCTGTTTGTACCTATTGGTTTTTAAGTTTTTGGAGGGCCATTGCTTTCTATTTAAATTATAATTATACTTGTATACTTACCCATTCAAAAATGGTTATAATCAAATGGTATTAAAAGAAATTACTAACTCGCTTGTTTGCGTTTTTAGATAGTCTTGATTACTGACTAGCACTGAAAAGTTACCACTTGAAAACTGGCAGGTTTAATAGTAACAAAACCGGGACCATGTCCAGAGTAGCGTTTCGACGCTGCTACTACAAACACAAAAAACTATCCCGGAAAACAACAAGTAGGTTAAAGGAAAAATATGCTAAAAGTCGTCAATGTACTCGTAATTAGAGTTGTCACGTCATTTGTAACTTTAGGAAACTCAACCTTATTGTTGTAGAATGTCAGATTGACTTTGGACCTAAGGTGGGTACTAAATTTAATCTCGTGACTGTACCTACCAACAAATTGTCTATTTAAAGTAACCTGAGTTACGCTGATCGTTTTCCTTTTAAATTCTATAATAAATATTATGTGCGCTTTCATTTAAGTATTTTTTTTATTACTTGTTGATTGGGCTGTATGGCAAATGACACTTTTCGAGTTCAATATTTCCTATACAATCCCCCAAATTTAAAAGTTGATATTAACACGTCGGCACTTTTTAAAATATTTATCAGAGCAATTAGAGCGGTTGAATCTACTCGTAAGTCATCTTCCATAATTCTTGAATTACTGTTCGAACTGAAAAATGTGTTTAAAAAAGAAAGAAAAAACAAAACCTAGACACAGAATCAATCAGTTAAGTACCGAATCACGTACGGACAAGGTCACAAATAAATTAACAATTAGGAAGGAAGGGTACTCTTTAGCCCGCTCAGCTGTGAATTAAAGATATGCCACTGTTATTGATGAATTTGGACTAGTAGGTGAGTACAAATGCTTTTAAATAACTATTTTTATTCTTATCAATTCAATATTTATGGGTGTTTTAGTATTGCCTCTCCAAACCCTTATCCGTGTCACGGGGTGACTCGAGAGTTGCGCCGCAAAAAGATCAAAAGGGCCGAGTGGACCCTCCGGTTCAATTGGACCCTCCTCTCTCGCTTCCGTCTGTTTTTAGTCTGCTTTAAATACGTGCTTTTGATCTTGAAATCAATTCGACTCTTGTGAAACATATGAAATTTGTATAAATTCGTAAAATTTTCATTCATTACTTATTTAAATATTTTATTGCACATTATTGAAATCGTGTACAAAAGGCGCACGGCTTCAAAAAACCAAAAGTACCTAAATAGGTGCACTAAAATGTCAATCAATTTTCTTTACTGATCTAAATCTTAAAAAAAGGTTGGAATATGATTTGTTTTTTTTATTTAATAACGTAGTATAAATATACGTACTTACATACATAAATTACATACTTACATACATATTCTGAATACCTATACTCGTATTCAAATATGCAAGTAGCTGACAAAAGTAATGATGATCTTAGGCTCGAAGAAAAGTAAAGAGACAGACGAAAGGTAAAACTCACGAAGCTGAATCCCTAGATAGAAGATGCAAACGCTACTAACATTTGACCCCATGGTTCGTAACATCGTAACGCACGAGAATTTCCTCCCATACATCTTGATAGATAGAAAAGAAAAACGTTAGTATAACGTTTGCAGTTTGGTTATTAGGAGTACGTCGCATGCGCAAAGGTAAAAAAAACATTACGGAGTCTTGCTGCTTGAACTGTAAAATAGTATGAAATAAACGGGTACTTACCATCAGGGATTGTAACCGGTTACAAATAAACCGGTATTTATTTAGGTTAAACCGGTTAATAATTTAGGTTACGTTCGAACGAAATGATTTGGGAACGTTATTTCGAAGCGCTCCCTAACCGGTTACTCTGTGTTTCGATACGGGATGAATGACCGCTGTCGCGCGACGAGGCGCTGCTGGTGGCTGCGCTATCAATCTAATACCATAGCAAACCAATCCTGTCTCCTTAAACGAGCGGTCATTCACCCCCCACACGGAGGAACCGCTCTCTAACCGGTAAATTGATTTCGTTCCCTGTTTACGCTCCGACATAGAGATACCGGTTAGAGCGGTTCTTGCGAGCGTAACCTTTATTATGGGTTAGGCTCTCAAAGTGCGGCTCTAACCGGTACGGAAAATAAACCGGTTTTCAATCCCTGCTTACCATAAAACGGGGTGAGTACGGATTAGGGGGTGAGTAGGGACACAACCTAAAATGAAGCATACTCGTATGTTACTAATTATGAGACTGAAATTATTTTCAATAGACGTAACGTTATTGTCCATTTAATAATTGTTCTTATTTGTAACAAGTTATAACTTATGTACCTAGGTTGTGTCCGTACTCACCCCTTAATCCCTACTCACTCCGTTTTACAGTCAGAGAAAGAGTGGAGCAAAGTAGATGACTCCGCCACGGACGACGCGGCAACAGTGAATCTCTGAGACGAACTTGAAGTTGCTTTAGGTGCTTGGTGCTAAGGGGGTCATTAAGAAAGAAGATAAAAAAATATTTCTAAAATTAACTTCCGCACTACTTTGGCTAACTCATCCATCACGCACGAGGGATTTATTGTAACGCATGTACTGCACTGCACTGCACTGCATTGTACTGCATGAGGAAATGGAGTGTGTTGTTTTGTGTACCCTTATCATGAGTTACATTTACCTCACTCTATAAGCGTGTTCAGGAGTGGAGACCGCGTCTTGGCAAACGTAGCGTGGGACGCCATCTGGCCAGATGACGGGATGACTTGCTTGTAAGAGGGCCGGCAGCTACTGGATGCATAAAGCATTAGACCTGGCTCTGTGGCATTCCTCGGGAGAGGCCTATGTCCAGCAGTGGACTGCAACGGGCTGATGATGATAATGATGATGAGAGTACTGCGAGTTCTGCAAGAGACAGAGCATTCTACTCGCTAGCGAGTACGTTCATTGTAACTCATGGTAAGGGTGTTCCTTTATGACTTCTAGTAGTGTTAATGCCTTAACGGACTTTATATGTAGATGGTCTTTATTAGATTTGTTTTTTTTAACACATACCTAGTTATCACGAAAGTTAAAAATGTTTCGTTACACTTATAATATAACGGAAAGTAAGTCAACCGCGATTTGATTACCTACCTGTTAACAATAACATCCCGATATGTTGGCGCGGTTTGGGTTAGTTTTGTCAAATGTATGACACTGGTAATCTTAAATTGTATTTACCCCACCCGCCGACGATGAGCGGAAGCCAGTAGAGCCAGCGATCAACTACTAATACATGTGTCACTTTTATTGACACAGGATCTATAACTAGATCTTTTATTTTGACAAAGTAGTGGAGCTCTCTCCGGTAGTGTGAACAGCCAACGATCAACTATTAATATATGTGTCTCTTTTATTGATACGGGATCTATATGATTATTGTTAATTTTACTAATATTCAATCTTTTGTTCATTTATTGAGCGAGAAAATAGGTGATAGCTAATCGGTTCCTCGCCGGAAGTGGAACAAAGCTACACGGACGGAGTCACGGGAAAAAACCAACGACTTAAATAAATAATAAATAAATAAATATACCAAGTGACCTAGTCCCAAACTAAGCTCTAGGCTTGTACTATGGGTACTAGACAACGATATAAATACTTGTATAGAGGAATATATGTATACAAATACATAGAAACATCCATGACTCAGGAACAAACATTCGCGCTCATCACACAAATATCTGCCCTTACCGGGATTTGAGCCACTGTATTATTATGGCTTACAGGTTTGGTTTATATATCTGTGACTTAAGACTAGTTATATGGTTAAGATCTAGTTTGTGTAGTTCAGGTGTAGATTATATCTTCAGGCTGCCTTAAAACTCCGGTTAGTTTTAAATCTGACGTAGCTAAACGTTTCAGCTGAAATTAGTCTTGAATAGAGTCTGCATACAGTGTACCTGGATGCCTTATTCCGATCAGAGTATCCGCAAACGTCTCGAAGATTTGTCTCCCTGTTCCTTCCCATCTTTGGAAATCCACCCATCTACTTCAGGACCAGACATCCACTCGACCACACTTTCTTAAATGTTTTTTTCGCGCAGCGCGGCGTGTTTATGCGATGTAGGGTAAACGTGGATAAAACATCTGTCACTTTCTGGCCAGTATGTAAGTGCGAGAGTGATAAAGGCAATCATAATATTCATAATACAGGGGCTGGTTGCGTAAGAAGTACCCAAATGTGATATATGACCGTTATAACCTATCACCAGGAATGGAAGGTATAACGCACATGGCCGGTCAAACAGTTTACTGACAATTGTCGAAAGTTACGCATACAGTCGCGCGTTACGCAGAAGTAGGGGAAATTAATGTTCTGATCCATAAGTATGTATGAATGGTTATTTTGTTTGTCTGCTGATTTCGATGAACGAGTTGTCTTCTTTCGATTACGCAGTGTTTATTTTATCATCATATGCTAAAGAATTACATTTCCTAAACATATAGATGAAGTATTTGCTAAATGCTAGTAGGTAGTTTGGTTTGGTTTTTCAAAAAATCCCTTTGGTGTTTTGGAGTTCCCATATAGCCAAAAAGCCGTTTTGTTTGACCACTCCGATAATCGGATGGGACTCGGTAACACTATCTTTGGGTTTGCGATTGTCGTAACGTAGGCTATGCATACTTTTGCAGAGAGACGAAATATACGTCCGATTCCTCCCTCTTTGTCAGTTAATTCTAATGTTTAGTTGACATCGCACGGACATAGCTAATGGCTGAAACGTACAATACTCATCGGTTAATTTAATCGTTGAAAAATACGGTTTCTTTTTGTAGGTAAACATAATTGATAGACAGGTAAAAAACAGCGTCAGTACACTCAGAATCGACTATCAGGGCCTCTATTATCGTCTTTGACCGTTCTGGTGTTGTTTTAACTCGGACACCATTACTATCAAGTGAATAAAAGCTATCAAAACGTTGACAATACGATAACTGAGGGGCTATTGCCTAACGCACTCGCAATTGCAGTTGGCTTCAAAGTGGAACAATTGTTTTCATTTTGTATGCAGACCACCCTTCGATTTTCAAAATGAAAACATTTGTGAATGCCAGTGCCTTAGGCAATAGCCCATCAGGTCAAAGACGATATGGTTTGTACCCCCTAGAAACTCGACCCAGGAGTGAAATCTGACGTGTATTCCCAACGTTCTCGTAATGTAAATTGTAAGCTAACCCTAAGTTTTTTTTTCACGATCTCAACAAATTGTTGACCCTTTTCTTCGCAATGTTGAGCCGGTTCAACAAGTTAAAGGTTCACTTTTTTATATTTTTTTGTAACTATTTTTCTATGCTCTTTATGAAACTAAAGAGGTTTGAACACACGTCATTTTCCAATTTTGCGAATAAAAGGGTTAAGTAACTGATTACTAAAACAGATAACAAAACGACTCCTATGTGCCATTTAGCAACCATCCCTTAAACACAGAATGGCGGACTTTAAAAACATACTAATGAGTACCTGAAATAAAAAAATACTTAACCGGTGAATTATCAAATTGCTATTACAAATATGTAGCTAAATGAACAAAGGTTTTAACAACCAACGGCTCAATTCTACTGGGTAAATCAATATTGCTTTTGACGAGTTATCGTTTTGTTTTCTAATCGGCCACCGTTACTGTCAAGTAAGTAAGAGCTATCGTAGGTAAGTAACGTGGACAATACGTTACCACGTCAAAAGCAGTATTGTTTTACCGCCTAGAATAAAGGTCTAGGGATGTTACGGATGCAGATGTTTTAAGACTGAAATTCGCGAATATTTAGGTACAGATGCGGATGTAGGTAAAATAAAATAACTAAAGATTATTTTCATTAATTTATATTCATGAAAAAATTAGTGCAAAGAAGACTAAAAGTTATAAATCGATGAAAGGACTAAATAAACTTCACAATAGTTGCATGAAAATATCAAACCATATTGCAGTTGAGTTATTAAATTTAAACAATGATTTTCGTTAAACTTGTCTCTATGGAACAGCTTGGTGGACTCTGAGCCCATATACATTTGCAATCTTACGAAGACTAAGATGGAATGCTGTCATATCCCGAAATCAGAACACAACATTACAAACACTGTTGCTTGCTTACAGGTTAAGATGGTGATAGCGATCTGGACGGACCTTGCACTTGTATTGAATTAACAGTTTCCAAAATTTGCGGGTGGTAGAGCAGGGTAACTGTGACCGAGCAGTTACAGCAACGAGCTTCTAGGGAGAACAGGGGGGTTATTATGACATAGCTATGCAGTTCATTTTACGGTGAGCGTAAAGAACGGAGCTATAGCAGTTACATAACTCGGTCCTTATCTCTCAGCGTAAAATGAATGGCACAGATAGGTCATAATAACCCCACTGACTCGCGAGCCGCGTATACATCACGATCTTAGGCGTGCAACAGTTACGGCTACGGCTCGCTTGTGAGTGACGTAGTCTGGTCCTTTAAATGTGTTCCGCTTAAATCTAGATACATGTTTGATAGGTCGATTAGTGGATAGGCGTTCACGTTTAAATAAGGTGACCTCTACCTTAATATATGCCTGGTAACCTGCCTTGAAGAAGCAGTGTTTATTCATACATTTATGTTTCAAATGTGGGTGATGTGGGGGTAAAATGGTAAAACTACTAGGTAGACAAAAAGGCGTATATAAATCAGTCATTTCCCTTATCGTTTCCTTATCTGGGATTTTTATTAAAAATTGTTTTCGCACGTGATTGCAACGCTCAAGCTGAACTTAGGCAACGAATGTTACAAGCCGAGAGAAAGATCAAATAAGAAAACTCACAATCGTTAAGAAAAATTTCTTAAGACGTTGCAGACTTTGCATTTCTGTAAGAAGAGGGCATTTTGATAATCTTCTATAAAAATCAAAAAATATGAAATTAGTAGGTACCTAGCTAAATTTTTACCATCCCGCCCGCAACTGTAAGGCTGCGTTTCCACCAGAGCTGTGCGAGGCAGCTAAGTGGCGTTGCGAGGAAAAATCCACCAATAGGATACATACATACATTAAATCACGCCTGTTTCCCAGAGGCCACTTCTTTCCATTTGCTACGATCTTGACAAAATTCTTTCGCTTCTTCCACATTCATACATCAAGTCATGCACGCACGTCGGTTTCGGGTACTTAAGATTCGGCCCTTTTCCAGTATTTCTCCGATTTGACTCGAAAAAGTACGCCTAGGGCGGCCCCTTCCGACCCGTCCACTCACTTTCGATCTGTATATCTCTTTCGTCAATCTTCTTTCATCCATCCTTTCCAAATGACCGAACCATCGAAGCATGCCCTTTTCAATATTAGTCACTACATCTTCTTTTATTCCACATTTCTCTCTGACTTTTTCATTCCTTACTCTATCAATAGGATAGTGAAGCTAGTAAAACAAAACAATGGATTTTTCCTCGCAACGCCGCTTAGCTGCCTCGCTCAGCTCTGGTGGAAACGCAGCCTAAACCCACAACCGCGCTCCAGCGCCGCGGACTACGACTTTGGAAGCCGATTTCAGCGTAAAATGGACTATTACGAAACTCATTTTTTTATTATTTTAGTAAGCTACACCGCTGAAGTTTTTAAAAATAGTTTAAACTTATGGCACAGTCATTTTGATTTTTAAGAGCTTTATGAAACTTTTTCTCCGTCCTACTCAAACCTGCAATTTTCACTTTTGACCCTTTTTTCGGTAACGGTTTGGGGTTTAGTATAGTCGATTATTTTACGTATGAAAGATAGTTTCAAGACGATCATGTTGCAAAAAAAATAATTAAATTACTTTTACTATAAAATTAGTTATAATTTTTTAAAACCACTCTGGTAGAAAATTCACAATACACATAAAAAAAATCATAACTTCTAAACTACAAAAATTGCGTAACATACATGGGGTATTTTCGGACACAACTTGGTGAGAGGATTCCATAAAAAAAAATTGGACGTCACTACTTGGACCACCCTGTACGTAGAAGCAGTGCCTCTATTATACGACGTTCAACAATATCGCTTTTGACCTGTTATCGTATGGTCAACGTATTGACAGCTCTGGTTTGGTTAGCCGAATTTAAACAGCAAAATGCCCATATTTAATGCCCATAGAGTAGAAACCCTGTCTATCTTAATCCTCACAGTAGGCCTACCTATTTGATTTCTAGGCCACTTTGGACTAATGTTAAAGTGACGTTGTCAACAAAAACGTAAAAGACTCCCCTATGATTTGGTTTACAACGTCACGTTGACAAAGTCCATAGTGGCCTAGGAATCAAATTGGTTGACTGTACGTAAGATTGCAAGTCACCTGTGGGGTTATTATGACCTATCTGTGCCATTCATTTTACGCTGAGAGAAAAGGACAGAGTTATGTAACTGCTATAGCTCCGTCCTTTACGCTCACCGTAAAATTAACTGCATAGCTATGTCATAATAACCCCCCTGTGTTCTCATTTTCATGTCTGTTGGTCAGTTGGAGCTAAATAGAGATGGCCCATTGCCAAGAATATATCCGGAGTCTGAAATATCAATCGGAAAAAATGATTTATTATTTGAGTTGCTTTGTACGTAGGGTGACGGCACCAATGATAGACACTATTATCTGAAGGCACACTTAATTTCTAATTCAAAGATCATAAGGTTATAAATTGATTGTCTCAAAAAATATGAATAACCTTTATCTTCTGTAAGTTCTGTAACACAACCACCATTCCCCACCCGTAAATTTTAATTATGGTATCTTGATATTTATGTCATTGAATTATGTATGCGCAAGTCATAATAGTAGGGTTTAATTGACCCATTAGAACCTGGGCATCAAGGACAACTTGCCCGCGACTTTATGTTGGTCAATATCAGCCGTCTTAAATCTGTTTATTAATATTAATAGATACACACAATTAGCAGCAAACAAGAAACCAAAGTTGTGCTTGTCGTTCAGGAGTCCTTAGCTTAGATGCAAATGATTTATTTTTCTAACGCTCAGATGTCATTCTCGACCGTTACGATAAACCACGTGGTCAACTGTCCACTTTCGTGTACGAGTTTAATTACAAGCTTCTGGAAATTATATGAATAAATACTTACTTATTTACTTACTATGCCATTCGTTCGTTTGCAGGTGTGGTTCCAGAACCGGCGCGCCAAGTGGCGCAAGCAGGCGCGACTGCAGCTCTTGCAGGACGCTTGGCGCATGCGTTGCCTTGGCCTGGGCAGCCAGTCGCTGATGCCAGGTATTTAATTTGCTATTTTGAACGCTGGGTTATGCAACGACGGAAAACACTATTGGTTTTGACCTGGGCCTCTACGAGTATACATCATATGATCATATCATATCATCATAAACGTCTTTGACCTGTTATGGTATTGTGTTTAACTCGGCCGCCATTACTGTCAGTAATGATGCCAGTAACTAAGAGGTATTAAAATGTTGACAATACCTACCATAACATTAAAAAATATATTGTTTTTACGGCCTATATTCCCGGTCCTGTTGTCGTATTTTCAACGTTTTGATAGCTCTTATTCGCTACCTATCTTACTTACTAACCTACCTATCTTTTAATATCATATATCACCGTCGAAATGTGCAAAGATTTAATGCTAAGCTGACGAATGGGGTTAGGGCTTCGACCAAACACACAGTTAATCTGAACAGTTCACTCAAACTGCTTGCACGTGACTTCACCAGTTAAACCTAGGAATTCTTATTTCTTCGGCCCCCATCATCTAAACGACATGATATATGCAGTTTTAAATCTAATTGTGAGCTCTTAAGCACCAAATAAATTTTAATTTTACAGGTCACACAAAACCTCCAGACTCATCACCGGAAGGACCAGATTCCCCATCGGGCAAGGACTCCCCAGAGCTACCGGCCTCCATTGAGAACGCAGAAGCAAAAACCCGCCAGGACCCATATCACCACAATACCATGCAAGAATCCATGCCTCCTATGCCTCCAGTTCATGACATTCCGCCACCAATGCCGTACACAAACGATGAGAGAATGCTGCAGCAGCCGAACTTTTCCTTTCCGTCTTTGCTGATGACACAGCCAATGGACAATGAGAACGTACCCACAGATCTTAGAATGACGTCAAAGAATTGCCCTTGCGCTACCGCCGTTCCAGGTATGGAAGAACCTCAGAATTTAGCGTATCGCTCGCAAAGATTCGAAGCAAAGGAGAGTGAAAGCGACAGTGACACGGAGATCGATCTGACTTCTCACTCCTCGAAAGACGATGATTTGCGAGAGTCTGAAAGACTGGCCAACAGAATAGCTACCAGTATTTTCAGAAGTGATACCGTTTTGCACGATCTAGTTCCAAATGATCTCAGTCTGGGAGCTGTCAAAAATACTAGCAGCGATAGGAGTATTAGCAGGAATAATATGTAAAAGACTAAAAATTCGTCATTAGTGTGTGTGGTGATGTTAGCTAACTTATGCATAGGGTCTGTTTCGTTGGTTTCGTGACTGAGGTCAGTCATTCATTTGAATGACACAGAAGCAGCACGAAGTTAATACTATTAAAATCTATAGCTCTATTTGGCTTAGTAACTCATACCTAACGTTTTTTGGAGCTTTGTTTTATTTAGGCTGCTGAACAGCTGCACATAGTAGGTACCGTAGATATGCATTCACGTGCCTGACATGACAATGACATGCAGCTCGTAAAAGTACTTAGAAACAAATATTTGGTCACCAAGCAGTGCACCATCTCTAGTGATGAAGATGTCCTGTAAATAGGAAAAAGCACAGAACATCAAACCGTCTTTAAATGTTCTGTGGGAGATAGTGTACATAATATTACGTATCATTAGCACGATTATAAGTCGAATACGTTATCTGATGTATAGTCGGCCAAAAAGTGATTGCAATCCTAAGTTCGACTATTGTTTGCACTTACTTCTCTCGTCCGTTGCTAGAAACAATCAGGATAATAGACCTCCTAGAACATATCGTTGATCTAATGCACATTGCGAGACTTTCATAACACTGCGCACTGCCGCATGCCGTGATACCAAAGAAACTGCATAGTATCAGTACAAGCATTTTAATGTGGATTCCAATAGAGTATACTATACAGGGTGTCTCAAAAACCAACGCCAAAACTAAGAGGGCTGATATATTTCAGTATCATTCAGTGGCTACATAAAATAAGATAAAATTACAAAAATCCGATTAAAATTATCGATATCTCAAACTAGTAAAAATCGCTAAACATTCATAGAAGTTCAATCGATAGTTTTTTAACTGCTCTATTAGCCCTTACAGTTTTGGCGTTGGTTGTTGGGACACCAAGTAGAATATTTGAATACTACATTGTAGTTAGCTGCCTTTTTGGTTTTACGACAGAACAGCACGTGGCGTGTCGGTCCGGTAATTTTAGTGTCCCTCAAAATGTGTTGGTCGGTCGTTGTGATAGTCTTGAGGGCAGGCCTAGGCAAGTATGGCGTATTTCGGTAGGCTGATGTTGATGTAGGTAACCGGACATTATAGATGCTGTTTATTTTGCTTTAAATTAATAACAACTGTTTATATATAACACATTAGGCCTGCTAACTATGTATGGATTGTGTCATTTAGTATCGTCAATAGTTTAAGCGTACCTAGTGTAAAATTGTAAATAGTAATAACTGTCGCTAAAATTAGTAATGTTCTAAACATTTAATAATTGTAGAAATAATAATAAATAGTAGAATAGCAAACTTTAAATTGATATTTTTATTTAAGTAAGTAGGTAGTTTTTAATATATTATGGTTGGTCTAAACTTAATAAAACGATTCAAAAGACATGAACAAAATTGATTATTTAAATTAGGGACTAGTCAAGCCGTTATTTGATCTTTAGACACTTTAGACAGTATTGTAAGGTTGAATAAAACCGCCAATGAAAAATTTCATGTTTTATTTCTTAATAATACATCTTCTCATAGGTATAATAATAATATTCTTACAGTTTCGTAGTATGTAAAAAATTCAGTCTGGTCATCTTGACCTTGTTTATCATATTTTATGTCGATCAATAGTCATAAGGAGCGTCCTCACTGAGAGAATTCGCGTGTAATGATCATTCAGCGCGAACATGGAGAGGTGTGTAAGCTTTGTAACGCTCGACTCAACGTCCACACCACTCGGATATTCATGCAAATGCTCTCAGTGAGGACGGTCTTATAGATATAAAGTACTTATGTACTTATGGTATATTTCACACGGGGTAACAATAAGGACAAGAACATTGCCAAAGCTACAAGTTACATTGGTTATTAGTTACATGGCCTGGTAACGTAATTTTTGAAAGCTTGCAACAAAATGTTTAACCAATTTAAAGACAAACTTGTCAGTTCTCATTTCTCTAGAGCCGGGTACTCGTTAGCGAGTTGTTACTAGTAGTGTGTTTTTGCCGGTTCTAGCTCAGAGGCGAGGTGGTGAGTTAGTTCGCTAGTTCCAAAAAAAATCCGCAAGAGGTGTGATAAGAATGGTGTGAGGGCGCCACTAGCGCATATAGGCGAGTTAGTTCGCTATGAGTTGTAGTAGTTCCAAAAAAATCCGCAAGAGGTGAGATACGAATGGTGTGAGGGCGCCATTAGCGCATATAGGCGAGTTAGTTCGCTAGTAATTCCAAAAAAATCCGCAAGAGGTGAGATTCGTATCACACTGTTACTACATCTGTTGCACATAACATCGTGATGTGTGCTCGAGGCAATCCTCCACAAAAAACTCGTTACTGTTACGGCTTCGGTTACAGTAACAGCTCGCAAGTGAGTACTCGGCTTAGCTGGTTACATAATCATTACTTAACATGGCTTGGTAATTAAAAATAGCACGAATAGTTGTGTACTACCGCAATTTTTTCGTGAATTCGATAATTTCCAAAGAGGTTTATAAGGAATCTGTTTGGATGGCATGTCGAAATTGACATAGCGTCATTAACATTATTTCATTACAAAGTAGCTGTTCGCCATCTTCGCTAACTTGATTTGACTTGCTTTCTTAAACGGTAAATACGTTGTTTTTCCGCCCCTGAAAGTGGTGGTGGTGGTAGGGGAAGAGGGGGATCAAATATATATTTTAAATAATTTTGTCAGGTCACACATTTTCACAAGGACATAACTATCATTATTGTAACTTTTAAAATTAAGAAGATCAAAGCTCTCGAAAGTACACGTTTCTGGAATGCACGCTGGGATTACGAGGAAGACGTTCATCGAATTCACAAAAACATTGTTATTAGGTTTTTAACCCTACCTTTCTTTATTGTAAAAGGGATTAGTGCCTTAGTACCAAATACTTTTGAGTCCAACCGTAGACTAAAATATTTTACTGGTATGACAACCACTCACGAGATATGAAGTAATATCCGAAAACAATATATTGGCAACTTCCTGAATTTTTGGGCTATGCTTTTGTGTTAGGTTCCAGAGATGACATTAATGACTTCTGAATTTAATAAATGGTTTTTTTTACTACAACTTTTTTTGTACAACTACAATACCCCTACTATAATTACAATCGTAGTGAGAAATGGGATTGAAAAAATCCATGCGTGCATATTCCCTATTATAGCACCAGCACACATTTCGTTATAACGTTAATAGTTATTTGTTATACATGGGGGGAAAGTTGTATTTTACCTGCGAGTGTTCCTTTGAAACACGAGCAAGCGAAAGGATTCTGTGATAGAATCCTGAGCGTAGCGGTGTTTCAACACACATAACGTAAAATAACTTTTTGTACTCGTCGATTAAAATGTGTGTATTACGATTTCATAGAGAATACTGTAACGTCACTCTTTTCATCGTTGAATAGTCTAGATGTTACTTCCGAAACAACCGAAATAACTATTTTGATACGCTCTAGACAACCGAAAAAAAATTGAAAATAGAACTTCGTATTTAAATAATATGTGCCCTTGTTTAAGGAGACTCGATGCGGTACAAAATTGCCAATATTGTATGGCGTTTTGGAACGTAGCAGCATCGCGTCATCTGTCAAAATTCTACTTAAACTTGCTGCTGTATCCAGGACATTAAAAAAAAACCACCTTGTCACCATCAGAAATTAACAAGTTTATAAACGTCACTCTTTTCATAGTTGTTACTTCCGAAACAACCGAAATAACTATTTCGATACGCTCTAGACAACCGAAAAAAATTTGAAAATAGAACTTCGGATTTCCATATATGTGTCCTTGTTTAAGGAGCCTCGATCCGATACAAAATTGCCAATCTGTGTCGTTTCGGAACGTAGCAGCGTCGCATCATCTGTCAAAAATCTACTTTTAGTTTTCTTATATACTCGTATTAATGACTTACATTATTAATTTTAATGAACTCGTACAAAAAGTATTGTTCACAATAGTGTCATAATTAAGCTTTTTAATCTCGTACCTTACTTAGGCCACTCAGCAAGCTTCGTGGCCTAAACACGGTACTCGACTAAAAAGCTCTCTATTATAACACGATTACGAAAAATACTATTTCACCCGTGTATACTTAATACAAAACTTTTCACCTCACTACAGCGAGGAAAATAAGAAAAAAGGTTTGTACTATCAATTTTGTTTTCCGTAATTCCACAGGTGTTAATGCGTCTTCGTCACTCGAATCACTCATTATTAATAACAAAATAAACTAGAAAAACATGCGAATATTTAACGTTGACGACTTAATTTAAAAGTTTTGACTTAAGTTTTTTCTAATTATTTCGACTTACTTGGACTGTCAGAACATTTTATACGTTTTTACAACCGAAGAGATAGACAAGAATTAAAATAAATTTGTAAGCGCTCATTCCCGAAATACCAGTATTTCGAAATACATAAGTACACTTTTTACCATATTGTCAATAAAACAGATTCGAAATAATGGGTGAACATAATAAACAATATCATTATTCGTATTTTTAGTTATGGAATTACGATATACTTATTGAGAATCAGGTATTTTAAAATACTGGTATTTCGGGAATGAGCGGTGTAAGACTGTATTTAGTGTTTTTTACTCCATGTAATTCATTAATTGTGATGTTAAAAATACAGCACTTTTAACGTTTTACGTTTTGTTAGCTGTCAAATATCACTTAAGCTGCGTTCAAATGTCAAAACTATTTGTTCACATGTGGATAAAAAGCGGTTTTCTCAATAGATATCAAACAAACGAAAAGGGCTTTCCGAGCTAGTGAGATGAAAAGTATTGTTCATAATGTTCGTTATTCGCACCGACCGTCGTTATGCGTGCACCAGGCGGGCGCAATGGCGTCGGCGTGCAAGCCGCGCGCCAGGAGGCGCGCGCGTATCTGGTTCATGCGCGGCTCGGCGGTTAACGCGCTTGACTTCGGGTCCGACCACAGTCGCTCGGCGACCGCCGCTGCGCGCGGCCACGTCCGCGTATCTGGAATTAATCAAACCACCGATTGGCGACGAGGGTAAAAAGGTGCAATTCAGTGCGTATAATGGCCACCGTTTTTTAACGTTGTTAACATAAAATGTAGATCAACAGGGGATGGCCAACAATACAAACAAACCTATTTACTAGATTATCATACAATAAAGTTTTTCTAATACACTAACATACAATTCCATACATGTTATCTGTAGGTACGTTTTCCTTTCCAAGAAAATATTTCTTGGCAAGAAACAATACCTAAAAGAAAACTTTCAAACCTCGTTTTTCATAACATATTCAGAAATTGGGGTAATCGAAATTGGTTTAAGGGGTAAGAAACTTTATCGCCCGAAGCTAAATTTGTATGGGACCTATACAGCTCCGCGATGCATCGGCTCAGAATCGTCTTTGAGAATTGTTATTCTTAATACATACCTAAGTTGTAGCCGTCGGTGTACTCCGACCACATGGACACTTCGCCACCCAACACACCAGGATTAGAGGGCAGCGTATGAGTGTACATACGACGCCAATTGGAGTACAGGGTATTGCCCCAAAACCCGTGGTCCAGATACCAGATGTTTTTGGGGCAGGAGATGACGCGGTAGCCAAGCCTCAAGAGATCGTCGAGAAGTGGGCTCTCTACAGGCGACCACACTTCGATAACGTATCTGAAAGTGGTATAAGTCACATAAGCCCGGACAGATAGACAGCCGAGTATTATTACTCTAGTATTACTTTACAGTCAAGAAATCTGATGGCCGTACCTTTTTCGCCCTTGTCACAAAGATAATGTAAATAAAAAGGTATCTTTCAGTTTCCCTTCCTTACAGTACATCGTTAAAAGTAATTTGTGCTACTAAAGCTCTGGTTTCCTAGGATAGCGGTGCCGTCTTATAGCGGCCGTAATATGACGGCCGGTATAATATTATTTGACATTACGGTGTCTATCACCGCCCTCTAGGAAACCGCGCCATTTTGTTAACATAAAACAACGTTCTTTGTGACGTCATTCACAGCTGTATTACGGCCGCTATATGACAATGTTACATTATCAACGGAGTTGTACATATTCAACTCTAAGATCTGTCGACTCCATTTGTATAGAAAACCATGGACTGGCACTTAAGAATATATAAGCGAGTTTAAAATTAGAAGTGCCAGGGTCAAGGTGAGACGCAAGCAAGCAGAGCCCACTTGAATTTATGAATACGGAATAAGTTTAGTGAATGTAAATATCATTCATTGCCATTGTATAAATAATTTTGAATATTATTCAAAGCGGAGTATTCATTTATTTATTAAATCGTTATTGCACAAAACAATGTACTTAATATGCAAAAGGTGAACTTAATGCTGGAAGGCATTCTCTGCCAGTTAACCTTTCGGGCCAAGCAGAGATTGTGGATTGGGATTGACAGACCAACAGCGCCGAAGTCTTACCATGAGGGTTCCTTTTTTCCATTTTGCTACGGAACCCTAATGATAACGATATCTTACCTGTCTTTGTCCAAATGATCGTCGATTGTGAAGGGATCCGTGAGCTGGGAAGACCATAAGATGACCGGCTGCGCTTCGACCCCCGTGGCTTCAGTCAGCTGGTCGTCCCAGGTCTCCAAAGCTCGTGCTTGAAACTCTGACCAGAGTTTCATGAAACCGTTCCTGTCCAGTTCCATACCTTTGGTTTTCATATAACTCAAGATTTCAGCTGAGGAGTTCCAGCAATTAAAGACTACCTGGAATTAACCATATGGAAATAAAGCAATTATATGCAGATAATTTTGTTTATTATTGAATATGATATGTTTAGGTACAAGTAAAAGTCCGTTGTGCCTGCCAAAAACATGGGAGGTCGCCCATCCTCCCGCGGAAACGCAGCATTCGTACCAAATACAGATGCCGAATGGATATATAATTATCATTCGGTAAACCGTACCGTTGTAAAGTAATAAAGAGCTTGCTTTGGAGCTTGTCTTATCTAAAACGACACGCCCCTTCGTGCAAAAACGCGTGCGGTGGAATGATGTGTCATTTCAACATGTAAAGAGCTTTAAAATAAATCAGTTGAACTGATAATATGTACAACATCAGGGGTAAAAGCATAATTAACTTTAACATTGTTCTTTTTTTACCAACGTTACGATAGCTCTTAACAGTAATATATGTCAAAGATATGATTTTACCCAGTAGAATGAAGGCCCAGTTTTCCATCAGCTGAGATTCTACACCTTATTGTTTTTGACGAGATTCCGTATTGTTTAAGTTTTGATAGCTGTTATTTACTTGACAGTAGTGGCAGCCGAGTTAAAAACAATACCCAGGGGTTATTACCTAACGCACGTCGCAATCGCAATTGTTTTCATTTTGAAAATCCAAGGCTTGTCTGCATACAAAATGAAAACAAAATTGTTCCTCTTTGAAGCCGATTGCGATTGCGAGTGCGTTAGGCAATATAGGCCAGCAGTTCAAAGACGTGAAGAAAGTGTAACTTTAAGGAATTTTGTCAATATTGAAAATTCCTTAACGTAAAATATCAGTACGGTATTTTTTTTACTTCTATCGGTGCACCTTTAACGTGTAACAATGTTTTATTGTTAATCCCCTATAGACCTTTGTCACAGAAAGCCAATGATAACTTTTGCTTTCATGTGTTTGTCATTACTAGATGCAGTCTTTATGTATTCATAGGTCTCTGGTTAAGATCCGGTTGGAAGGACCAATTTTAGGATTGGGCTAGCGGTGAATGTTAAATAAAGATGGATGTTTATTGGCTTAAAGTTCTACCTGTTACGGGTATAAGAGTCGTTAGAAACAATGTTAGTGAAAAATGATCAAGAAATGTTAAAATGTTATAAACGTTATGGTCGCGGCAGTTCCGAAATATGCCCAAACTTATAACTACTCTATGTCGGCACTCGATGCGCCGGCGTCTACGACATTACTTAAAATCCAGGTATAAGGTGCTGTGCACCGAATATACCCCATTGCAAATTACCGTACGCTTTTGTTTTCTCCTGAGATCTCACCTCATCTCCTCCCATGTGGAACAGGGCTGGCTTGGGGAGCAGTTCAGCCACGTCTCTGTACAGCTCTTTCAGTACTTGGTACATAGCAGGGTTGGCGGGGTTGAGCTGCCCGCATGGAGCCTCCACGCAGTAATGACGCCAGTAATTCTTATTTACACATACTGCTAAGTCTCCCAGGCCAAATTCCTGGAATGGAAAAAACAGGGTAGCTGAAATAAAGCTTAAAAATAATATTATATCGCAAGCCCAAAAATTTACTTCCCAACTGTTCCCTTTATTCGAAAATTCATAAGTAAATAATCTCTTTTTCACCTCAGCAGCTCAAACAAGCAGGTTTTGCTGCTTAAAAACAGTGAGCAAAATTCAATTTTGCTGCGAGCGAGAGGCAAAGTAGCTTTTTAATTATTTTTTTTAAATGCCGTGAGCAGTGCTGGGGCTACTCACAACATTCGAAAAAATTGAACTTCACTTTGTTCTGTCACTTTCACTTCGATAGGAAAAAAGCGAGAGATAGAAACAACTTGATTCGAAGTTCGATTTTCAAATTCCACACATAGTAGGCCCAAAAAGAAACGCACGTTCGGATGCACACATAACCGTAAAATTGCAAATAAAACTATCTGTTAAACTTTGAAATGTGTTTATTATAACTATTTTATACAGTAGGTACAATCATTTTTTTTATTTAATGTTTTGAAGACAAAATTAATGAAAAATAAGAAGTTATGTATCTACATAATTTTGTTATCGTTTTAACAATCTTTAATTTCGTGACATAAACCGCGGGGGCAGTTTCAGAACGCATTTCAAAAATAGCGGGATTATTGTACTTAAAAAATAAAAAGTAATGTAATGTAAATGACGATGTAATTTTTGTTAATTTGTCCGCCATAGCCAATAGCCATAGACAAGGCCTAGTTAGGTTTTTTTTAAAGCCACAGACTACATAAAGCTGTATAAAGTTGTGTTTGCACTACGGCATTATCAAGTTGAGTGACAGGTTTTATCTGTTTCATGTTTATTTTTTCCACTTTTTATTTTATTAGTATTTTGCAAAAATGCTTGTGATTGATGCATATGCGATCGTGTCGTTATTTAGTCGTGTATTCACCAAATGGTCACAAGTCACAACGGAAGACCTGCGTTGGCCCTACCAGCTTCACGCTGTGTTGTTCTCGCTGCTGAGGTGAAAAGTTGTATGTCTCACACGAGACCAAAGTTTTTTACGTCTCGTATCTTTGAATCCCTCGCTACGCTCAGGATTCTAACCTAGAATCACTCGCTACGCTCGTGATTCAATAATAGAATCCTTCGCTTACTCGGGATTCAAAATCATCACTCGCAGCAAAAACCAACTTTGCTCTCTTGTTGAACAAATAACTATTTCCTAAACCCTAACTTTTCAAAATTAGCCAAGTGAATTTTTTGCTGCAAGTGTTGATTTTGAATCCCGAGTGAGCGAAGGAGTCTAAATTAAATCCCGAGCACAGCTGTTATTGGCTGTGTATTTAAGTTTCTTTGTCTCACGCTCGCAGCCAAATTAAATTTTGCTTACTATCTTACGCTCACAGCAAAATCCAATTTTGCTCACTGTCTTTAAGGTGCTGAAACATATTTTATCTCTTGTATTGTCGTGGTTATACCTTCCCCCACTGCCAGCCGTTGCCGGCATGCGCGGGCGCGTCGATCTCGATGACGACGCGGATGCCCCGCACCAGCGCGTAGTTGACCAGCTCCTTCACTTCTTCCGTCCTGTATATTTCGGACTTCGAATATGCACCATACCTGGTAATAGTAAGGTTTTTTTAGTTTAGATTATCGGGTGTCATGGGTGAGTGGTTCTGGGTTAAACTTACAATAGGAATACCTTGTAAACTGTGGGACCCGTTTGGACTCCAACGGGAAACTCTGCGAGTCAGTCACGTGCCAGTGAAAGATATTCATTTTACTAGTTGCCATTCCATCCAGCGTTCTCTTGATATCGTGCAATGGTATGAAGTTCCGGGAGGTGTCGAGATTCAGCCCCCTGTGCTTGAAGACGGGATTATCTATGATTTTGGCACCGGAAGTCATTCTGAGCCCACATTTGCTGCCACGGGATAAATCCACACTATCTGGTGCTACTAGTTGGGTAAAGGTTTCAAGCGCGTGGCGAGCGCCGAATACTGTGTCAGTGAAGATGTGAACTGCGACCGACCCATCTGTAATGTTTTGAATAAGATTAAGAATGTTCTTGTAGTATGTATGGGTTACCGTTGTAAAATTGAGTATAGTGTTTTCACAGCGGTCAATTAATTCTACTGTGAAGAAATTAAAATAATTGATGCCCTTGCACGTCGCTGCGCAAGCCAAGTTTCAAGAGACCTGTGGGCCAGACAAGATGCACTACGCAAAGTAGCGTTTCTCTTCGCTTAGTTTTTAAACCAATCGCGTCACTGGCAGATGACGTGATACGAAAAGTCACGTCGTACCAGGGACGCGATTGGTTTAAAAACTAAACGAATAGAAACGATAGCGTAATGCATCTTGTCAATTATTTATACATGAAACGCTAAATGGCTTGTATCTCAACAGCTGCCGCAGTAAAGCAAGCCAATTCAGTCACTTTTCTTATTGATATGGCATTAATCATTAAAAATATGTCAAGCTTAACCTTTGGTCTTTACGTCCAGTGCATACTGCTCATTAGTGTCCCAAGTGAGCCTGATGTCGGAGGACTTGACCGAGATGTAGACCACGACGGGCGTGGTGACGAACTCGGTGACGTTGCCGCGGCACTCTGCCAGCAGGTTCGTTGTTGCCACCTGAGTCATCTGCACCATCAGCGGCCGCGCCTCGGCTGGCACGTCGTTTAGGTCATACCTGCGGAACGATTGAACGATGAAGCGTCATATTAAAAGTTATCTGGCATTTGGCAAGAAATAAGAAATTTTACATTATAAGTTTAAAAAACATACCAGACATTCCTCCACACAGTCTAGTGCCAGTATATGGAAGACGTTATGCGCCTAGTCTGTTTTAATTACCAATTGATTTAATTTATTCTGATGAATTTTTACTTCACAATAAATGCGTGAGTATTTTGAATGTGAAAGTTCGTGTGTTAGTTTCTTACTCCTTCACACTGCAACGGCTGGATTTAGTACCTACATAAAAAATGGAATAGTGATAGTTTTTTTTTAAACCCACAACTGTTAAAACGTATTTGGAAAAGAATAAAATAATTTTAAAACCCCCGACTTAAATAATTTATGTAACGAGAGATAATAAATGTCAAAAGTTTTTATAAGTAGAGTTAATCTCTCGCGGAGTCGGTCATATAAACAATAGAGTACTTATCAGTTTTCATAGCACGTCCCTATACGTACTTATTAGGTTTTCGAAGATATAGATGTGTCAATAACATATTCAACTTCCTAATTATAGTGATAAATGATTGGAGATATTTTATTGCTATACTTACTTATTGATATTTATGTTGAAATATAAAATAGTGATGGCAGCCCTTGACGGATCTCCGTACTGTCGTGGGTAAAAATATTAAGAGGACAGTCCTAACGCTCAAATGGCTTGTAGGTACTCATCTCAACAAGTAGTTACCTACTACGCCCAGTTTCTTTACTTACTGCTTTAAATACTGTGACGTGACATGCGTTCGTTTTCATGCCTATTGCATACAAAGAAACATTATTGCACGTTGCGAAGTTTGTATAGTTCCACAATATCAGCTGGCCACAGTATCGAGAACCCCACGTCGTAGATGCGCATCATATACCCATGGGTCAAGTTAGTCTAGCTCGATCGAACGAGCTCGAATTTGCTTCGAAAAAGAATAACACCAGAGTACGCCGGGTTATGGGTCAGAATACCGTTAGATCCTGAGCACCGGCCGTTCACCTTACACAACAAATGGTTAACCAATATGCTATAACTCACACGCAAATATCGATAAGTATGCGTGCTTATCCGGTCGTTGGCCCCACGTTTACCTGCCACTTCCTACGAGCAGGAAAAACATCGGAGACAAAATAATTTATTGTTACATACAAGTCATAATTATTCGTAAATGATGCAAACATGAAACCTGAACTGTTTGTTGTCTTATGTAACTATCATATACTTAAAAGCGGTGTGTTATGTCGTTATTACTATTATTTATTAGTGGTATGTATCGCTGCTAAAATGCAAAAGCGCCACAAAACAAAAAACAGATATAATATGTAGTTGGATTTAAAACTTAAATATGTAGCATTCCGAATTTAAACGCAACACAAACACATTTTGATATGTGGCCCTTTTGCATTTAAGCAACGGTATATCCTACAGCTGTGTGGTCTCTTCTAAACTGAACCATAAAATAATTTGTGGCTACAGTATGATGCTTAGGCCCTAACCAATATGCATTAAGCTAACTAGCGTTTATGTTAGTTTCGTTTTTAAACCAATCGCGTCACTGGCAAGTAGATCACGTGACTTCGTTTCATGTCATCTACTAGTGACGCGATTGGTTTAAAACGATACGTATAGAAATGCTATTTAGCATAATGCACGTTGTAGGACCTCATGCTCTTTAGCCGAAGTATGGCTGAGCTCATTAATCGCAGACCGTAGACACGGATCGAGATGCAATCCTTGAGGTTGCTGGGCTCAAGGCTGTTCGAGGTCACTCGCTCCTGCAACCGAATTTAGTCCTCCTGCAAAGCATCAAAAGGTACCTACCTGTTTACTTTTATATAAATATATTGTTTCCGGATGAGACCTGTAGTTATTGGAGGAGCAGAGCTTCCTGACACAGGTTATGTAAACCTACTAGGAAGTTCCAACCGTCGATGTCATATAGACTTAGGATTAAGGAAATAAAATATTTTTCATTTTCATTTTTTTTCATCAGGCCACATTTCTGACCGTTCCTGACCAACTATGACTTCTATCAGAGCCTTGCTTCTATTATCAAAGTTCATAGATCTGTCGTCATTAATAACCCCGTTGTCGGCTAATTTAAAATAAAAAATCCAAGTAACATGTTACTTGAATAATTAAGATGCCACTTCGCCGTATTTAAACAATAAGTAATGTCCATTTTTTTAAATTAAATATATTAATTAGTAATTTAAAAAACATTGACATGTCGTAAGAGACGGCTAAGGGAATAAAGGCGTATAGTACTGTTAGGCGATGGGCTTGCAACCTGTCACTAATACACTGGTAAACATCTTAGCCTAAGTGTGCAAAATGTGGTTACAGAATTATCAACAAGTTTTTAGAGTTGTTGGTAATTCTGTAGCTCTGCCTACCCCACTCTGGGAATAAAGGCATGAGTTTATGTATGTATGTATGTATGCATTCCCGTTAGCTTGTATTTATAGCTAATAACTCAATCCCGTGCCACTTGTCGCGCTCATTCGGCTCGTAGCGTGCGCGCTATTTGCTTGCTTTTGGTTACGCGCTATATTTAGAGAATCCACACTTGGATGGCGCCCAGCAGCCAACCGCCCTTTCAAATCACTTCTATAAACACCAGCTATTGGAATACGATCTATAAAAGTCACGCGTTCCTGGTATTTTTGGAAAGAACGGGTTTTCAGCGGATCGATCACTGATCGTTCGTTATACAGCCTTTAAACGGCATTAACGATTCAAGCGGGTTTGAAATTTGAAATTTCGGGTGCCTCTGTCTTTGGAAGAACTATTCGATAACCGATGGTTCAGCACACAAATTTACGGTTTTCAGAATTTTCCCTTGACAGATCTAATGGAGATACATATGTATTTGTTCTCTCGTTATCTCCACGCATTCCTGAGAAAAATGGTAGAATGCTCACCTGACAAAGTTGGGATGTATCTTGACCATCTGCCTGCTGAGCGATACCGACACGGGCCTGGGCCAGATCCCGCCTAACCGGCCGCACACGGCACGGCACAGCTGTACGTTCTCGTACGTCGGCGTCGTCGCGGAAGAGTTGGCCGCGCCCTGCAGCGCCGTGCGCACGCAGATACTGTCCAGGCATTGGTAGCCCCATGACGGCCTGAGAAAGACCATTAATTAGTACAAGATTTGTTATATTTATTACGATTAAAACTACCTTCTGCCCGCGACTTCGTCTGTGTGGACGATGGCACGGTTATAGAGAACTAAAAGTGCGTTTCTCTAATAAGTTGTGTGTACGTCCACATCCATAAATACAAACTGAAAGGATTACAGAATGACTAACGTATAAAGAAATAAAAACGCACTACCCACAATGATTAATTTGATTTCCCGTAGAAATGTAATGTTTTTTGGGATAAAAACTCTCCGTTGTCCTATTCCAGGAACCTATACTTGTGCCAAGTTTCATCTCTATCCGTTCAGTAGTTGAAGCGTGAATAAAATAAAATAAATCTCGAGTCTCAAGTGGACTATATGACCCAATATTTCTAGTAGTTCTTAATTTATCTCGGTTAAAATCTCCGCTTACCTACATTAAAAATGATAGTATTAATTTAATTGTTTTATACTTTAGTCAAGATAAGTACTTCGATAATCTGTACAGAATAATCCGACCAAGTCCTCAAGCCAATAATGATTTTATAATCTATCAATTATTATTTGTCGCAATTAAATGTTATCTATTAATTATGACGAAGTAACTCCTTTTTAATCAGTGCGATTATTATCCATGCCACAGATCCATCCATTCATCAAAACCAATTTAATTATAATTTTACTTGCACATTTTATTCTTATCCACTAATCCTCTTAGGATTGTGAAGCTAAAAATTTCCATATAAAATGCTTTAACGTTTGCCCCCCCCTTAAAGCTAGTCCGAATTTTACGATTTTGAATATGTTATAAGTACCTAGATGTTATGAAAAAGTAGGTCTGTACGTTTTCGCTCTCAAGAAAATATTTCTTGGAAAGAAACAAAGTAAGAGTAAACAAAAACGGAAACGTACAAACATAGATTTTTACAATATCTAATCTTTACATAAGTGTAAAAATTTTGGAATTCAGACTTGATTAATGGGTAAGAAACGTTATCAGCTGAAACTTTAATTATTATACTCGTAAATTTGGATGGAAATTCTCTTAATGTGGTCAATATCCAATTAAAATCGCAGCCTTGTCCATTAAAGTACAAAATGGTGTTTTATCTTAAGCTACCGTACCTACAGACAGCGGGAGCGACTTAGTTTTATAGTACGTAAAGGAGTAGGTATCTAACGTAATATTATCATAAAAAGATTACATTCAATTCTTGGAAGTGACTTAGTGAAAGGTCACCGTTATCAAGCGATAGTTTTGTCTATCGTGAAAGGTCACTAAAGTCGTGGGTATATGCCACGTATCCAGTCAGTATAGGAGACGGAGCTAGTTTTATATTGTTACTAGAGCGACTCGCCCTCGCTTCGCTCCGGTTTATGTGAGTTTTCTTTAACACGTAAGTACATAAACCAGAATCTACTCGTATTATACATATAAACCTTCCTCTTGAATCACTATCTACTTATTGCTGAAAACTGCATTAAAATCCGTTGAGTAGTTTATAAGATCTAAGCGAACAGACAATGGAAGCGACTTCATTTTATACTATGTAAAGATGTAGGTATGTTAGTTTACAAGGTATTTGTCATTATGGGCCTTAAATAAAAACTGTGTGTGTTACATAAGTAATAGGACTCTTTATGAGATATTATTTTATTGGAATCCCGTTTCAACAAACGTATCATTACGGAGAATTTTCATTTGATTGAAAAGCGTCTCTCGCCACTTGAGTTAAGTTTTATTAGTTGGTCACAAGTAATAACCTTACGTACAGTAGAACACAACCGATATGGCGTGTCGTGAATCTTCGTTCGCGCAGACACGAACAACGATTCCGATGATTTCCGAAAGCACGATTTAAACCCACGATCAGTCTTGTACGTAATAGTTATAAGGTGCAAATTAAATTGGATCTATTTTTTCCATCTCACTCACGCACGTTTGACAACTGACTGAATGACACGCGGGCGCGCGACATGATGGCGTCACTCACTAATAACCAATAATAGCACAGAATACAAACACGCTACGCTGATTGGTTCCCGCGCTTCGAAAAAATGTCATCTGCGCAGGTACATCGGTAAGCCATATCGGTTCTGTTTTACTGTAACCTACGTATAAATGTTAAAGATGTTTATAATGAAAACTTCCAGCAGAAATTAGCGTTCAATAATAAAATCGATGGAGAAAAATTCGATAAAATGATCCTCATAATGTTATTTAAATATAGGTTTACAATATATAGTACAGCTTACAATATGGGCCTCTAACTATCGTTCACTTTGTCTTTAATCATCGTGTTTAAAGGGTTTGGTACAGTCACGAGATTTAATTTGGTACCCACCTTAGGCCTAGAGGATAGATGCCTCGATATGCCGTGTGAGAATAGATGCCCTTAAGGATTAGGACCAAATTAACTGATGATTAAATACAATGTATGATGTGCAAGCATTCGTTACATTGCTGACAATGGCAACAAAAATCATACAAATCGTATAAATTTAAGAAAACTCAATATAACTTGATTTAAGGTTATAGTGATAAAAACTAAGTGGGTATAAGTGGGGTCATTATTGTCATAATTGGGATTGACCAAAAAAAATTACTCACGGTTTTTACTTCCTCATTCGACAGAATAGGAAATTTTAAGACACCTATTTCATTAATTTTGTATTTGACCCAATAGTTTTGTTTTAATATCTTAATTTATTTAGCATATATATATTTTATGGATGACATGATTATTTTAAATGTGGGATGGCATTTTCTAATAAATTACAACAATTAAATGATATCCAATGAAAAAAAGTGATTGTCATAGTGTATTAAAACATACACCAAACCCAGTCCATTGGAGCAGCTGTTAAATTAGGTGTGCCTCAGGGCTCTATATTAGGTCCTTTCTTATTTTTGGTTTACATTAATGACTTACCACAGTTACCACCCATGGTAGAGAATCTTTGTGATATAGTGTTATTTGCTGATGATACATCATTGATTTTCAAGGTAGACCGTAAATCCGTCAATTAAACTAGGATAAACGCCACGCTAGGTAAAGTACTTAATTGGTTTACTAGTAACAATTTGCTACTCAATGCTAGGAAAACTAAATGTGTTAGGTTCGCTTTGCCTAACGTTAAACCGTTAGATTCTAGAATTTTTCTAAATGACGAGTGTTTGCAAATGGTAGATAAGGCAGTTTTCCTAGGCATAACAATAGATAAAAATTTGCAATGGAGTCCCCATATATCTGTACTGGCAGGTAAACTAAGCTCGGCAGCTTACGCCGTTTGGAAAATTAGACAATTAACCAATGTTGAGACAGCTCGCTTAGTTTATTATAGTTATTTCCATAGTGTCATGTCGTACGGTATTCTGGTTTGGGGTAAGGCTGCTGACATACAAACTATATTTGTTTTACAAAAAAGGGCCATTCGCTCTATTTACAACTTAAATTCCCGTGACTCCTTAAGAGAACTTTTTAAAGAAATTAATATCTTAACTGTAGCGTCTCAATTTATTTATGAAAATATTATTTATGTTATTAAGAATTTAGATTCTTTCACCAAGAATTCTGATATACATAATTTAAATACTAGAAATAAAAATAAAATCGCTATTCGAAAATTCCGCGTCCGTAAAGTATATAAATCATTTGTTGGTCAATGCATTCATTTCTATAATAAATTACCTGACGTAGTTTTAAAGTTACCATTTCCAGCACTTAAAAATTACTTGAAAAGGTCGTTAATGTCAAAAGCGTATTATAGGGTCGAGGACTATCTAACAGACAAAAATGCATGGTCTAAACCCGAAACATAGTCAATAATAATTTCATCAATTGCAAAAGCTTTATCTTGTCTAGGGGACACCGTTGATGTAGGAAAACGTATCGAAACTTTTATGTGGTCATTTGCACCGTGTTGTAAGTTACGAGTATAAACAAATGTAAGTGAGTTTTTTTTTCTCCTTTTTCTTTCTTTATCTCTCACGTAACATTTTTGGCATGTTTTCCTGCTGATCTACGCATGTTATTTAATATTATATTGAATTTAATATTTATTGCTTTATATAATGCTAGATTAAGTAGTACCATTGTAATATGTTTAAAAAATTACTGACTGCTGAGTTTCTTGCGGCGCGGCGTTTCTTCTCAGCAGTGTCTCCTCTTGGGAAGCGCTGGTAGATTCTTGACGTGTAAAAGTGCCCGTACGGCCTACTTACTGAATAAATATCTTTTATCTTTTTTTTTTACTATTTCAAGCTGTTTTCGCCTAACCCGTAAGATACACCAAGGAGGGCTTCAAGCCGAAAACGAAAGTCAAACGAAGGTTAAATATACTTTTGTCGAAATATCCAAAATAGATAAATATTTCAAAAACTTAATAATGCAGAACGGCTTTAAAACCCTATTCCTCTAAATGGTTTTCGAATTAGAGTAAATTGTAAAAATATGAACCATCCCAAATTGTGTTTAGTGATTTTATTGTCATAATTTTAACCGAAAACGTACCGTACCGTACCGTAAACATTGAAAGAGATCAAAATAAATATACTTAAGTAATCCCAAAGGGCAACTATTATATCCTCATAGTGATAAAAGCACCGCGGCATCTAACCCATATAAAACGCATCTATCCTCGCAACTAGTACTCGAAATAAAATAAGTTTTAAAAATATATGTAACATTTTTACACAATAATAATCTGTTGATTTATTAATACCTTTTGGGAAAAATATGACTTTTTCAAAATGTGGGGCAACCATCCCCTCTTACCCTAAATAAGATACTTACTTTATGCCTTTGCAGTACACAATGAAGGTTTATGTAAAGTAATGAAACCTTCCGCTTTTATTTCTTTCAATTAGAAAACTAAATAACTCTCTGCGCAGTTTAAAATGCCCGGATCCATCGCCTAATTATCCTATTAGAGTCAATTGAACGAGACATGAATAATTGAAAACAAAGACACAATGCGACGTATAGAATACCAACGGAGTTTCTGATTTTAATCATCGCAGTGTCAGGATCCGTTTAAACTTAAACGAAATATATTGAAAAGTCAGAGAGAAATGTGGAAGAAAAGATGATGTACCTAGTGACTACCTACAGCTAATTAATTAATTAATTAATTAATTAATAATTTTAATTAACGTAAATTAATAATAAATTTTTCGAATCAAATCGGAGAAATAATGGAAATGGGCCGAATCTTAAGTACCCGAAACCGACTTGCGTGCATGACTCGATGTATGAATGTGGAAGAAGCGAAAGAAATTTGTCAAGATCGTAGCAAGTGGAAAGAAGTGGTCTCTGCCTACCCCTCTGGGAAACAGGCGTGATTTAATGTATGTATGTAAATAAATTGAATTTTAATTAACAAGTTTTTGAGATGTATAGTCACAGTAAAACCTAACCCTCATTTAAGTAGATTGACTGCAGCTTGCTTGTTTCTTTGCCAAATTCAATTGAAACCGAGCAAACATACCTTACATACATCTTCAAAGGTGACACTTCACTTGGTTGTTATTTTTTCAAATGTTTTCGTTCTTTCATTCGGTATGTGAGATCAATATTTGGCAAACATGGCCAAGTGATGTGCTACCATAAAATGTGGAACGGTGTACCAAAATTCCTTGAAATTCAAAACTTTACGTAGTAAGCAGGTACATATATGTATAAGAGAAGTAGGGCTTACTCAGTAATGCTGTCATCGGGTTCACTGCACCGCACCAGCTGCACCAAGAGCACCAACCACACCCAGCGACTTGTCATGTCTGCAAAGTGATTGTCTCTTGAGTGTTTTTTGAATTAGGCTAATTAACAAAATAATATTGTGGTTCTGAATAGCAGATTCAGTATTTTGTAAGGATCATATGTATCGGACCAACTGCAATCCGAGCACAAAAGTCAAAAATGGGAGTCAATGCCCGACATTGAAAACGCCCCATACAAATTGATAATGAACTATGACGTCAGAAGTCGGTAAACACTGAACCTACCAAATGTACCGTAAAATTATAAATTTATAACTATAGTCTTTTGTTTAATTTCAAATAAAAAAAGGATGATCTCATAACTATTTAGTTTTCTAACTCATCCAATTTATTAAACACTGGCTACAAATTATTAATTATATATACATAGAAAACCCCCAAGACTCAGAATCCAATACTTGCGCTCATCACACAAATATTTGCCCTAATCGGTAATCGAACCCGGGACCACTAGCTTCGTAGGGCCACCAACAAGGCTAACTGCGTTGTTTATGTTCTAAGAATGCAACTTGCCTCGTCCCACTGTGCTACGGCTATCATTACAAAGGCGTCAACTCAATGACCGTGCGCAAGTCAAGATGCTTATATAGTTGCTTACAAAGCGGAATTACACTGCAGTTGTAATGATATCATTGTCTACGTGGTATATGGATATTTAATAACTAGGTAGCTTTCGTCTCGCTTTGCAACAGTTTGTAAGAATTTTCAGAAACTTCAGATCAGTGGGACTAGGCAAGATGTACCTATTCTGCGAGAACGTTATCAAAAATTAATACAGGATAGACGAAAACTGGGCTTTTTACTTGACAGAAATGGCGTCAGGGTTAATCAATACCATAAAAGGGGGGTTATTATGTTATGACATAGCTGTGCAGTTCAATTTACGCTGAGAGAAAAGCATAGAGCTATATATAACTGCTATAGCTCTGTTCTTTACACTCGCCGTTAAATGAACGCATGCATAGTTATGTCATTAGTACAATAACCCCCCTGGTCAAAGACGATATGGTTTTTACCGTTTATAATAGAGGTCGAGCGCTTAAATCAATTTCATACAATTATACAGTGTTCAAACTATGTTCACGTTGGCGTTATGTATCTCATTGTACAGTAGTACCTTGCCACTTTAATCGCTGTGACGATTAATATATGGCAGTTTAAACATGACATTAAATAGACAAAAGGTACTTAAGTGTAGACATATATTTATGAACTCGACTGTACTTAGTTAGTGAACTAACAATGTTACCTCTTTACAACATAACTGCCGTACCCTCGTTCGATTCTCAAACAAAGTACTTTTCTATGTATGCAGGTTTTTGTCAATAAAATCGATGACATGGTTCCTAAGAACAGATCTTTGAATGTCTTATAGTTACAGACTTGCCCATACTGACCGATCTAAATGTGCCACCCTGTATAGGCATACCGCCCTAGTCCTCATGATAAATCAAGCTAGGCTTTTACTGTACCTAGGCGAAAATTATAAGCGCTCTCAATCAACTAAACTCATAGAATTGGTATTAACAGAAACATTATGCGAACCGACGACATGCGCATTCACATTCAGCAGAATAGTTTAAAGGGTATTTAATCACAGACAGACAGACAGATAGATTAATAGACTAACGTCCTTCAGATAAAGAGGGCAATTACATCTGGCATACATTGGTTAAAGAGGAAAAAATAATTTAGGTTGTTAATGGTGGCGTTAAGTAATGAGTTGTAAGATCGGAAAATTACAAGAGAGAAGGAGAAGACGAGCTTTTACAATTTTGATTTTACAAAAAAACTTTATTTATGTGATATATATGCGGGTGGTAGGACCTTGTGCAGGGTCCGTCCGGATCGCTACCACCATCTTATCCATTAACCTACCGCCAAACAGCAGTGTTCGCATTGTTGTGTTCCGGTTTGGGGATAAGAGAGCCGGTGAAATAACTAGCATAGAGGCATTCCATCTTAGTCCTCAGGGTTGGCAACGCATTTGCAATCTTAGGATTGCATTGCAGTCTTGTGAATGCGAATGTCTATGGGTCACAGTTTCCACTTACCATCAGGTGGCCTGTGTGCTCGTTTGTCTTCTCTATGCCATAAAAAAAAAAGTATGAATCATTATCCGGCCGCGTCACGACACGCTAACTATGCAAAGCTAGCATTGTCTCTAAATACAAGTCTACACTACTCGTAGATAACTTTTGCTAGTTCTGTTCATATAATCTTCGTTAAAACCGTTTAGTCCTTTGTCGTGTCCAAGTGGATCCGCCACGGCGGTTTCGACCGCTACCCGATTTCATGCGGTCAAAACAATTAAACAGTAATTGAGTACTTTATGCGTGCCGCCGTATGTGTTTACACATAAGTAGGTACATCGCAGTCACGAAAATACTAAGCATAATTACGAGTAGATCGCGTGCCGAACGCGAACAGAACGCGGCAAGTTAACAGTGACAGTGTTTTGATCCAGGCAGCGGAAGAGAGAGCGTTCGCGTCGATATTAGGCCTAAAGCCGTATCCACATGCTTGATGTTTGCCACAAACACTCCAGGGTAGTGATTCTGTAAACAACGCCGGTCGTGCGGATTGTCGAGTGATATCCAAGCGGCGAGATTAAGTAGTCCCGTCAGTACGAACAAAACACATTGTAGCGTGTGCATTTTCAATTAAGCAGCCTTATACGTTCGACCCATCGTGCTGCTAAATTGAAAATGCTCGCGCTACAATGTGTTTTGTTCGCACTGACGGGACAGGACTACTTAATCTCGCCGCTCGGATATCACTCGACAGTCCGCACGACCGGCGTTGTTTACAGAATCACTATCCAGGATGCAACTATATGTTAGAGTGAGTCTCACTCCAACGTATCGTTGCGTCCTGCAGTGCTTGTGGCAAACACCAAGCATGCGGAGCCGGCATAAAGTTTAGGCTGTCAGTTAACAACCTAATCAAACCCAAGACAAAAATCGATACAGGATTATTATGACATAGCTATGCAGTTCATTTAACGGTGAGCGTAAAGGACAGAGCTATAGCAGTTATATAGCTTAGTCCTTTTTTCTCAACGTTAACTGAACTGCATAGCAGTCTCATAATAACACCCTATGCTATTGTTCTGTGTGTCCGTTTGTCTGTGTGTCTGTCTGTCTGTGGCATTGTAGCTCGCAAACGAATGGACCGATTTGGACGCTGATTTTTTAAAGGTTTCATGAATATCGTTCGAGCCGTTTAAGAGATATCGGGTTTGAAAAAGGGGTTGCCATTATATCAGGGGTTTTAATCTGTTTAATAGACGAAAGCTACCGACAAGTTCTCACAGCCATGCATTTTTAGCCAAATTCTAGCTAGCTTTATCAGCCACTTTTAGAATAAGTACACAATTATAATGTAATCACAAATAAGATGCCATGCCATTATAAGGTCGCCGATTTGCGGCTAAAATTCGGCCGGCTGACGGTGCGCAAGTTAGCGAGCGGTCACAAAGTTCGGTCCCCTTCACTGCATCCCAACTGAATGGATTAACAGTAACACGGGCGGTCCCTGTTGGCGGAACTTGGACCTGCTTCCGCGCACGCAATCCCGTCTGACAATTTTTGCGTTCATCTAATAGGTAAGTATTGTTGAGAATAAATAGAGCTAATGCTGGTTTCACACGGAGGCAGAATAGTGAGGCAAAACAGTGGACAGTAGAGTACTGCTATTTAAGTACTGTGTGAACGCATACGCCGAGGAAGAACATGGGTTATTGTGAGTTTGTGAGCAACTAAAGCAGTTCAGTTTACGTTGAGAGCAAAGGACAGAGCTATATAACTGCTATAGCTCTGTCTGTCCTTTACACTTGCCGTAAAATGAACTGCATAGTTATGTGACTTATGTCATAATAGTCACATAACCCAGTACTGTTTTGTGCGTTCGTTCACAGTTCACACACTAGCAGTACCCCTCTGTCTACCTGTTCTTACTCCGTGTGAAACAAGCATAAATAGCCAGCATAAATAAATAAATCCACGCCGTTCATTTTTGCCTTTTACTCAACTTCCTAAATCTAAAAAATGTCCTTAGTTTAATGGTCCCAAGACCTTCCAGCCATTAAAAAAGAACCTAGTTACGGTCCTCTTTAAGAATACTAAAGGTGAAACTTATTGGCTATTGCTAATGCACTGTACTCCTTTACGAGGTTTTTGATGGGTGTAATGTGACAGGTATACTCGTACAGAGTAATAAAACTATAAATAATAATGATTTACGATGTGAACTATACAGTAGGCATGTAACTAATTGAATTGACTTATAAATAATAATATTTTTATTAACAAATTATTGAATTGGATCGGTTGTATTTGCTAGCACAAGCCGGTGATAGATAGGTATACTCTTACCCCCTTACTTATGAACGTGGAATAAGGTTGGAATTGTTTATGCCATGCTTTGTCACTTTCTGTCAGATGCAAATCTCATAATTACAGATAAGGACAAAGCATGGCATAAACTATACCAAGCTTATTCCACGTTTAAGTAAGGGGGTTAGGATGAAGATGATTGCTATGAAGGTATAGGTGCAAAAGTCTAACCAAAAACCTATCTTTGTTTTTTCTTAATTAATCCCCTACTCAGCAATCAGAGACAATCTACATGGTAGGTAAATACCGATTCATTTTAAGTTCCATTACTTTTAGTTGGATAACCATTTCGTGTATCGATTTTCTTTTAGGTTAACGTACCTACATATTTAAAAACTATTAAGGAAACATATAGGCTAAACTTGTTTTAAATTTGTATGGTAATTTACTCGTACTTACCTCCTCGTAGCAGCGTGGTTTATTTTGCCTTATCAACGAGGTAATGGGTAGTTACTAAACTAAATTGACTTTTAAATACAGTTTAGTTGGTTTTCAGAACCGTACCGTTTTGTATTTAGGTTGTGGAGCGGAAATATATTATAATGTCCGAATTGTCAAACGCATTTATTTTAACAATGTTTGGCCAAATAAGTGGTCTGAATTGCATTTGGGCAGCAGAATCCATTAGAGTGCTTCATCCTCAAAATGTCTCAAATGCGAAAAAAAAGCGGCAAATGGTCTCACACAGGTCGCATCCCATGAATAAGTAAAATAAATAAAATAATTTTAGCTATAATTCCTGATTTTAATGTTTAAATGAATAATAAGGTAAATTAAACAGGATATCCACCAGTAAAAGTCTTTGTTAGTTAATCAGCATTATAAATAGCTATTCACTGAAGTACAGTCATCGCAGCGATAATGTGTTAGCAGACAGTGAGCTGGAAAAAATACACTTGTGCAGTATTCTCAGCTTCTTAACTTGACGATGTGTATTATAAGATACATATCGTACCTTCGGGGCACAATGTACTATATGATTATAGGAGCAATTGTGCCCTTGTCTTACCGAAGGTGCGATATCATAACATTCACTTTTTAGATCTGTTTCGTTTTTTTTTTTTGCTGGTTTTAAATCTGGAGGCTTGATTCCATGACATTTAAAAAAATTGCCAAGAAAAGAGTAGCTTACGGCTGGTTATCGTTATCGTCCACTCGCAACTGACAGTAGGTATATTTGTCACTCGTTTATCTTAGAAAAACTAAGATTGCCGATGGCTATTATTGCATATTGTCTCTGTTAAGACTGCGCCGAGCGTACGCCGGATGTACAGTGGCGCCCTCATTACTATTATTGTGTTTTCTAATAAACTAAAATATTTACTTGAAATTTGTCGGTAGGTTTTTGTACTACAAATGAAAACACAACTTATAGGCTATATCATATACTTAGTTTAATAACAATTCACCTTCGAGTTGTCAACTGAACGGAAAAAAGTGGCCACCTTTTTCCGTTAAGCTGACTACTCAAAGGGTAGTTGTTATTAAAGTTTGTCACGTATCCCATAAATTCTGTTTTTACTTGCGCTACAAAAACGTATCGTCTGATTGCAATGAAATTCTTTAGTTAACTAGATAACACAATAATATTAATGAGGGCGCCACTGGACGCTTGACGTTTGCTCAGTGCAGTCTTATGCCCGGTTCCTATATTCAAGAAATCGTTTTCCTTACGTCTGGTTAAAATTTGACATTTGCTACGTACAAAATGTGTCAAATGTTAACGAGACGTAGGAAAACGATTCGTTTCTTGAATATAGGAACCGGGCATTAATAGAGGTAATTGACATTACGAGTAGAGCGCGTCATTCACTCTAGACAAGATAGATTCGACCAACGTCATACTTATGGTAGATAACTATTACCTAAAGAGATAATAAACCCGATATAATAATAGCGACCCTCTATTTTAGAGCTGATAACGGCCAAACCGATTTTCATACTTATCTTACTAAAAACGTTCCTGATTAGGCAAACTTGGTTTTCTTTAAAAAAAACCGTAGCAAAACAAAACCAGATACAGAGATGCACAACAATAACATTCTATTTTTGTCGGAGATTAAAAGTAAGTATAGATTGACGCAAACTGCCGGATGGTCGCGTCGAACGCTAAGTATGTCAATTTCATACCGGCCGATAAGGCACTGCATTAAAGTGTATATTTAATTATGGCCGGCTTTTTGTGTTCTTGTTGTGGTTTCTGAATTATGTTTTTACTAGCTGTTGCCCGCGACCCCGTCCGCGTAGAAGCCAGTTATCGCTATTCCCTTGTGGCATTATAATAAACATCTTAGCCTGATTGTGCAAAATGTGGTTACAGAATTATCAACAAGTTTTTAGAGTTGTTGGTGATTCTGTAGCTCTGCCTACCCCACTCTGGAAATGAAGGCGTGTGTTTATGTATGTATGTGTTTCTTTCTGTTTAATTTATGACCCGTTGCTTTAATCGCGTGGTTATGTAACGTTTGTAAAAAGAGTTAAAACATGGTATGACTTTATACAATCAAAATCTACGATAGAAAAAAAACAAAATTTGGTTTGAATGGTGACATCTAACGGGGAATGGAGTAAAAGACAGCGCCATCTGCCGTCAAGTAGCATTTCTCAAATCGACTTATCCAGTGTTCTAGTAGTATCGGGATTCCCCCCGCGCGGGTACGCCTTGTCGTGGTGGTGGGGCTTAGTAACCGTGGACTGGTCACCCACGATGAAGCTAAGAGGTACCCGTGGCCGCTGAAAGTGGGCTCCTTTAAGCCCCTGTAACTTGATGGGTGGACTGTGGGTCAGGGAAACTTCTACCCGCACTGCCGGGTGACAGAGAAAGAGGATTGCCAGTATTACGGTGCGCCGTAGTCCCTATTCTCTGTGACCAGTAACCCTTACGTACGTTACTGTTAAGTTAACGTTATGCGATACGACAGGCGCCCCTCGCAAGTATTCTTATAGAGTGCGAGGGACAGAACATTCGACTCACTAGCGAGTACGTTAATTGTAACTCATGGTAAGGGTACTGGATTGCGGGGGAGAGTCGTGATGGTATTGAGATCCGCCACTGTCTCTACCCTCCGCAATCTGGCGGGGCCGCAAAATTGGTTGCGGCTTGGTGAGGCCGCAGAGAAAGGGAGAGCCGATATACCGGTGCACCGTTCTCCCTATCCTCTGCGGCCAAAATATGTGGACCTGCGGATGATGGATCGGGGGGTCTGTCCCCTTCTTTGGTCCACTGAACTATGAGCGTTCCGGCGCTCTTTCAATGTCGGAGCCTGTACTACACGGGCGTGCCGGTGAGGGTCGGAATCGAATGCCCAAGCAGAACCTGCGGCCCTCACCAACAACGACGTGGAGGGAGAATCGCTGGAACTCTAGTGGGTATACTGGTCACTCTCGGTTGGTGAGTCCCACATAGCCATAGCTCCCACGGGCCCAAGCAGTATGCGTCAAAGCATTTTCATAGCAAGATTGAAACTTTAAACTATATCCGTCTCAACTTGTTTTCAAACCACGAAGACGCGCCACCTTACTTTAGGGCCTCTATTCTACTGGGTATAACCATATTTGCCTTCGACATGTTTTCGTATTGATTTTAAGACTGCGCCGAGCGTACGCCGGATGTACAGTGGCGCCCTCATTACTATTATTGTGTTTTCTAATAAACTAAGGTATTTTCTTGAAATTGGTCGGCAGATTTTTGTACTACAAATGAAAACACAACTTATAGGGTATATCACATAGTTTAATAACAATTCACCTTCGAGTTATCAACTTAACGGAAAAAAGTGGCCACCTTTTCCTGTTAAGGTGACGACTCAAAGGGTAATTGTTGTTAAAGTTTGTTACGTATCCCATAAATTGTGTTTTTACTTGCGCTACAAAAACGTATCTCCTGATTGCAAGGAAATTCTTTAGTTAATTAGAAAACACAATAATAGTAATGAGGGCGTCACTGGAGGCTCGACGTGTGCTCGGTGCAGTCTTAACTCAGCCGATATTACTCAGAAGTAAATAAGAGATAAGAGATACATATATATCTGGGGACAATCTCACACCAAGCGACCTAGGCTAGGGCCTATTTCAAGAACGCCTGTAACTTGTATAACAAGTGGAAATCTCTTTTTAATCCATATTGTTGAAAAGAGGTTAATAGCCCCAAAATAAGCACTAGGCTTTTGAAATTAGTACTGAATAATTATAAACATTCTTATACAGGGTGACACCTAAGACGTAATACAAAATTTTATTTTCTGGATCTTCTCATGAGTACGATCAACTTTTGCTATGGGACTAATATCGAAATCGGTAGAAAAAAATTGAATCTCCCATACTAAAAGCAATCAGCTGGTTTCACAATTTGTATGAAGACGTCGATTTTATGTTTACGTTTTCGAAGTTGGTCCCGTATTAATAGTTGATCGTAATCATGAGTAGATTCGGAAAATAACATTTTATATTACGTCTTACGTGTCACCCAGTATAGAGAAATAAATGCTTAAAAATCATCGAAGACTCAGGAACAAATATTCGGTCTCATCACACAAAATATGCCCATCCCGGGAATCGAACCCAGGGCCGCTAGCATCGTAGGCAGTGTAACTACCAACCAACTGGCTAATAATACCCTGTTGTCTGATCATTAGTTAAACTAATTGTTATGTTTTGAAAAAGGAATTGAAAATTTGATACATATCTTTGAGATTATTTAAAATATTCGATTCCTTTTTCAAATTTTAACAATTAGTTAGTTAAACTACTGATCAACAAACAGGCCCTAAAGCGTGGTCAATCAACTGCTATTGCGTTGGTTGCATTTAGTTACTGTGGCCATTAAATTTTATCTGGCCGTGATAACGTTATTTAGGTAACTAAACACAACTTTATAATGAAACTACTACATTGAAACGACTACAATTGAAACTAAGTATATGGCATCTCCCAAAAACGACATTTTCATTGGGTAGCCCATAATTTGTCCGAAGAACAAAAGGTCACTCGTGTTAATTGGAGCAGGTCAACTCTGCAACGCTTTAATCGAGGAGAGTCAAATGCTCTATATTATATCATCGTTAAACGCGACGAAACTAAGATTTAACTCATTCCTCTCAGACGGCAAAAAACAACAGCTGGCAGTTTGGGTCCTCGAAGACGATGAAGCCAACGAAAGTTGTGCGTTCTCGAAGCGTGTAATTTTTTTTTTATGGCATGGAGAAGACAAACGAGCACACAGGCCACCTGGTGGTAAGTGGAAACTGTGACCCATAGACATTCGCATTCATAAGACTGCAATGCAATCCTAAGACTGCAAATGCGTTGCCAACCCTGAGGACTAAGATGGAATGCCTCTATGCTAGTCATTTCACCGGCTGTCTTATCCCCAAACCGGAACACAACAATGCGAACACTGCTGTTTGGCGGTAGGGTAATGGATAAGATGGTGGTAGCGATCCGGACGGGCCCTGCACAAGGTCCTACCACCCGCAAAAAAACAATGAAAGTAGTTGCTTCGTTTGTCTCATAAAAGGGACTTGTTACCACGATTCCATTACGGAAACGCAGAACAGGGCCCCTATTCTAGGCGATAAAAATCATATTGTCTTTGACCTTTTATCGTATTGTCAACGTTTTAATAATTGTTATTTACTTGACAGTAATGGCGGCCGAGTTAGAAACAATACCATAACAGGTCAATCAAAGACAATAATGGTTTCTACCGCCGAGAAGAGAGGCCCCCAGGTATTACTAATGGTGCGTTCCTGTTAGGGAATGCAAACCGGTTAACCGGTTAACCGAAAAACCGATTAACCGTAACTTTTTGACCTCGGTTAAAAACCAGTTTATTATAACTTTCGCCGGTTATTAACCGAATTGTAATTTGTCCTTAATTGGCTCAAATATAATACCCCAGAATATTCTTCAGAATATAAAACGACGAATATAGCTTGGACACGTATTTTAATTTGTAAAAAAGCAAGAATATGTACATACTCGAATTTTTCGTGTACCGAAAGGCAAGCAGGTTTTTTAATTAAATTTCTTCATTAATGTGCTGAACTGCTGATACAATACACGCGCCACATGAAAAAATTACATTGCTGAAGCTAATTTATTTATTTCTTATTCCCTTTTAGTACAGGGTATATCATATAAATACCTATTAACATGTAAAAAAATACGTCGTTAACACCAATAGTAACCAAGAGTGGTAAAATAAAATAATCGTTTAATACTTCGATTTCAAATAGTTTGCAAAAAAACCGGCTAAAAACCGGTTAAGAATCCGTCGAGGCGGTTATTAACCGGTTTTTGTTTTTCACCGGTTTTTGCATTGTTCCTATATTCAAAAACGTGGATAGAGTTGTGACGTCTCGTTAAAATTTCACATATTTTGTACGGAGCATATCCACGGTATTGAATATAGGAACGCACCATAAATAGTGTACCATAGTTACCGTAAAACTACATAACTATGGTCCTGGCCTGCAACAGTAGTCCAGTTTTCCTCTTTACATTATTTTAAAATATGATGCATTACTACTATTATTGCTGGGTACCTATAATCCTAAAATCTATTGCTCTAAACTATAGCTAGATAGCTAATTCTATCATATCATATTTTTAGAATAATTTGATAAGTAAAATTGGCCTATTGTTGTAGGCCAGGACCATCATAGTTGTGTAGTTTTACGGTACTCGTAGTTTACGTCAAATGATAGCCGAACTCCGTAGATAGAAGCAACGTAAAACGACTTATCAAACGACATCATGAATTCATGAATCATGATAAATGCGAGCTCGCACACCGCTCGGAAGACACTCGCGTTTTTAGAATTTGATGGCAATTTCTGTGCATATTCCATGCTTAATAAAGGATTTATTACGTGGTCAGCGGTTTGAAGACCCAGAAGTATTACTATTCTCCAACTTCGCCTTTGCCGTAGCATCAATAATAAACAATTATTAAATAATAAAGATACGTAGAGGAATGTGAACCTTTCATGTAGGACAATAGAAAGCCATATTTAAAAAAAACAGGTAACAGTCGGAAGTTGGTTTCATTCATATTTTGCTACGATGTTCATGCTGCTACCAAAAGTCATGTAAGTTAGGCCATACTTTGAAATAACGGGATAGTAATAGTTTTAGAACAATAAAAATTCACCTTTTCATTTGATAATTATTGTGTACATGTACACAGGACAGTCTTAGGAGTATTCAAGTAATACTTCTAAAAAGTTAGTAGGTAGTTAAGTGCCGTAACCCACTTAAAGTCTATGGTATTGGCCCGCCGGCCGGAAACTCGATCAAACGAAAGTGGTTACTTACCGACACTATAATCGAGGTTAGATTTACTGCTATTAATGCACACTCTCGCAACACATTACTGTCGCTTTCAGTCGTTAACACTGCTATTAGTCCCGCTCGACTCGCCAACTTAACTGATCAAAGTGATCAACACTTTAAAGAATGCAAACAAAAACACGCAAATATTAACGGTATCTTAATACTTTTAAGTAACTGTTACAAAACAACGGATTGTTTACAAACACAATGCTTAATGTTCCCGAAAGCGAACTATTTGGTGATCCTCGTCGTGCTGAAGCCGAAACAAACGCGGGAACGAAACCGGAACGCGGATTTGTTTTTATTTTGTCAGTTTTTTTTGTTTTTTTTTTCAATCGTGATGTGCTCGCGGCTCGAAGGTCACCCGTATTGTGCCAGGCGGAAGATAAATGGTTGGATTTAAGTTATTTTTTTTTCAGTGAACGCCTACAGCCAGGAAGCTTTATCGTTTTTGATAAACGCGCGCGCACGTAGAGCGCGCTTGGCTCTGATTGGACGACTGAGGTTCGAGCGGAGCGCCCTAACAGAGCGATTTGGCGGGAGATCTGTTCACTGCACGCTGCAGTCTGCAACCCACATGCTTTTAGGATTGCGCCTTACGCTGCAAATCAAAGAATTCTGCAAAATTCCAGGCGTCTTGTTATCCATACATAATGCAATGCATCTGATTTGGTGCAGAATGTCTTAAACTGTTAGAGTTTGTACATAATAGTAATAAAACTTTAGTAATTTCTGTAATTGAAATGGCAGGTTGTTCTTAGCCCTATAAAAAAAATTACATCAACGAATAATACATAATAAATTGCAATAATACAACCTATAAAATATCTAGAAGTATGTTTTTTTGTAAACCGGGCCGATTTTTTGATCAGCAATTAACCGAATGGTTCCAACTGGTTCATGCATAACCTGTAAACTTTGTGTTTGTTATAATAATTAAAAAAATAAATTCGAAGTCGAATCGAAAATGTGACACATTTGGTTCAGATTTAACTATCGATTACAAGTTATAAAACTATTAGTTAACTACTACCTAATCAAATAGGTTCTAAGAATGTTTTGTTGTGCAAATGAATACACAAAGTTTAATTTAACCTTTAACATTCGTGTAGACAACTTAACGGAAAAATATGGCCACTTTTTTTCATTAAAAACTCATAGTTCTTTTGTTATGTTGTCATGGGAGGTAGTTACAATGACATTCGCATTCCTGCAGTTTTAGGGTTCCGTACCAAAAATTAAAAGCGTAACTTTTATACGATCACTCGTGCGTCTGTCTGTATGTCTGTCCATCTGTCACAGTCAATTTGCTTCGAACCTACTGAACCAAATCAGGTGAAATTCGGTAGGATGGTATAATCCTAATGACCCGAAGCAAAGCAAAGTAAAATATTTTTTTTCGGGGGACCAATTAGGAAATAAAAAAAAAGTTTTGCAATTCTTACCGTGTCATATGTCTATTGTACCACTGTTACGCGATGGGCTGTCCTGTCACTAATACGCTGGTCACTAATACGGGCTAAAATGTGATTACAGAATTACCTTTTTAAATTACCGATTCAAGGACACAATACGTACTTACTCATAATACCTGTATTATCGGTAATTTAAAAAGGAAATTAAGAATACTATAGTAGTTAGTAAACAGACGTTGCAACGATTATCGCGTATTAATATTAACAAAGGAAGGCGAAGCTAATTGACCCCATTACAAAGTCATACGACTTGACCACTGTACCCACTGTACTTACGTAATGTAAATACCTACTTACTTGTATGTATGTAAACAATTTATAGTACTAAAATAGAAAATCGAATGAAATATTAAGGAATCTCTTCCAACCAACCTTTGGGCGTTTGAGGAAAACAAGAAAATGAGAATGTGGTAGACATTAGTACAAAACGAAGTTTACAGAAAATGCGTGAACTAAAGCTAATTTTAGCCTTACGTTCGATCCACCGGCAGAAACCATGCTGCTAAATTTAAAATGCACGCGCTAAAATATGTTTTGTTCGCACTAACGGGACTACTTAAACTCGCCGCTTAGACATTCACTCGTTCGTTCGTCCGACCGTGTCGTTGTTGAGAAAATCACTACCCAGGGATGGTGGTTCACCCACGGAACATGAAACAGCTTACGGTTCTGAACAGAGTTGCTGTCGATATAATGGTCGAATTACGGTGTCAGTTACAACACTACTGCGTCAGAAAGCAGCAGATTATTTTAGAAGCAGTACACGAATAGCCCTTTCTTCTGACGTCAATGCCATGGTAAAATCGACTCTACGACTTACAAAACTGGGACATAACGCTTTGAAACTAATTGGGTTGCTCAAGTGCCGAACTTCCTAATTTATATACAAAATTGACACGATTTTGCACTCTAGGTATTGAATGTACTAGGCTCCCATCACTGTTATAATGGTGTCAAATGTTTAAAAATAGGTACGACGGCTTGTCTTTGTTCTCAAAGAATATTAATGTTCGAATGTTAGAGCGTTCTTTACGTTATTAACTAATTAGTTTGTTTTGTTTTTAAAGTTGGTACTTAAATGTCATACTTAACCATAAGTATCTTTATCATTTATCATTATCACTTAACACGGTTCCTCACTACATAATATAACTTATTGTAACCCCAATTTAGTTCATTGATTAGATTAGGATTGATATGTACGGTCAACAACTTAAATTGACAACAGAAATATTTTTAAAAGGTGTTTCAAATAATTCATTTTCATTGAGTAAGTTTGTATAAAGTTTTTTTTTTCAGCTGCCCCTTGTGATTTTACCATGAGTAGGTAGTTATTTAGAGGACCTCTAAATAGGTAGGTAGGTACACATAAGTAGATATATATTTAGAAAAATAGGTTTGTCTACTTCGTCTAAGATTTAGAAAGATGATTTTTATTATCTACGATCTGTTTTCAAAGTCATATATTCATAATAAACGATCGTCATTCAAACATAATGTAAACAAACAATCACAACACGATAGACCGTATATTTATTATTACAGAATAATATAAGCATTCAACCATTGCTTATCATTATCACCTAGATCTCAATTAGTACAACACTTCCTACATGACATGACCCTTGTTCTTGACTAGATTTACTCAACACAATCTCATTAAATTTGCTAAAATGGCGGCTTCCATAGGTAACTACTTTCAATGATGAGTTCAATATAAATTTAAAATTATACCTAGTTATCTTTTTTATAGTCATAGTCATAGGTTTTCATTAACCCATATCGACACTTAAAAAACCCATTGGATCTCAATAAATAAATGTACTTAATATCAAACTTGAACTTTTAAAATGCATAGTTTCTAATGTTTCTATCGATACATAATTAAAATTGTAAGTCGTACACAGTATATTTGACTAATTGTCTGATCTGAGTAGGTAAGTGATCTTAAGCAGTTCACTCAACTCGACGGACGAAATGATAACCAGGAAGTTAAAGTTGTTCCGTTAGAGCGTAAAAACTACATTTAAACACGTGTATTCCTAATTCAGTAGCATTACCCGTTCAGTGAACGTGCTTGTAGGTATGACTTCGCTCGCTCGATCTACCGTTCAAAAGACAGCCGTTTTACTCAGAATCTAAACACATCAACCTCAATGATTCGCAACTTAGTGTACAACTACACTGAAGAGCAAAATAATCTCAGTACAACATGACCCCGTTCCCCGTTGTTTTCGCTCGCCAGTGTACAAGTACAAGTGCAATAGTTTTCTGTTGCCGCGAACAATGGCGTTTCGCAGCAAGCGCGCGCGCGCAGTTGCTCCCACGCGGTAACGGGACGCAGATAATAGGACCCGATAAGGGCCGCGCCAGCGCAACGGGACGCCTAGCGAACACTAAGGCTGGAATAAGTTTAGTTTATTTAGTTTGTAATTTAAGTTTTTTTTTAAAGTATGTTCTATGTTTTGTGTTCTGTAATTACGTGTGTGGTTTCACTTGATGGTTCCAACGGTAGACCAGCCAGCGCTGACTTTAATGCCAGCATTAAGTAGGTACGCTGATATTTGACCATTTCGTGATTACATTCTTTTTGTGCGTATTCTACAAGTATTGTTGGTCACCAATATATGTTTTTCTTTCTTTTTGATTCGAAAACTAAAACAAGACTGCCACATAAAGCTTCACTTTGGCCCGTCTAGTGCTCATTTAGCATTTGTCCTCGATAACTATAACTAGGTACCTACATTATAAAGTTTTGCGGTAGGTAGGTACAACAGTCATCCTCTCAACAAACCCCCAAACAAGGTCACCTTGGTGGAGTGGTTGCTCACCGTGTAGCAGCCGCTTAACAAAAACCTCCAAACAATACCTAGTTCACGTTTTATATAAAGTCAGCGTGATATGACATATTTATAGTACGAGGGTAACCGCACATTGATAATTATTTTCCGACATGTAACCGTACTTCGAGGAAACGTGAGTTAATTTGACAGTTTTCCGGTTTTTGGTTCAGTAAAAATGATTCCATGACTATTGAGTGTTTATACTTCACTGGGAAAATAGTTTAGTTAAATACATTAAATACGAATATGCGAATAATAGGTACCTACGTACATTATTCGTTTATATTGTGCTCTATGCAATGATAATTATTTTACCCAAGATTTTCAAGCTAGTTTGTTTAAAATGTATCAAATTAAAAAACGATAACATTTATATTCGCTAACAAACCGCCGGGACATGGATACAGTCAAACACACCTTAAAGAAACCATGAAGATTCTGCTCAATGAAGGTTATATTTTTTACCTGGGATTCTATTCTATGTAAACTATGTATGTAGGTACCTATTTATAGTTATTTGTCGAACAAGAGAGCAAAGTTGGTTTTTGCTGCGAGTGTTGATTTTGAATCCCGAGTAAGCGAAGGACTCTATTATTGAATCACGAGCGTAGCGAGTGATTCCAGGTTAGCATCCTGAGCGTAGCGAGAGGGATTCAAAGACATGAGACGTAAATAACTTTAGCCTAGTGTGACACATACAACTTATCACCTCAGCAGCGAGAACAACTAAGCGTGAAGCTGGCAGAGCCAGCGTCGGTCTTCTATAATTTTTTTTTTCTTTATTTGATGGCGTCTACATAATAACGTAATTTTGCCAATATCAAGTATATAAGCAACGTTGTACGGTGAATCCTGTCCTGTTATCGAAGTCTTCCAGTCATAGTCGTTATGACCCTTGAAGATGGCGAGCAACAAAATCAATGGCTTGGTGTGATCTTGACCATCTTGATGCATCAATCAAAAGCATTTATACAAAATACTAATAAAATAAAAAGTGGAAAATGGAAACAGATGAAACATGCGACGCAACTTGATAATGCCGTAGTGCAAACACAACTTTACACAGCTTTATGTAGTCTGTGGCTTTAAAAAAAACTAAACTAGGCCTTATCTATGGCGGACAAACATTTTTTTTTAGTGCAATAATACAATAGGTACCTAATCCCGCTATTTTTGAAATGCGTTCTGAAATTACACCCGCGGTTTATGTCACGAAATTAAAGATTATTAAACCCATAGCAAAATTATGTAGATACATGATAAACTTCCTGTATTTTCATGAATATTGTCTTTACTTCATTATATAGAAAAATGTACTTACTGTATAAAATCGAGCGAGTTATATGTGTATCCGAACGTGATATATTAATTTTTACCATCAATCAATCGAACTTCGATGCATGTGGTTATTATTATTTATTTATTTAATGGCATCTACATAATAACGTAATTTTGCCAATGTCAAGTATATATAAGCAACGTTGTACGGTGAATCCTATCCTGTCGTCGAAGTCTTCCAGTCATAATCGTTATGTCCCTTGAAGATGGCGGGCATCCACTTCAATGGCTTGGTGTGATCTTGACCGCTAACTCGTTTGGAACCATATTTTCACTGTTATTTGATTTAATGCAAGTTCTTCATCAATGTGACAAATTCTCCCACAAAACTGCCCTGGATTTGCGAATCAAAATGAACGATAAAATCATTTACAAAAAATTAAATAATTGGACAGATGTTTTCAGAATGACAGCCAGTCATAGACCCCATGCATGTGGTTTCTATCTCTCGCTTTTTTCGTATCGAAGTGGAAGTGACAGAACAAAGTGAAGTTCAATTCTTTCGAATGTTGTGAGTAGCCCTAGAACTGCTCTTTATACTAAATGGCATATAAATAAATAATGTGGCTAAATGGCTATGCCGAAAGAGCCAAAAAAAAAAGTACTTATCTACTACTTGGTCTCACGCTCGCAGCAAAATCGAATCGAATACATTACACATAAATAAACAATTACTCAGTAAAACATAATTGCTTATAGCATGTTATCGTTTCATTAAAAACCAGTTAAAAACCATACTATAACATAACGACCAAAGCAAATGCTAAGTATAATGCTTTTCTCAAACAATGCGAGGAAAACATGATTATAAGTATTTTTAAAATCTTTAGACGAATGTTTTTTTCAAAACTACGAGTATTAGATACCCCTAGAAGGAAAATGAGACACGCCGCGTCTTCGTTTATCAAAAGAAAGGCTATCCTTTCTGAGCATGTTTGAGAAAAAAGTGTTTTCAAAAAAGTTGATCATAGACAATGGTTTGTTAACTGTACGGTTTAGTGCATGTCTCGTTGTTCCCGCGTAGGAGCAGAGCAGTATCCTTACCATGAGTAACAGTTACTGTACTTGCTAGCGAGTCGAATGCTTTGTCCCTTGCACTCTATAAGAATACTTGCGAGGTGTGCGAGGGACAGAGCTTCGACTCGCTAGCGAGTACGTTAAATTGTAACTCATGGTGAGGGTACAGATGCCATAGCCAACGATGCAAACGCTACTAACGATGGAAGCTGACCACTCGGTTTATCGTAACGCACACGAATGTCATCCTTTACAGTTTGATTGATTTTAAAGGAACGTCAGTGTTTGAGTCTTGTCTAGGGCCTCAGATGACCCGATTTTTAAAGAATGAGTTAATAGATTTGTTTTCGTCACTTCAAACGCCGATTTCAAATATCAACAACCGCATCAATATTAATTACCACAGAAAGAATAAAAACAGGTTGTTGAGTTTTTTGACACTGTTTTTTATAAGTTACAAAATGTTGTTACAAAACAATGGCTGCAAAAGGAAATCAATTTAGTTAGTCGGTTTAGTCGCTTCGCATTCATTCGCATCCTGAAGGGTCTCATTCGTCATCATTTATTGAGTTGAATTGCATATGGACAGCTTAATGGTACAATTGGATTTGAACCTGACTTTTACCAGACTGAACTGACTGGGGGCAATGGCCGGTCAACCAGTAGACAGGAATTGAAGTACAGACCGCAATATACAATATGACCGCAAGAGACTAGATGGAATCGTCGTTGAGTTCTGGGTAGTGATTCTCTCAACAACGACGGTCGGACGGACGAACGAGTGAATGTCCAAGCGGCGAGTTTAATTAGTCCCATCAGTGCGAACAAAACACATTTTAGCGCGTGCATTTTCAATTTAGCAGCATGGTTTCTGCCGTTGGATCGAACGTAAAAGGCTGCTTAATTGAAAATGCACGCGCTAAAATATGTTTTGTTCGCTCTGACGGGACTACTTAAACTCGCCGCTTCGACATTCACTCGTTCGTCCGTCCGACCGTCGTTGTTGAGAGAATCACTACCCTGCTTCCAATTAAGCGCTCGCGCTGCGCTGATTCAATTTGAAATGGAATTAATTGTATCAACTCGGTATAATAGGTACCTATTTTGAGACGGTACGGAATACTTTATACATTAATTTAAATAAAAGCATAAGTACTTGATGAAAATTTGAGGTTATCTGTCAAACAGTACTAATTTGTTTACATCTTTGGTAATTTCAACTGTCACGACTTTACCTACAGCTATAGAAACTGAGGTCGCTAATATGCTAAAGTCTATTTAGAACATGATGGCATTAATGACTTTTAAACGGTGAAAGTAACGAGGTCTTCACAATAGCGAAAGTTCGTAGCGTATTCTTAAGTAGGTAGGTAGGTACCTAGACGTGGTAGAAATTTGTAAGTTTGTGGGCTAAGTGACAAGTGACTATAAAACAAACACGACGGGTTGAATTAAAAATAAATAATAATAATAAATATCAGGGGACTATGTCACACCAATTGACCTAGTCCCAAACTAAGCTCTAGGCTTGTACTATGGGTACTAGACAACGATATAAATACTTATATAGAGAAATATATACTTAAATACATAGAAAACATCCATGACTCAGGAACAAATATTTGCGCTCATCACACAAATATCTGCCCTTACCGGGATTTGAACCCAGGACCTCTAGCTTCGTAGGCAGCGTCACTACCCACTAGGCCAGCGCGTCGTCAAATTAAATTAAATTAGACCGGGCGCGACCTTGGCGGGCAACTAAAAGTACAGTGAACAGCATAAATAAGTGATCATTTCTGTACCTTGTCGCTTTCAATCGTTTCACAATTTTGTATAACATTTCAAACACGACGTTAAAGTGACAAGGTACATAAATGATCACTTATTTATGCTGTTGACTGTACCTTCCTATTTGGATCTGTACAGAACTCTCAAGTTTGAGTACTATCGAGAGTATCGAGTAAAACAAGGTTTTAGGATACCTAGTAGATGTAGTTACGGTAAAAAAAGAGGCATCACTTTTCGACTCTATTTCAACGCAATTAAGGTCCAAAGTTATGACCACATTCAGAAAGCCTTATCAAACCACTTTTTTCCCACCAATTTTGCTACACTACTAATGCGACTCTATTCTAAGTGGTAAAATCCAAATCGTATTTGGCGTGTTATGGTATTGTTTTTAAATCGGACGCCATTACTGAAACGTAAATAAGAGCTATCAAAACGTTGACAATACGATAACGGGTCAAAATAGTAGATTTTTCATCAATGGACTTAACACGTTCGACGCCGGCAGCGTTTCACCGAGTCCTTAAGCTATGCCGGGCGAAATTATCGTAGTCACGTATTTGTGTCACTGGCATAGGAGTACGAATAACATGGTCACAAATACGTGTCAACTGGCATAGTTCATAGATAAATTAGTAAAATGCGTTTTTTTTATTTTGCGGCGTCAGTCGTCTCTCTGACATGTAGTGGAATGGTGCTAGTGCTCGAAAAAATATAGCCAAATATTTGAAAACTCACAAAATGGAAGAAAATTGAAGTTATTACTTTTTTACTCAGTGTTTCTCAAACTTTAGTGCTAATGAACTGAAAATAAATTATTATGTAGGTGACATAGGCCATTGGTAGCGGCCTTTTGACGGTCGGTGACCACTTCTGGATTTGACCGCTGCTGGATTTGGCCACTTCTGGATTTGACCACTTCTGGATTGGATCAAATGTCAAGTGATGTCTAACATTATTTTATATATTGCTCTTATTTTAAAACTGCGGCATATATCAGACCTCGCTGTGTCTTTAGAAAATTTGAAAGCCTCGTAAGGAAACAGTTCTGCAACTCCGGTTCTGTAGATGGCCGAAGGGAATCCCTACTATTGGACTTTTTTCACTATAAAAAACCCCTGACTCAAAACAGTCTGTAAAGAAACCTCTAAAAAGTAAAAAATGATTATTTTTGGCCATTCAAGTGTCGTGTCAAAGTCCAATAGTAGGGATTCCCTTCGCCCGTCTACAGAACCGGAGTTGCAGAACTGTTTCCTTACGAGGCTTTCAAATTTTCTAAAGACACAGCTAGGTCTGATATATGCCGCAGTTTTAAAATAGGAGAAATATATAAAATAATGTTAGACATCACTTGACATTTGATCCAATCCAGAAGTGGTCAAATCCAGAAGTGGTCAAATTCAGTAGTGGTCAAATCCAGAAGTGGTCAAATCCAGAAGTGGCCAAATCCAGCAGTGGTCAAATCCAGAACTGGTCACCGACCGTCAAAAGGTCATAAAATACTTGATACCGATATTTGTTTTATACCCTGGCAAGTTTATGGATGGTGAAAAAATACACCAAATAAAAAAAAAACCGGCACTTACCGGCAATAAAATGACTAACAAAAAACAGTCTCCCGTACCCTTAAAAATACTAAATAGGTATATAAAAATATGCTATTTGGCGTCTTAGCTTCATAGGGTATAACAACGAATTAACTGTTAACTAATTTCCAATAAAGCAGTGTAAGTTCTAATGAAAACTTTGAAAACCGCTGAAATGTGTGGAAAAAATGACACAGATTTGTGTCATCGGCACTGTATACTTAAGGGTAACTTTTAATAAATTTCAAATACTCTCAGATTTTGGTACCAACGCATAATTCGATTTAATATTTAAATAACATAACAGTACATTCAATCAAAAAAAATTAAATTGGAAATTTATTGAGAAAAAGGCGTAATAATAAAATCACACATATGTGTCACTGGCATAGGAGTAAGAATTTTTTGATCACAGATATGTGTCACCGGCGCCGGACTAAAACAAGCAATAACGACACGAGATGTTTGGCAAACCGAGCTGAGCGAGACTGTGTATAGTTCGAGTGTCTTTAGGCGTTTTTAGTCAAGTTGAAAGCAAACAAAAGCCAGGATTTTTGTCTTAGGCTATCTTTAGTCTCGATGTGCAGAGACTAAAGTAACATTTTCAGAGCATGAGAAGTGAAAACGATAATATTGTTTTTACCGTTTGGAATAGAGGCTCTTATAATTATGATAAATAATATAATATATTTTTTTACATTTACATTTATTATACAGTCAAATTTTTATATAATTAATATAATTTATATTATTAAATTTTCCATAAAGAGTAGAGAAATAACAATGTGTATAACGGAACGTTACAATTCAAATTGTTGCCATTTAATAATTTTATCGAGAGCACCTAAATCATTTTACAAGTAATAACATTAAATTTAAATAATCCAAGGGATGTTTCAGTATTTGACGAAAGCTTTATCACGCTTAAGTTAAAGCTTTAAGGTCTTAAACTTTTCATTTAAACTGAGTCGATGAAAAATCAAACGCTTTGACATATTTTTGTATATTACAACATTTAGTTTATGATTGGTTGATTGGATTGGTCTCATAACTCGTGCCGAGCGCGACTTTTCCATTTGTTTTTTTACTTGCGGGTCAAAATTATAAAATGTATACAGTCTCAAAAGGACCCAGCAAAATTGTTGCCAAAACAAGAAGGGGTAATAATAATGATATTCGTTTTGTTTCTACACACTTTGCGGCAATGCCGTGTTCTCGTGACATACGGAGGTGTCATTTTGAGTATTTTTATTTGCAGGTCTTTCACAGAATTTGGATAGACTAGATAGTCGTAAAGATCTCAATAGGAAGTCTTCTGAATCCGATAATGGAGAAGTCATCAAGTAGGTTGATGTTTAAGTTTTCCTGGTGAAGATTGTTGTTTCAAATTATTTCATCAGTGTTTTTACATAACCTGAAAGTGCAGTGTTTATTTCGTTTTAGATTGCAATACTCTGTTATTGTTGCACGCTTATTATTGAGCAAAAAATGTGAATACATTTAATAATATTCGTTTACTTTGTTTTGTTATGAACCAATATCTTATTAGCATGTATTGTTTCAGCATGCCCAAACCAGTATTTCATTCCAATGGTAAAAAAACTGTACATCAAAGAATACAACACCACGTGATAACGCCGCAACACGAAGAAATGATCAGGTTTATAAGTGAAAGTAAGTTTGTGTTTAACTTAATAGTATTACTGTAACATATATTAGAACTTACTGTATTAAATTATTGAAGATGTAGGTGATATTTACTAAATTCATTAAATTTTATCCTTAGGATAGGTTAGGATAGGATTGGTTAGACCAGCCCCCTATTTCACCATCTTGACTTTTACTGATGACAGGTGACATTTTTGTGTTCATGGCGTAGCTGATATGAATCCCAGTGATGTGAAAACTTGTTAAGTTTTCAGTAAACTTTTTAAGCTATTACCCATAGGTCAATCTATCTGAGATTGTCTCCTGATATTTATTTATTATGTAATAAATAAAAATGAATAGCTAAATGTGTTGCTAAGCGCAAAACTTGAGAGCAAACCCATTTGGCTGATTTCTTTTTTGTTGTGTTCGTTATTGTCAGGATGAGGATTATATGTAAGAAAAATATTGAAAAATCCAACGGGAACGGTGGATATTTGCAGCGGGGTGAAGCCGCTGGCAGGCCGCTAGTGAATAATGAATACTTTTAGTCTTTGGTTTTGTATAGAAATCGAGATTATGCAATTTTTGTTATGCAGAATTAAAATAAGTAATTATTTTATGCAAATGAATACTAGTGATCAGATTTCACGGTGCAACACGGGCTGAACATTATGCTAATATGTATATGTTCTGGGAATCCCGGGACTAATGTTTTTGCTTCCTTTCCTTGAAATTTGAATGTTTGGGTTTGGAATAAATATTTTCACTGTACATAATATGTATTTGTTTAAATTACTCTATTTAAAACTGATCTGCCAATGAGGCTTTGGTAAATATATATAAAAGATAACACGGTACGCATAATCAATTTACAACACAACTCACATATATTATATTTTATTTGTTTGTATCAAATTGAAATAGCATACAATTATCCTCTCAATATTTTCTATTTTCAATTGATTTCTTTACACGTATAAAGTCCTATCCTAATGCCTATTTATAAATATACCAACAATTGCATTTTGTTTTTGAACCAGATCCTTGGATTTTGGCCATATCCATGAGATTTCTACTCTATATCTCGCAGTGTTGCACTGTGAAATCCGATCACTGATCATTACACACCCCATGCAAAGTGTAGTAAACTAATAATACTTTTATTGTATGTATGCTATGTACTTCCATTGCAATTAGGTTGCTAATGGAGTAATGGACCAAACTATTTCTTTAAGTATACTGATGTCACTATTTTACACCAGTAATTAGAAACAGTCTCTTGAGTGGCTGAACATCAATTTGCATAGTTTAAGCTGAGCTCTTTATCTTTTTAATGCTTCAGTTAGTCACAGACTTTACTAGTGGCAATTGTTCTTTTGACCCAGTCAGACTGTTCTGAGAAAATGTAATGCCGGTTGTGCGTACTCTTCTAGAAACTCCTACACATGACAAAAGCGAGTGTGTACATACTCCTCTCATCTTGTCTCGCTCGCTATCGACTTGTCTCATGTCCTGGTAGGGGTCGGTTTCAGCACGAGACTCTTTGTTAGAGCCTCTCAATGAGTGTACGGCCGGGAAATGGTGTACCCTTGTTTTGCCGACAACCGTTTCTTCGAATATTATTTCATCGACAACGATTCATCGAAACATTAGTACTAGTAATATTGTTTGGCGTTATTTTATTTCAACTACTATTTATTTAAATTTATGTTACTACGTGGAAATACTAATCAACGAATACTACTTAATCGCTGATTTGTTTCAAATTATCTTAATTGGTACAACTACAAAACATTGCAATTCATTTCTTCGACGTATTACTTTAATACAATAATTGTTATATGCCCTATTGCACATTTATAAATTTTTCTAATTATGTAGTGTGACAAACAAATATGTATAATAAAACTAAGAATTATTGATAATATTAAATTAATAATATTATTGCATAACTAGTTATATCAAGAAATAGAAGTACGAGGCTTTCAAGAAAATGAACTGTTGACAGAAGTGGGTTAGGTTAGGTTAGAACTGCGACCCCCAAGAAAACGAACTGTTGACAGAAGTGGGTTAGGTTAGGTTAGAACTGCGACCCCCAAGAAAACGAACTTTTGGGTTCTCTGCCTTTTCGCCGAATTATGTTTCGTCAAATGTTTCATTTCGTCAAATGTATCATTTGGTAAAACGCTTTTATATCCAAAACTGTAAGTATTTCAGGATTTTTATAAAACTAACCTAACCTAACCTATAGGGTTCTACATGATGGTTCTGAAATAAATCCTGAAATACTTACAGTTTTGGAATAAAAAGCATTTGCCCAAATGAAGCATTTGACCAAATGAATCATTTGACGAAACGTTATTTGGCGAAAAGGCAGTACACCGAACTTTTGACAGAAGCGGGTTAGGTTAGGTTAGAACTGCGACCCCCAAGAAAATGAACTGTTGACAGAAAAGCATGACACATTACTGTTTAGTTTTGATAGCAAAATATTACCAATTGAAATAATGTTATGCGGAATAAATATTATTACAAGTAAAAAAAAACCAATTAAAAAAACCCGAAATGATTAGTCATGACATGAATTCTATTGAAATAAGTAAACTACCAATTAAAAGACCACGTTTCAAATTACCTAGTATTGAGTCCTCGACGCAATGACTTGTCGATGAAATGAAAATACTTGAAACGTTGTCTTTGAAATAATATTCGATTAAAAGTCTGTCGGCAATTCAATGGTAAACCCCGGGAAATAGCTATTAAAATGTCTCAAAGTTTGAATTAGTGATATGTAATGAAATATTCAACTAATGCAAATATGTGAATAATATTTAGATAGTATTCATTATTATCTAAATGATTTTTGGTTATAAATACATCAGAGGAATATGACCAGTATTTCAGGAAAAACAAAACTCAAACCTGTCTTTACACAAAATGTGTAGTTACATAATTATTATGGAATAAACAAGTTGCACCCAGGGTTTCTTGCTACCATTAATAGTTATGGTAATTTAACTTGTGTTGTTATTATTATTCCAATAATTCTCTTTGATCAACTTTATTTTAAACAAAGCTATAAAAATATTAAATGTTATTTTATTAAAAACTTTCATTGCCAGGGTATTTGTTCCTGAAACTAAAACTATGTTTATACTTGTCTAGTAGTCATAGCGCAAAGTTTTGTGTAAGACTAGGTAATTTTTTGTGATGTTATCCCCTGATATTAATTGAGTGGTTGGTAATGCTTACCTCTGTATTTTTGTTGTTTTCAGCTTGGGCACAGTCTGCATGTGGCGACAGTGAACCATCAACACCTTCCAGTTCTGGTGAGTGTTTCCGTGATAAAAGACATTTCATGATATTATTAAATTTACTAAGTACAAATTCACTCTGGTGCTGCATAACTTTCAAATTACAAACCCTGACACAGGAAGAAGTTATGCGTTTAATTAAGGCCTTTATAAGTCTGTCTGTCCCGTCTGTCTTTCATCACCTAGAGCTTGCATAGGGGAGGCTTGTAATCGTTTTTCGTTGTTTCCGTCCATGCAGGACACAATCATACTTTGGTCGTTTATGCAGAGTTAGTGTAGCCATTTTCTCCGGATCAAAAAAGTTTCGTCACAGGGTCTGGCAGCTCGTCGCCCGCGCCGCCAGCCACCCTGTACTACCACGAGGCGCCGAGCGCGGGGCTGCGCGACTTCCAGCCCTTCGACCTGGAGACGTGGTGGGGCAAGCGGCTCTTCCAGACCATCACCAACTCCCTCTAAACTCCCGCGGGAACACCGTAGGACCGTAGCCTAAGTCCCGATCATGTACAGTTTACTAAATTTTCTACATATTTATATGAAAATATATATTAAACGTGCGAGGCCTGAACACCTCTCGTGTCATATGAAGGTATTTACCATTTGAATTTACATTTACTTACAAAGGAAAACATCAATGACATTAATATTGTAATATTTTTTGTTGCATTTATCACATTGACTTTATGTTTAATTATGACAGTTGAATTTAGTAATCTATACTCGATTGCGGATCTCATTATTTCATATCTTAAGTGAAAAATTCCAAAAGCTCAACAAAACGTTTGCGACGAGAATTGTTATTGTGAATCAAATATTCTTTAAGTTGTTGGTTTTGTGTAAATGTTCGTATTTTTGATGAACTGTTATGGATGTACCTAATGCTTCCGATTTGTTACAGGATTTTCTGTAATTCAGAATTTTTGAATTCTTATATTCAAATAATTCCATGCCAAAGATATTTTATAGCAGTTGATACATAGCAAACCCTAATTTTTTTGATCAGTCCAAATACAAGTCTACTAAAAACGCCATTCTCTAACGACTTCTTAGCTATACTTTTTATTTCTTGTCATTTTAAGCCCTGGCAGTTTTGAAGAACTTTCATCAAATTACGTTGCATTTTTTTTTGCTCCAATTAAATCTTAAACTTCAGAGCAAACAAACTTAGGCTAGCCTTAGGTAGCTTTAGTAAACAGACCATCACATTTTATAATGAAAAGACAAATCTATTCACAAAGTGTTGAATAGTAATTACGAGAGTTATAATATAGTAAGTGCCTCCATACAGCAATATAGTTACTCAGTAGGATCAAGTAAATATATTATAATAACTAGCTTAGGCCTTTCCTACGGCTTGCAGCTTTTCTGAAATTAAGTTTTATATTTTTTATTTCTGTACTTTCTATCTCCTATATTAGTTGTAGTTGTTTCTGATATGTTTTTTCCTCGCTCTTTACTCAAAATGGATATCTGAGAAATTTTATCAATGTGTAATAAATATATACGGCTGTTAACGATCAGTATTCATGTTAAGGTCATGTTATCTGCACAATACGCCATTTCGATCATTGTTACTGTTGTCGTTGCGTGACGACGGGTCGTGTTATAGTTTTAGTTTACTCTAGTATAGCTTATATCAACTGAGGCCTGTTAAAATGTCTTCCGAAAAACTATTTTTTTTAAAGTATAGCCATATTTTAGAGAAGTGTTTTCTATGCGCAATACAGTTTAAATTAAGCTGACATGTCATCACAAGAACGTGTAGTTTCTGTGATAATTATATTATCCCTAAAGGCGATATTGTCCTGCGACGTGGCAACCTCTTAGTTTATTATCAAATCACTAACATTTTAACTACGTTTTAGTCTAGAACTCATTTAATAGTGTACTTAAATGTGATTTTATACGTTTATCTTCAATTAGCGACCGGCCCTCGCTTCGCTTCGGTTTATGTGAGTTTTCTGTAACACCCGTACATAAACCAGAATCTATTATACATATAAACCTTCCTCTTAAATCACTATCTATTAAAAAAACTGCATCAAAATCGGTAGCGTAGTTTTAAAGATCAAAGCATACCTAGGGACAGAGAGTGACTTGTTTTATACTATGTATGTAGTGAAGAAATAGCTGTCCGTTTTTTGTACCATTTCAGCTACCGGGTCAATCTTTACAATCAATACCATATGCTGTATTTAAACAACAGACACCGTAAACCTCTGATTTATAGTGTAATTAGGATGGCTGACCAATCAAACAAAATATATTTTATTGTTCAGACTGTTGCGAATGATGCGGCCTTATTTCATACAAAATAAGAACGGTTTAGCAAGGTAAATTTATTAATTAGGGAAACTTAGTGGCCCAGTTGAGTCTCATTTGCTGTCTTTTTGTACAATGTTTAAGATGGCCGGTGTTGCCACCTCCCAGGAAGGTATGGCCTTAGTTCATTGTTTGATGTTGGCGCGGGTTCAGCATGCATCTTGATACGAAATAAAAGTTTATACTTTCATTTTGTAGCAAGGTTCTTACCTCACCTTAATACCCAACACACATTTTGTAGCAAACAGATTTTATTGAATTGTTTTTAAATTGTGATGTTATTTATTTACACTACTATTTTAAAAGTTTTTTTCTGCGTTTTGAAACAGATATTTAATTGATATTTGAAAGATAAGTATTATGTCTCCATCATATTATATGAAATACAGATTTAAAAAAATATGACTTCTGCGCTGTCAATGTGTGACTTGGTTATGTTGATATGTACAGATACATAATTCACGTATTACGGATAAATCATGATATGAAGGCAAGGATACCTAATACATTTATATTATACAACTAATAGCAACGTTCCGAACGTTCGTATTTAATTTTACAAGTCGCCGGTTAGCTCTTGTTAACACGCAGTTTTAATTTTAATTAACAATAAGTTTGATGGATTGAGATGAAATTTTTCTAATACAATGAGATCAAACAGAACTAGATTGGGAATTGTTTTTTCCAGTAATAGTTAATTAGTTAACGTTTCACGCGAAACTTAAAAGCGCTGCATTTTTTTTCCGATCTGAATAATTGTTATTTCATTGTAATATTGAAATTGTATTTCATTTGTGAAACTATGATTAAACGAAACTCCGTTTGTTTTATAAGATGATGGAACCAGTATAGTACCTACACACTTGATTCTTATGGTGTAGAAGATAAGGGTTATTCGTTTATTTTGAAACAAAAAAATTATAACTTCATGATTTTTTAATTAAGAGTTAAGTGTCGATTATTGGTGCCGTCACCCTACATGATAACGTGGGCTCACTAGCGACTTTAAATGCATGATGTGTAAATAGTTAAGTATTCGTGAAACTATTTCTGACATAACCAAGTCAAGCTAAAGTATATTAAGTTCATTGTTGACGACACCACTTAACTAAGGTTACCACCAGGAACCAATAATGTTGGACACCTGATTCTTATGTCGTTGAAGATAAGGGTTATTCATTTGCTAACCGGCTTGAAAAATGAATGAATAGGTAATAGTACATTACTTAACAAGGGCTGTAAAAGAAAGAAAGCCCGAAATCGCAGGTATTTTAGACCCGAGCCGTAGGCGAGGGTTGTAAATATGCGATAGAGGGCTTTCTTTTTTACTGCCCGTGATGAGTACACAATTTTACGTCTTCACCTGGCCACAATGTGAGTTTTACCGTGCGCGCAGCGTGCGATAAAACACATTATGGCCAGGTGTTACGTAAATGTTTTTTTATGTATGTTTTAATGCATATTTTTAGCAACAATCATGTTTATAATCTTATTATATGATCTTTGAATTTACAGTTTTGTCCGTTATTGAAGACCAGCTAAAGGTGGCAAATACTTTATACTTTATCTGGTTAGGAGATCGATTAGCGGTGTTGTTTACAATGAACCGTAAATATCACGTATATTGATGATGTAATTTGTCACTGTTGAAAATAAAGTTGAAAATATGTGGTTAAAATAATGTCACGGTTGACTAATCGACAAATTAGCTCTGCTTCTATGACACTACTGTAAGATAACAGCGCTATCGATAAGAGCGCAGTATCATTACAAGTGTCAAAATAATTTATTAAATCAATTGTGTAATTATTAATAATATAATCTGTATACTGACAAATTAATAGTACCTCTTTTGGGTATAAATTTATGAAAGTGCGCGAGATGAAACACTTGTTAAATTATTGCAATCAAATCATTGCCATTTGTAAATAAAAATCAATCATTGTATACATTATCGACAATTATAATGCATACTAGTTCATGATCCAATTGTAGATCGAAATTTACAGTCAGACAATACATTATGTATTGGAAAGATGTGTATGAGTATCATGTGGCCGTGCCGAAAAAGGCAGCATAGTAATAGTATAAGCATTTTAAATTATGTATTCACCAATAGAGTAGAATGCTTCGACTACTACAGGTAGCCGCTTTGATTGGTATTACAAGGCTATTTCCAGCTGTCCACACTGCGGACAACTGGAAATAGTCCGTATTACAGCGTGTTTTATAGCGATTGACAATCCTCGTTTTTATGTGGAAAACTATTGACAAATATACGGTTGATGTCGAAATGTACTGAACGCTGTAAAGAAGCTGGGTGTACTGTATAAAACACATTAAAATAGTACATTATACATACATGCGCTATTGATATGAATTGAGCCTAATACCTACTAGGTTAAACGTTGGTTTGACGGCCACACCGGCTTAATAGGCCTAAACATTCTCGAAATATTGTTTCATATTGAAATTGCCTTCTAAGTATATGAACAACCCATATGATATGATACTGTTAAACGATATCAATAAATAAATGCACTCTGTAGGTTGTAGCTGGATTTATTCTTTTTAAATGAAATATTTGAGTCATAGTTAGTTAGCATTGCAGGAGATAGAATATTTTTAGACTGATTTAGTTATAAAAAGTTATGCTTTTTGTTGTAGTTGAATAAATTGTTTAAAAGTTTAATGATTTTTTGATTATTTTTTTATCAACCATTTTCAGCGTTCAGTGCACAGGCGGAAAATATTATAAACTTGAAACAAATTGCGCATACAGTTCCTAAGAAATGTGCCTTTTTACAGTATGCGATATACGTATAACACGAGGAAAGACCTCCGCAAAGGAAGGGCAGTGAATGCGTTAAGCGGTTACATCCATCCAGCAATGAATCCGGCTGTTCCTGAAATGGATAGATGACCATTCAAACTGTCTATCAGTCAGATTATTGCAGGCAACAGGCTACGAAGCACGGACCAGAACTGCTTACCATTAAATATCCTACTCAAACGACTCGGTAAGACTATCGTCGACTTATAAAGAAAGGCTAAAGGCTGGGCAGCTGCCGAAATATGCAGGAATGCTCACAAACAAACCGTAAAGTAATATTACGCAGGCAGAATATTAATAAACATAAACAAAGTTTGTGTCGCCTGCCCCCCTTAACAAAATCCTAGCTACGCCCTTGTGTGCATTGTGAATGTACTTTGTTTAAGTACATTATGTTTGAATGAGGTTCGTCTAGGGTGATGTCCCTCTGGCAACTTGGGTCGAACTCATGGGATCCAAGTTGCCGGAGGGTATTATGTTATGACTTTAAAAACAGACCACAGATAGTAAAAAAGTCTTTCTAAATCTTAGACGAAGAAGGTACCTATAGGTACCCATTTTTCTATTTGATAAATTATTTTAAATAACAATGAACACTTTTTAATCTTTTATCATAAAATACTTAGTTATGTCAATTCTGCTGTCAGCTGACACCAGAATTGACATACTAAGAATTTTCTACAAAATATACATAATATTTGAATCGTGTTATCGGGCCCTTGAACCAGCTATCACAAGAGAAAAAAGACTTCTGGACCAAATTAGCAATGGAGGACTGTAAAATAAATAACGAACCGTTTGCCGCGGATAATATAAAATGTGTCACTGTGGATAGCTATCCGGTAAGTTACCTACTTAAACTTCTTCGTCTTCATAAATGTGCGCCAGGAGCTTACGTGGTTTTATTCGGACAGAAGTTGGAATCGGAGTTTTTAAATTTGATTTAAAAACTCCGATTCTCTGATAGACTTTTCGTCGGTGATACTGCTAGACCGTGTAAGTAACAAATTAAATAAGGTGCGAAAAACACCATAACAATTAAGACAGTAAGGTACATTTTGCAATTTAATGAATTTGTTAGTTACGCAAAATTTCAGTATTAACGGGTTGGCTTAAAGTAATGAGAAGGTATTTAATTGACAATAGCAGGCAAAAAAATAATACAAAAAGGATTTTGACAGCTATAATAAATAGAAAATAATATGTCAATTATTGTTAAAAAGGCAAATAATGATTAGCTGTGTTAATAAAAAATGTCCACAAGGAAGTCATTACGTGAACATGTCTATCGCCTACTTGGACGACGTGAAAAATCTGAAGTGGTCTCTCACTTCAAAGCTGAAATGTATCTCCATCTACAATTTAATGTTTGATCCAGCGGTGGGAATTTGGTATTAGGACTAAAGGTTTACCAAAAACGGGAAGATCACCCATTCTTAATCATTGAAACCGGAGGAAAACGGCAAAGATTGCACAAAACAAAGTGGATGAGTCCCAGATAAGTTAGCTGTAAAATATGCTGTTTCCCGTTGGTGAGTAAGGAATATTTTAAAGAAATACAATGTTCTACACTTAAAGCGTCAAAAAACACTCAAATATTCCGACATACAGCTTGAAGAAATTCCAAGAAGTGCAAGAAGTTGCGAAGAAAGTATCACTATGCAGGGAGCACCCAGAATTGACTAAAAAAGCGTGACGTTCATTTCGTATCGAAGGATTCAAACCGTCCGAACGTCGGTGTAGCTCGTCCAATGGAGGATTTTTTGGTAATTCTCAGTAGACTAGTTTACAGTGATGGGCCGGAAGCGAAATCACATACACAATTGAAGCGCCGGGTATAAAAGCAAAGAAATAACTGAAAAAATAAAAAAAGATGTTGTCCAACGTATAATGAAAACGGTAAGAAGAAAGCTGCGAAATTTTTTAAATGGGCGAGGTTTTCTATATTATAATGATTGATTATCATGCTGGTTTTATTTTATTTGTATATGATAAAAAGCTATATAACCTAAACAAGTAATTTAATAAAAAAAAAATGAGAAAAAAAAATTCTCATTACTTTAAGCCAACCCATTAGGTACCGAAGTTTTGTATTTGACGTGGCGCGGCTTCTAAAGCTTAACACAATTCCCCGATAGCAAAACGACACAAACCAGAAGAACTTTATGAATGGGCTTCAAAACGCTAGGAATATTTTGGAGGAGCTGCAGGAAAGCCTGAATGAAACCAGGAAGTGCGAGGAACAGCTGATGCGGTGTCGCAGCTCGCACGCTCACTCCCACAGCATTTCCGAGTGGTGGGAAAGTGACCAGGAAGAGAAGTATATGAAGTTCAGTAACACAGGTTCGTATTTTTATTTTTTTACTAATTCAAACAGAGATTTAAGTACCTACTCCCAATTTTCAACGGAAGCTCAAAATTTAAGATGGCGCCCAAGATGGCGGATGTTTTCTTACTAAGTAGTACGATATTCCCACTTACAGCATTTACGACTATTAGTCCAATTGCTGAATTCAAACTCGAGCACTCTGGGATGGCCGCGAAATTAAAACGAATTGGCTTCGAAGATGCAGCTGTAACTTATTGTTTTGCCCATATAACTTACGTGAAGATACCACCTGTTTCGCCATGTCCATCCGTCCTTCCGCAGCTTTGTTTAGAGATGGTACTTCCCTCCCCTACACGCAACACGTGGATGATTTTTTAGACACTTGTTCTTGAGTTCCAGGCAGCTAATTTTTTTCTACCAACCGAAAATCATATAGGTACCTACTTAACTCATACTAGTGGTTTTTTGGGCTTAGTTTTTACATTTGTTTGTTAGTAACGGCGACGGAACCCTACAAAGAGCATGGTCCGGTCCAGACCATGGTTTTTTGAACAGAGCCTTTTTCAGTTCTTAACTGAATACCAAAAAAGGTCTTAACGACTTAAAAAGTAAGTATGGATTTATTTCAAATGCGTTAATATTGTGGAATAATGGTGGAATTAAATACATTGCTACATTATTGAGGATTAGATATCAACTTGAGGAATCATTAATTATACCTAGCTAGTTTAAGTCAAGGGAGCCAACGGTGTACCACAAGGAAGCGTTCTTCGGCGATATAATCTCAAAGTTTCAAAAACATATTCCATACAAAGGGTTACTTTAGTAGGCACGAGGTTAAAGATGTTGCGAAGTATGTAACAGTCAGCAGCAGAAGTAGCTTCGCAACCAAAGAGGGCAAAACGATCTGGACTCGACTCTATTGTCAAGAGAATAGGTACGTCGTGTCGTGTCTAGATCATTTTGAGCATGTTATTCTGCTTAGCTACTTTTGATACTGACTGTACTAGACGCGTCGGGTTTTATTTTATAAATGGTAATATCGCACCTTGATAATCATACCGTCACTAAACAAAAAAATGCTTTATTTGAAATCCAACTTCATTTTGATGGCAATATTGTCATTACCTATTCGAACTCTTATATATTTTGTTTAGTGACGGTTTGATTATCAAGGTACGATATGTTTCTTGTCTAGACACGGAAGTGCAAGGCAACAGTGTGTTAGCGGAGTCTTGGTCAACGATGAGCATCGTGTGTTTACAATATCAGTAAGTTAGAAAACTGCATTTACGTATTTACTAAAACACGTTTTTTTTTCAAACTATGACGCAGGGTTTAGGTACCCTTGAATCACTGACACTCGTTTCATAGAATGTTTTACTTCGCCGAATTTTAATTTTGTTGACAGGCATTACATACATATGCAGGAGGTCACCTACGTAACCCATGCGTATAAGACAACCTAAAAACAATAGGGTTTCAGGAGAGATTAGCTTTGGATGAAATTAAATTCAATGGAATGACACATTCGATCAAATGAGTGTAGACGATTTAAGGGGATACCGACATTATGGCATAAAAAATAATTGTCTAAGGAAAGGTTTTTATAAATTGTTAGTGAACGTTAACTGTGTCGGCGTTGGCGTACAACGGAAGCGACCTATTTTCACCAATGGACCATATAAGTGAAGGCACCTTTGAAAAAGTTTAATTATAATGTTTAATCAAATTCTTCCAGGATTTGTTTGATTGACGTAGGTACATTTTTTTAACACATCCCGTTACCCCCGTCATTATAACACTTCTGAAGCCTAATTACTTACTATTAAACCCTGCCAAGCTCCAGTTGGTGAAAAGGTTACAGCTATAGGAGTCACATAATATTTATCCTTTTCACTGCCTGCAGGCCGGTCACTGGCTGTAGATAAAATGGGGATGAATAAAGCTGTTTTTCCACCGCGGCCAGGCGACGCGAGACAAGACTGATTTGTATTAAAAAACCAATTCCACTAAAGTTACGCGAGGAGGGAAACGATGCTTTCAATACAAATGTCAATTCTTGTCTCGCATCGTCCCGCCCCGCCTCGCTGGTTGAAAAGCACCTCAAGGTGCGGACCACAATCAATCCACCACTTCGCACGACCGCGCGGATTAAAATTTTGTATCACCATGTAAGTAATCCGTCGAGAGCGGCCACACGGGTGCCGTTCCTCCTTTCGGTCTTTTAAGTTTTTGACAGGTCATAAAACCTCTGATCAGGTACGAGGAGCTAGCCAAGCGGTACAAGTCTCTCCTCGAGGCGTATGACGAGCGGTGCAGCGCTGCGTGTGCCAAAGACCTGGAGCTGGCAAAAGAGCGGCAGCTGGCGACGTCGGCGCGCGACGAGCTCGACGGCGCACACCGGGCGCTGCTGGCCGTCGGCGAGAAGTACTTGGCGATGCGACAGAGAAAACTTGCGCAGGTGAGTTCGTGTGTTTAATTACTAATTAGCTATACGATGTCGTTCACAAAGATTTATGAGAATCTCCTTAACAGTGCAGTTTTTAAAAAATCTTCTGAAGATGGTGAAGAAGCAGTGAGCAATGGGTCGTACGAGCAAGTATCTCTAACTGTCTGTGTCTGGTGTTGGGGAGCCCGTTGTTTCCCTTTTTATGATCATAATGTGTTTGTTGACGTAATTATTGATAGTCGTGATTTTTAAGTAAGTATATCGCTGGAACCATAAACTTTTCAGAATTTCTTTAATATAGAATGTGTATATTATGCTAGGTTAGGATATGTATGTTTTATATAAACGTTATGGCTTGTGATTAATTTATTAATTATTACCAATAAATATCTATACTAATAATATAAAGCTGAAGAGTTTGTTTGTTTGCTTGAACGCGCTAAAATCAGGAACTACTTACTGGTCAAACTTGAAAAATTCTTTCAGTGTTAGATAGCCCACACAAAACGAAGCGAAGCGAGGGCGGTCGCTAGTAATAAAAGAAAATATAATTACTATAAGTAAATAATTATGGCAGAGGGTATGGTCATACCCGTATTTTTAATAGAAATGTGCGGCTTCACATTAATTTTCGACACTAGGTACCCGTATTAGAGGATAGACTGGCCGTTTTTAAGAACTCTCCATAACTAATTGGGATAGAACATACCGTTCGTGTACCTACCTAGCAAGTGGTCTCCTCGAGCCGTACGACGAGTGGTGCAGTGCCAACCCGCACACTTTAGTTGCCGTTTCGCAACTGTCACCGCCGCAACAGATGGTGACAGTAACGAAAATATCTCTTGTGATATTTGGGTGAATCAACTTTAAAGGTACTCCCTATTTTTCGACATATTACACAGATTACCCGTTTTTAGAATAACCTATTAATTTACTAACACGTTTACTTTACACGTTTATTTAATCAGACAAGTAAGTAGGCTAAGATTTGAAGTTTTATTGAAAATAATGCAGTTTTGAACAATAATATAATAGTTGGTAACGCAGGGGACGATGTTGTCCCTAGGTTTTGTATGAAAAAAGTGCATTTTCCCCCGAGTTACCAGGTTTTTTCGAACATTAAAAAATATTTAAGGTGTTCGTATAGGGGGTCGTATAGGGTTCATAAGTTTGATGGTCTGATTTTAATATTCATACATCATTATTAACCATAAGTCACCAGGTAAGTTTTAATACCGCAAAAGAAAAGGAGTACTTTAAAAGTTGATTTACCCATTTACATGTGTGCACCTAAATTGAATTGATATAAGACAAAATAAACAGATAAAATGAGTTACCCCGACTGAAGTCTCGCGTCATTTGACATAAAGAAAACACCTCCCCCACCTCCCCACTACCGCAGGAACCTACTCAGTTAAGCGCTAGACCTGTAGTTATGTCAGTTTTTTGTTCACAAATACAGAGTTACTGGTACTCCAAGCGAGTGTTCCGACTGAGGAGCACCGTGCAGGGCCTGCTGTCGGCGGCGGACCGGGCGCGGCTAGAACTGGACAAGCGACTGGCACGAGCTATGAAGCGCGTGCGCACTGGCAGTACTGCTCTATTACTTGCCGAGGTAAAAAATAATAGTAGGTACCTACTATGTATACTATACAAACCTCCCAATTTTAAGCTAACAATGAATCGCTCTTATGAAGCTACTAAGGGCCAGTTTTTGACACCACGTTGTCGAAAGCCGACAAATCACGTCATCGAAAATTCAGAAGTTCAAACCGACGTTGTTGAGAGAATCACTACCCTGGTTCTTCAAACAGCAGTGGGTTGAAAAACCCCTTAAGGTTTTGATACTTGAGTCACATAGTGGATATTATGTATGTAGGAGAAAAATATCGCAAAGTAGATAACAGACGGCCAAATCATATTTCATGAACTAAGTAGTATACTTATATGATTTTACAATTAAGACTTTAGACGTCACAGGTCCGTACTGTAAAATTAGGTACGTAGGTATGTAAAATTCAATACAAGGTGTCGTTTCGACCTTTCATAAAGGTTTTTGATTCGACCTACCGCCCAACATCCCTATTGATATATAGAAAATTTCAGATTCGAAAATGCAACCAATTGTGCTTAGAGAACCTGCGACTGAAGGCTCAAATCCAGGAATTTACTCCGCCAGCCAATCCGTGGGATTTTGACACCTAACTGTTTTGTATTAATGATATTTATACAAACTTTAATATTTTAAGTAAGGAAACATTTTAATTTTATAAAAGTAAGTATGTAATTTGTCATTTACACAAAGTAGAATAAAGCTGTATAGTAATTCTTGAGGTAGATGCTTTATGCAGCGGCTACAGGTTGCCAGTCTCCATACCTGTAAAGTAAATATGTATGTTGCATGCAATTGTTTTTTTTCTCTCCCTATGAAATAAAGGTAACTTTAAAAACGACAATTCACGACAATAGGGCTAGGACATTTGAAAGCACACAATGGTTTAAAACCAACCTAGTCGCAAATTCACTTTTTTTTATACACATGTAAGGTGATGGCACTAATATTAAACACTTTTAGCTGAAGGCGCCAATAATGGATACTCAAGTCTTAATTACGATTATAAATTGATTTTTGCAACAAATTAATATTCCTTATCTTCTGTACAATACGAATAAGGTGTCCATCATTACTGGTTCCATAACCCTACCACTTTGATTTTGTCCTTCAGTATCGTCTATATCGTCATATCTCAAACGAAATTAACGACGTTTTTAGTTTGATTTATCCATACCTACTGATATTAGTTTATTTGATTGTTACTCTTTCACTTCGAAGACCTGATCAGCCTGAAGGACGACGAAGCCACAATCGGCTTAAATCTCTTACCAATATTTATTTTTTAGCCTTATATTTGTCTGCATATTCTTTACATTATGCCATACGATTAAATAAAAGTAAAGATATCCTCCATACCGAAATTCATTGATTAATTAAACCTCCACTGTGAAAAAGTAACATACAAACAAACAAATATTAGAAAGAAAGAAAGCTGAAAACTGAGAAAAAGTAGCTAGATGTGAAGAAGGCCTTCACCCGAAGATAAGAGAGCTCGTCACAAAATAAGTAAAAAATACGTACCACGTAGACTTTTAATTCTATTTATTTATGCGCACCTTTTACTGAAACGTCACAACAAAGCCGCATTTCAAGTCCAACAACTATCTGATGAATTGTCCATGAAGCCTCTTTATTTCCGCGACCATGCCGTCCAAAATGAGGGCAAGGTGAGCAGGGTCAGAGATCAGTGCCGTGTCGGCCGCAACGCCGAAGCGGAGGACCCCGTCGTAGCAAAGCGCTGTCACTCCAATACCTGGGAAGACAAAAGAGTGGGAATATCTGGCCAACCCAGGCGAATGGGAATTCCTACTTGTCTGCACCCATTGTTCGCACAGCAGCCGGTTTTTCTTCAAGTCGTCTGCAATGCGACGAAACTAGTGGAACGTTAAGCGGTCACAGTATGAACAAAAGTGAGTGGACAAGTAGGAATGTTCCGCGAAAGGTCAATTTGGCGTCTGTCATCCACCCAGCACCAAATTACAGCCAAATATCCCTTAATTTGGCCAGAAGGCGCTCCGTTTTTTATAGACCAAGATGTCGTATCTACAGACTGTCATTGCCCCTATGCAACACTGCTGTTGATGGTGGCCTGTCGTTTGATGTATTCAGCAAGGTTAGCAAAAAACACGACTATTGACATAAGTTAAACTGACCAGTATTTCCTTTCTGAGGCACGAAGAACGTCATACTCTTGAGCACATTTCCCCCACAAATGCTCAAGCGCCTTGGCCCAGGCAGGTTGCTGAACACCATGGTAGCTTGTCTGCTGTACAATAGGGGCTGCAATATTTGCTTCGGAAAAACACTGTTTAGTACCTTCAGGACGTAATAATTGGTCTGAAAGAGGAACAAGTAATAACCAACTAACTATTCGGCACCATATATGCTTTCTCATTATCAGCATTTAAATTATTATTAACAAGAACATTTAGGTTTTAATTTCGAGATCAATTACTATTTCCTTACCAGGGGATCAGCACTCTTACGCAAGGCACCACAACGATTTATGACTTCTTCTACGTCATGATTTTTTACCGGTAAATCTAATATTGTTACACTAAAATCGTTTTCCAATTTGAAGTCGTTGTCTACCTTCGATGTTCTTGGGAATCTAACTGGCAATACTACCGCTACGTCTTCAGGGATACGTGTCTTCGTCTGTTAAAAGCGTAAATAAATAATTTAAATGCGTAGTAATTTTGAAATAATTGTTAGAAAATTACATTTGAGCACAATTTACCTCCAAAAAGAAATTGTGCAAACCCCTAGACAAAGCCGCTACTAAAACATCGGTGAATTTCATTTTATCTACATTATTCTTTATGTCTTTCACCATTATCAACAAGTTTTCATCGGACTCAGTCCATTTAAATAATCTTTTATTAAGTAATCCTGTCCCGTGCAGGGAGTTGTCATCAGGTTTCCTGAGGATGCCATCAACGAAACAAATCGGTATTTCCCACAGTGTTTCGATCATATTTACCAAGGCTTTAGGGGAGTCTGAACTTCTCATACTATTAGACTCGGGATTCGAAAACATGTTCACTGGGCAGTCCTCCTGATTATCAGCTAAAGTTTTACAAAGAAATTCTATCAGTGCGACTCCGTCTCCAACAGAATGATGTATCCTGAAAACGATTCCATATTCGCCCCTGACATTGTCATAATTGCCGACTCTTTGCTTAGTAATCAAAATTTTAAAAAGTCCCTTATCGTTGTATGGCAAAGATTGGCTTGATATCTTGGTCATCAGATTTTCTAAATCTTCCATATCTGCTGTATTGCGGTTTGCTGGAAGTTCAATTATTTCTACGTATTGATTTATATCTATTCTGCTGTATTTCCTCCAATAATAAAATCCATATTCTTCATTTCTTCTGAAGAAAATTTTGTCGGTCGCGTTGTTAGGGAAAATTTTCTTCAACTTCTCTTTGATGTTATTCGTTAGAGAATATGGTGAATCAGATTCAATGACTCCGAGGACGTTTATCACACTTTTTGCAGAGTCGTCTTCTAGGCTCCAGAAGACGTCAAAGCTGTTGAGAAAGCCAGCAAAGTGTTTGTCCTTTCTCTTGATGAGTACAGAGCACAAAAGTTTGTAACTGAATGCCACGAGAAGAAACACAATTAAAAGTGGCAAGACTAACACTAGCACAAACAGGGCTATGGCTCTTGGTACAGTTTTGGCGTTTAAACTTGAATCACTCTTTAGCTTTAAAGAGGGAGCAGTTAATATCGCGTGAAACTGAAAAAGATAACATATTTGTGATCAAATCAAAAACCTATACGTTATACAAGTGTTCAATAGGATATGGACACTATGGACACGTACCTTTTGATTTAAGAACATATAAGCCGACACTGCAGTCACAATCCCAAAAATAGCACCACAGCCAGCCGAGTTCGTTACTTCCAAGGGAACACTTACTGACACATTGCTTGGGAATAATGTTTGGTTATTTATCTTTTCTATCACGGTGCACTTTAATAAATCAAAGTTCTCCATAGTGAACAGCTTATTGTATTTGGTTTACCTTGCAGCATGCTTCATTTCTACGATTCAACTGAGAGGCCTCAGTCGCGCCTCCGACTTGTAAAGCAGCGAAGCCCTAGTAGTCATAAAAAATGTTCAGCCTTATCTAATTAGAATGATTATTAGATTATATTTCAGCTAACACTATGCAATATTGCTTGGTATGTCGAAATTTATTACGAGTGGTTAAGACAGTGCCAAATATGTGGCGTTTCAATGTTGACACTTTGTACCAAATGAGAATGTCTAGACTCCAGACGACCACCGATGCTGTTTCCATAATATGATTAGGAACAAATCGTCGCCGTAGAGCGAAAATTCACCAAGTCTCACTTTTGTCATTTTGAGTTATGAAGGTTTTAATAAAATAAAGTTTGAAAAAAATATTACTCGATTATTGTAAGGGATAAAAGTGGTTTTGTAGTCTTATCTAGTGGACATTTTATTGTTTCTTTAGGCTACACCTGGTAAAAGTCATTAACTCTAATAATTTTATAGATAATTGCAAAAAACATTTTTGCCCCTCAAGTCTTATGCCCAAATTGTGACTTAGTGATTTTTAGACCGGATTTAGTGACTTTTTTCCCAATTTTTACTTGTTTTGAAATAAACTAAGTTAATTTAGTTAAATTTTAACTCTAATAATAAAGTTCGTTATATTTATCTAGTAGAACCTAACTTGATTGTTTTTTGTTAGGGTTTATTGTTAGGTTTTCAGATAAAACACCATAATGAGAATAATAGTTTAATAAAATAAGTAAAATCATAAGTGTCTGCAAACTTTATATTATAACACAATTAAAGTAACATTTTACTCTTCACCTTCCTCTGTAATGTCCGGTTGACATAGCCTGTCAACTGCTTCCGTGCTGGTACGCAAAGACCTGTACCACGAATGCAGCTCTTGTGGTACTATGCCTTTGTTGCATAGACCAATGAGGTCTTTCTTTTTTGCCTCCGAAATGGGTAAAGGAGTCGCGTAAGCGTGTGGGATGTGATAAGCTTTTAGCTGTGTTATCCATTCTTATTTGGTATCATTGTTATCACAAGCTGGGTCTTGCATCTTGCGTCTATTTGTGCGGCGAAGCGACTTTGGTGCTGCATTAGTTAAATCATAATTCTGGGTCAATAGAAAAGTTACATACATACCGTCACGCCTTCATCCCAGAGTGGGGTAGGCAGAGCTACAGAATTACCAACAACTTTAACAGCCAGTTGTTAATTCTGTAACCACATTTTGCACAAACAGGCTAAGATGAATATCATGTGTATATTAGTGACAGGTTGCAAGCCCATCGCCTAAAAATACTACAAGCCTTTAATCCCTTAGTCGTCTCTTACGACTTCCACAGGAAGGTATGGAGTGGTACTATTCTATTCTGCCGGCAACCACACGGCTAATAGAAAAGTTCTAATGTATAAACAAAACCAAACGAACTAATCTGTACTAATTTAATTTAATTTGTTTACATCTTTCTATTGACTCCGAACTCTCAGTAGGATTATAAGTACAGTCACCAGCAATAATATATTATTCAACATTGGGCGAAAAATATCTGACACACTCTTATACCTGTAGTAACAAAGACGTGTCAGATGTTTTTGCGGCCAATGTTGAATAATATAATTATTGCTGGTGACTGTACTAGTTGACTTAACTATAGACCAAAATCCCGGCCCGGTTAGATGCTATGTATTTCGAAATAAAATCTGTGCCATGCATGCGATATAAGTTATATTTTATAGAAATAAATTCATAAACCGGTATTAGTAATCAGCAAACACAAAACACACCATACAATTAAATTAAAAAGCTTGTTAGGTATAATGATATCACACTTTATATAACCATGTAACTAAATTCGGTTAAAAAGCATGCCTTTGAATTTGACTCCAGAATAATCTGGCCAAATTAACTTGATAATAATCAATGCGCTTATTCAAAATTCACTGCGTGACGAAACACGCTCCTTACACACTTGCTGGTTTATCCTCTTGACGTCAATCTCGCAAACGAGTCGTTTTAACGGAATTTTCATTGTTGTACATTGTGGAAACTCTATGCTTTCCGAAGCCGCCATTGTTAATAAACTTACGAGTACTTAAAGTTATGTTATATACAATTAAATAGTTGAATAGGTATCGTGGTCCTTTTTTACATCAAGCTTGAATGAAACGAGCGCGTGTGGTGTGAATGAAAAAGAAATGGTTTAATAAATGAAAACGTAGGTATTCAAATCTCACTCATAATTGTTATTCTCTCAAACACGCGGTCGGACGAACGGACGAGTGAATATGGCAGCGGCGAGTTTAAGTAGTCCCGTCAGAGCGAACAAAACACATTTTAGCACGTGCATTCTCAATTAGGCAGCCTTATACGTTCGATCTTGTCGACAGAAGCCATGCTACTGAGAGAATCACACCCCGGGTAACGAACCTCAGGACTCCTTATTCCGACCATTGGTTATAAGATTTATAAAAAAAACAGAAATTTGCTAAACAGGCAAGAGAATTCAAACAAAACAAGCATTAGGCATCACACTGCAAGTAATGAAAAACATTTAGTTACATTGCGGTCAATCTTGTTCTTCTTGGCTTACCAATTACACGTACATCTCAATAGGAACCTATAAAACAGTATACCTAGTACGTTATTTAAAATGTTTGTTTTTTTCCACCAAAACGATGATGTAATAATGTAGTTATTACACTGTGCCCGAGACGTACCCGAAGGATTTTAACCATCGATTCTAGACCCTATTTGGAGTATATAATGTGGTATAACATGTAGTATAATAACGCACAATTTCCGAGATTTTTATTCTGTAAAAACAATTCCATAGTTTATTTAATTTGAACTCTATCGCCTTAACATAAAGCATTATTTACCAAGAGAGATTCATGTTGTAAATAGCAATATCATCAATGTACAACATAAATAAATTTAATCATTAAGGGCCTGTTTCACAATCGACAAGTAAATTTATCTGTCACATAAAGTTGTCTCTCTCCTTGTCTATTTTCAAGTGTACGACAAAGAAAGGGCTAAACTTATCCGTCAAATATCCTTTACTTGTCGATTGAAAAACAGGCGGTAAATGTTATACCACATTATATACTCCAAATAGGGTCTAGAATCGAAGGTTATAATCCTTCGGGTACGTCCCGGGCACGGTGTATAATCATTATTACTTAATTGAGAAACTTTAATAACAAAAATACTTACCTCATTGCCGCACTCACGAAAAAATTAACTAACTTACGGGCGAAATTCACCTATATTACATCGACGCACGTTGAAGTCGTACAAATATTCATCAAATGTAATTAATTAATGATCTAAACAAGCATTGGTACCCTGTTTAATAGGAAAAAATTAACTCAAACAGTTTAATAAATTTTCGTTTACAATAAACTGTCCACATTGTCTATGTGTGACGATTGAGAAATCATTAAATAGACTTAGTTAGTTTTCGCTTTCATATTTTCTGACAAAACTATTACTCAGAAATTAGCTAAGTAATTTTAGTGACTTTTTGAATAAAGTAGTTCTTGATCGTGACTTCGGAATATTTAGAGAAAAAGTTACCAAGACGATTTAGGTGCATTCATTGTACGGTTTCATGTAGACCATAAATAATCAAACGAATTAGGTAATTCTTCCCTTACGTAGTGAGAGACGAAGTATAATTTAATGACTTCTGTTACTTTTTAAAATCGAAACTATAATAGCTATGTCCATAATAATAAGACTGAAATTTGCACAAAAAAAAATCGATTTCGATGACATTCATAACTAAATTTCGGGCATTTTTCGACTTGGTGAATTTTCGCTCTACGGCGACGAAATACTCGCCCCATAAATCAAAAAACCAGTTAGCGAATGAAGTAAACAATTTTTTTGTGTAGGTACCTCTCTACGGGAGGTTGCCATACAAGGACATGTGCTACTCTTTACAAATTTTCATATTACTTTGAAGCTAAAAGTATTTTAGCTTTGAGTTTTGTACCACGTATTCAAAAGAATTTTATCTTTGCAATGCAATGTTAAAAACCGTAATAAAAATATTTTGTACTATGATTTTTTTTATTAATAATTAACTTTCTATGAAATCAAGGAAATTATAACTCCATAATATCTACGTAATACTGGATCAAATTAACTAAATATTGTTACAGAATTTAACCCAAAATTATTATTTTTAATGCAGTGCCTACCTAGATCATAGTCACTGTTTAATAAATTGATATTCGATTTCAATAGGCGCTCCGCGTATACTGTGATTATGTTTTGATCCACTGAACAATAGCACAGATTATAGGGTATGTCTAAAGACAGATAGGAATCAACCATAGAACTGACAGTTCATTAGTGGTAGTTCAGGTACGCAACATACTACGGAACCGGTAGCGCTAGTGGGCAATAAAATTCAAATAAAAATGGCGGAATGGCGGGGAATTTAAATTTTGACAGCCAGTGTTCATTCATAATGAAGTTCATTCTCGAATTGAACGAAGTTAACTTTTTCGCACTCATCGATTAAATTGTATGTACACACTTCATCGATGAGCACAAATTAGTTAACTTCGATCAATTCGAAAACAAACTTTTAATTTCCGCAATCAATATGCTAAAGATAAAGCATGTTTCACAGTCTTCTATAAATAAAATATGAATACAAGGACGGAATATTAATACGCTAAGCATTTTTTTTAACAAGACAGTGAAACAAACTCCATAAAACCACATAGCACAACACGTTACAGTAGAAATTATAGACTTTATGAAATGTAATATCTTTATTGTGCAAGGAATTTACCAGCGCTTCGCAAGAGGAGACCACTGTTGAGAAGAAGCGCCGCAAGAAACTCAACAGTCAGTCTTTTTTCAAATAAACCATCATAACAATGACAATAATAAACTTAAGGTAAGAGTATCATAAAACCAATTCCAAATAATAGAAGTAAAACTATGAAGGAAGAAGCAACAGACCAAGTTAACGTAAGTTAATCTTTTTTTAAGGTAAATATACATTTAATCTAACCTAAGTTTTAATAACACGAAAGCACAGCAATGTATTAAATGATAAATATCTGAGTATGGTGCTGTGAGCTTACATAAAGGGGTTTGGGTAAAAGTCATACATTTTCAAGGTGAGCGGCCATTAGTAAAAGTGGTAAATTATGATAGAATAATTCAAAATAAACATGAAGTGCATCGGAGCCGAGATATTTAATATTCTTACCTAGGCATAATTTTAGTACCAAAAATTGAACATTTAAATCTTATTAAAAGCTATAAATCACATATATCTATGTGTATTTCGAGGTCCTCTTAATAACTATGTAAAAATAATCCGTGGCCGCTGAAAGAAAAAATGACAATATTCTTCAAACAAATTTACCCAATGCCCTTTGTCCACAAGAATATACCTCGTAACCTAGTTTTACAAAATAAAATAAAGTCTAGTCTGGAATTATCCAATACCAATTTTCTACCTCTTCATAAGAAGATAAAAACAATAGAACAGGTTAATAAGTGAAGAGCTATTTAGTAGTCGTTTTTAAAATGTTGTTTTGTGGCTGTTCAATATTAATATTCAATTTACTTTTTACATAAATATTCATTTATACAATGCAATGCATGAAAATATCATCGTTCTTATATTGTTTATACAATTCAATGCAAAAACATTATATTGCTAGAGATACATTCAAACTTATTCCATAATCCTATCAAAGCTTTTAGTTAAATTGTTAATTTACACATCTAGAAAATAATAAAACCTTGGACCCGTTTCACGAAACCTTGTAACTTGTATTACAAGCGGAAATCTCTTTTCAACAATATGCATTAAAAAGAGAATTCCACTAATACAAGTTACAATGGGTTCTATACAACATGCTAAAACAATAATGCTTTTAACACATGTCATTATGGTAGTTTAAAACTCGGCCGCCATTACTCTCAAGTAAATAAAGAGCTGTAGTAACGTTAATACAACACGTCAAAAGCAATATTGTTTTACAGAGTTGAATAAAGGCCCAGGGCCTATATTCTACACGGTAAAATCATATTGCTCTTGACGTTTTTCCGTATTCTCCACGGTTTGATAGCTCTTCTTATTTACATGACAGCTATGGCGGCTAAGTTAAAAACAATACCCATAAGATGTCAGGGGCGATACCGTTTTACCCAGTACAATAGGTCCTGATTTCGTAAAACGGGCCTCGGTAATAGTGACACTAAACTCGTTAAGTGCTTATAAAGTGGTGAACCAGTGAAGGGCCATATATGCAGTGAAATTATCTTATAATTATTATGATAACGGTGGCCATTGGGAAAATTCCTAACAAACTATTCCGCCACTTTAATCGTACTTTTAATAAAATGAAATTAAATCATTTGCGGTATATAATCAAAGCTTAACCCTACACATAAATTATGTAGATTAAGCTGTCTTTGATCTTATACCCCTCAAATATAAAACTTGTCATGGGCTCATAACGTTTTCTACCGAAGAGAGAATAAAATGTAGAAATGTTGAAAATCATAATGAACCCGTGACGTGATCTTAAACATAAATTAAAACTAATGTAGAAAATTTAGCATGCTGGGCTGGCCACTCTTGGAGACGCATCTATTGATTCTGGAAAAAAACAAAATGTTGACTTAGACGTATAAACAACACACACCACACATCACGTTATTTCGTCAAATCGAAAGCGAAGGCCAATGGATAAATTTGAGCGACACGTTAGGTCGACGAATGAAAGAGATGGCCTTTGTATCTTGATATTTTTAAACATATTTTCAACGTGACACCCTCAAAATCTCTTACAAAAACATCGTTGTAACGTAATATTAGGTTTCACTATACAAATTTACCAAACTGTAGTATAAATGAAAGATAGATACCATTAATGTTATTTGTAGTCGAAGATCAAAAAGGTATTCATTGCTGGGCTTGGTGATTTCATTGTGGATGCTCGCAGTCATTGGAACCCCTATAAACACAGAATAATATTATAAAATCATTTGAATTTGAATTTACATAGTATTTCAGTATACTAAATATTGCAAAATTTAATAGCATACGTTGAATTTTTCATATATTAGTCCCATTTGGTGTCATACTTTAACTATTCTGTGCAACTTGTGCAACGGACCAGTAAGAAAATGTTATTCTAATACAATGCGACCTTTGTATCTTAATATTTTAAATCTATACAAATTTACCAAACTGTAGTATAAATGAAAGATAGATACCATTAATGTTATTTGTAGTCGAAGATCAAAAAGGTATTCATTGCTGGGCCTGGTGATTTCATTGTGGATGCTCGCAGTCACTGGAACCCCTATAAACACAGAATAATATTATAAAATCATTTGAATTTGAATTTACATAGTATTTCAGTATACTAAATATTGCAAAATTTAATAGCATACGTTGAATTTTTCATATATTAGTCCCATTTGTTGTCATACTTTAACTATTCTGTGCAACTTGTGCAACGGACAAGTAAGAAAATGTTATTCTAATACAATGCGACCTTTGTATCTTAATATTTTAAAATATATTTCCAACTTGACAAGCTCAAAATCTCTTACAAAAACATCGTTGTAACGTAATATTAGGTTTCACTATACAAATTTACCAAACTGTAGTATAAATGAAAGATAGATACCATTAATGTTATTTGTAGTCGAAGATCAAAAAGGTATTCATTGCTGGGCCTGGTGATTTCATTGTGGATGCTCGCAGTCATTGGAACCCCTATAAACACAGAATAATATTAAAAAATCATTTGAATTTGAATTTACATAGTATTTCAGTATACTAAATATTGCAAAATTTAATAGCATACGTTGAATTTTTCATATATTAGTCCCATTTGGTGTCATACTTTAACTATTCTGTGCAACTTGTGCAACGGACAAGTAAGAAAATGTTATTCTAATACAATGCGACCTTTGTATCTTAATATTTTAAAATATATTTCCAACTTGACAAGCTCAAAATCTCTTACAAAAACATCGTTGTAACGTAATATTAGGTTTCACTATACAAATTTACCAAACTGTAGTATAAATGAAAGATAGATACCATTAATGTTATTTGTAGTCGAAGATCAAAAAGGTATTCATTGCTGGGCCTGGCGATTTCATTGTGGATGCTCGCAGTCATTGGAACCCCTATAAACACAGAATAATATTAAAAAATCATTTGAATTTGAATTTACATAGTATTTCAGTATACTAAATATTGCAAAATTTAATAGCATACGTTGAATTTTTCATATATTAGTCCCATTTGGTGTCATACTTTAACTATTCTGTGCAACTTGTGCAACGGACCAGTAAGAAAATGTTATTCTAATACAATGCGACCTTTGTATCTTAATATTTTAAATCTATACAAATTTACCAAACTGTAGTATAAATGAAAGATAGATACCATTAATGTTATTTGTAGTCGAAGATCAAAAAGGTATTCATTGCTGGGCCTGGTGATTTCATTGTGGATGCTCGCAGTCATTGGAACCCCTATAAACACAGAATAATATTAAAAAATCATTTGAATTTGAATTTACATTGTATTTCAGTATACTAAATATTGCAAAATTTAATAGCATACGTTGAATTTTTCATATATTAGTCCCATTTGGTGTCATACTTTAACTATTCTGTGCAACTTGTGCAACGGACAAGTAAGAAAATGTTATTCTAATACAATGCGACCTTTGTATCTTAATATTTTAAAATATATTTCCAACTTGACAAGCTCAAAATCTCTTACAAAAACATCGTTGTAGCTTTGGTCGAGGAGCGGCACCCTTGTCAATTACAAGGCTTTAAAGCGCAATTCCTGCTTCAAATTCGTATTTTTTTTTCTTCAGCTTATTTTGAATATTTTCCCAAAACTATGATAAAATAATGTTATATAACTCTCTTAGATTATTAGAACTCAATTGCTAAAAACGAATGTCACAGTATTTGTTTGTAGACCTCAATAATCCAGGAATAAGCCGAAAAATACACCCTAACTTTTGGTGACAGAGCTGGAGATAAAAAATCCACTGCAATGATAACTTATTTATCCTGTAAATCATATTGATAAATCAAGGTTTCATTTTCAATAACAATATTTTTAATTAGTGTACCAGAACTTTCTCCACACCGCTCCAAATTATTACTAAACTAACTCATATTTTTGCCGTCTTGTAAAATGGTTCATACAGATGTCTTTTGTTTAGCTATCACAGAAAAACAAATGAATAATGTAGTTTTTTTTTGTCTCTAATTTAAGTTAGATTAGTGCCATGGTATATTCCACATTAAAAGAATATCATTATGTGGATGGTTCATACCGATTCTCAAAACTTATGGATCACCCCTCGTACATATAAAATATCACTGCTTGTAGGTACTATATTTCCACTTGTGTCTCGCTGAGAGGAAAATTATTATCTCATTAACAATACATATATATCGCTGCCTTTATACAATACTGCTACAACCCGAAAAATGATTTGCAAAGCAAAAGAGTTTGTTTGTTAGCTTGAACGAGCTAATCTCAGGAACTACTGGTCCGATTTGAAAAAAATGTTCAGTGTTAGATAGCCAATTTATTGAGGAAGGCTATATATCATACTCACATAAACCGAAGCGAAGCGAGGGCGGGTCGCTAGTTAACAATATAAAAGCACTTACGATTTGCCGCGTAGAATCTCATAACTGCACATACTCGTTCGCCCAAAGCTTGGGTGCAGTTACGCACCTTCATCTTCTTTATCTGTCAAAATTAAACGAAACTAGTCACATAAATACCACAAACGTTGGCTACACTGCGCGTCGCGTATTTCGTAAGATTCGTATTTGATATAGACCTAAGTTGTCCACGAGTCGGATGTATTAATATAGACTGTTATACAGTGCTTCTATTTTCTTTTAACGTAGTTTGGCAATCGTCGTTTTTGTATGAAAAACTTGTGGCAGATATACTGACATTTGCGAGTGCAAGGGTAATAGCGATAGCCAGCCGAACTCTATTATGAAACTAGGAGTACTGTAGTTATTTAGGTTACGACAAGGCCCTGACGGACGTACGTACATACATACATACATTATATCACGCCTGTTTCCCAGAGGGATAGGCAGAGACCACTTCTTTCCATTTGCTACGATCTTGACAAATTTCTTTCGCTTCTTCCACATTCATACATCGAGTCATGCATGCGCGTCGGTTTCGGGTACTTAAGATTCGGACTTAAGACACATAGCGGTCAAACTGAATACACCCTTCATTCTGCGCCCTGGGTGAGAGATTTTTTCGATATGCCATAGAGCACCTACAACTAAAGATTTTTATGTACAGTCAACTAATTTGATTCCTGGGCCTCTATGAAACTATTATCAAATTGACGCGCTTATTCTTCAGTCTTACTAGCTCAAACTATACACACATTATTTTTTCGTTTATATCATAGCTCCATACAAATTTTCACCCTCTATTTCACCCCCTTAGGGGATTTATGTCCTTCTCCGGGACTCAAAATATCTCTAAACCAAATTTCTATATAAATCGGTTCAGCGGTTTAAGCGTAAAGAGACACACTTTCGCATTTATAATATTAGTATAGATGAAAATTATAGCAAGTGATTTTTAAACCCCTGAATTTCTTGTTACATATAATACATAATAGTAATGGTACATACCTTTTCAGGGATAACATGTTCATCGGTTAAGTGTTTAAGAGTTCGGATTTCTCCAATCGCACAATCCTCTTTATACACCTCAACTATATCGGCCCACCTTGCTAATTTGCCTTTAAATACCATGTCCTTTGTAAGGAAATTATTCCTAATTCCCTTAATGAGATGAGGGGGATCATAAATTATATGCAATTTATGACCGTTTATATTGAGACCATCATCTGTAACAAGAATCATAATATTTGTTAGCATTAGCAAATTGTATATTGTATGTCCATCAATTGAAATACGTAATGTACGTGAAATAATCAATACGTACCTAGATGTTCCTCATTGAGTATTTGGTCTCTCTTGGCATCACTTTGGAAGCTTTTAACAGCTGTTTGAAATGTGGAGCCTTGGTCACATACCAAAGCCATTGGTATAAGACCAGTCTCTGCTACAGCTGTCACAATGTCACGTAGAATATTCTTCATTGTAGAATATGGTGTTGTTCCTTCGCAAAAGTAGTAGGCAATGGATTGCCTCCAAGAGCCACAGATACCTCTTACCATAAATACAAGGACATGGTCGGCAAATTTGCATTCTGCCTCTTCACCAAAATCGACGAACCCGTCAATTCGGTCCTCAGACTCGTTAAACTTCAAGTATGAAGTTATCGACATTTCGTCAAACACAATGGAGCAAAATTTCTTTTGCCGTTTCCAGTGCTTGACGGACTCTTTTAGTTGAGTGAATATTTTAGGATTCACACCTGGGTTAATCCGCACATTTTGAATAAATTTATTCAAAATGCGTCTAGATGGTAAAATGAACATCTTTCGCAAAAATTTGTACCCCTTTGGGCTTTGTCTCGACAGTGAAAGAGCAAGGAGCTTTTCCTCAACATTAAAGCGCCTTCTCTTGACGTGTCGATTGTATTGCGACATTTGCATATTTAAAAAGGTTTGTGCTTGAGGAGACATTTGCTCAAACATCTTCCTAAAAGAGCTGTTTTCATTTAATTTACTAGCCCTTGTCAGTCTATCTTCATACGAATACTGAAGACGGCGCTTGCATTTCATGATTTCTTGGCACTTTTTGTACATTTTTTTGCACTTGGGTGTCAGAGTCCTGATACTATTTGTGAGCCTGAATCTTTTTGAAGATTTAACTCCTGAAATTAAATAATTAAAGACTCATTGGTTAAATTAAAACATTATAATATAAGGCTTTAGGGGGACCGCTTAAAACAATAAAACGTGTTAATAAAATCAGTCTTGTCACATAATTTGTAGCAGTTTTACTTGAGATTGCTATTTATATATAATTTTAATTGCTTTATGTTGGTATATATATTCGAATAGTTTCAAGCAGACAACAAGTAGGTTAAAATATATTTTCAAGATTCATTACTTTATTAGTTTGCTGTTTATTACATTACAAGAAGTAAAGCTTATATAAGCGTGTTAAAAGGTGACAACCCTAGACAAATTGACTTGATTTGATATCTTATTAATATTAAGTGAGAAAGTTTGGATGAAAGAGTCGCGAGGAACAGCTACTATATCATAACTTTATTTGTAATTATATCGTAATTCGTCATTTTCTCATCACTATATTTCTGGCAATATTTACTAATATCCGCCAAACTTTGGATTTTGGTATAACTCTTATTATTTTTGGTAACAATACCTTCTTGTGAATCAGCCACGCCTGCTGATGATACTCCGGATACCGAAGGTATTGGTGCACTGGGCACAGTTATATACTCTGGAAATAATAGTTTAGATTTAGATAGTACTAGTAAAACAAAAAACGAAAAGTTTTGTCTCGATTTTTTTTTTATTACCGTCGCGTGATCTGCCTGGGTTAACAGTCGTTCCACTTGTAGACGGAGTTGGTTCTGGAAATTAGGAACACGAGTTTATCAAGCGAATCATTTACTTATTTCACCAAGGCCTATTAAAACACAGGCACGGTCTATTAAAACATCCCAGCCAGTCGGTGATGGCCTTTGATATTGGCGGAAAAGGCAGCCTCCTCTTGGCACAGCAATGTGCAAGGCTTGTTACAAGTTAGAATGGGTACACACACACGCTCACACAAAAGAGCGGTAACGCAGGATGCGCACATTAAGGGGTAATCTTCTTCAATATATGTAAAAATGAATGTTTGTCTGCATGTCCTTTATAGAATCGTAAACTATGCATTTGATCATGTGATGATCTTCAGCAAAGTGTTGTGCATGTGTCTACGATGAATTCTGAGTTGGTACGATGTAGCAAGACGCGCAGGGTACAGCTAATATTATAATATAACATAGTTACTCTTTCATAATAATGCAAAATATGTCTTCCCAATGTGTTAGATTAAGAAAGTATATATAAAATAAAGTTACCCTCAAGTTGGGCTTCACTGTAAGGTAAAAAGGCACCATCACCGGAACCGCCGGGAACGTCGTTTGCCGTAGAAGTAGGGAGACCTGCTGAAATAAAAAGAACACCTCAGTAATACATAACTATTTTTTGCAGCTAGAGAACTAGAAGCGTCATCCTGATTGTGATTGATAATAAATATAAGCAGATCACACTAATTTAACTTATTAAACAAACTAAGCAAGCATCTTATACATTAACTTTCATACAAACTGTCAATAATCAATGTAAGTATAAGTATATATTTATTTTACGTATCATATAATATGTATGTATGCCATGTATGGGTTTCTTTGCGATTTACCACAATACCATTACACTTAGCTGTAGACTTGAGTATATGGTTTTAATTTCAACTCCATACCTTCATGCGTTCCCGAGATAAAGGGTCTTGAAAGACAGACGGACGGACGAACAGTGATCCTATAAGGGTTCCGTTTTTCTTTTTTTGAGGTACCTACGGAACCCCAAAAAAACCACATCCAAATCGGTTCACAGACAGACAGACAGACAGACAGACAGACAGACCGACAAAGACACAATATTTTAGAAGCTATATTCAGAATGTAACAGCTCAGCTCCCGCCTTGGCCTTCGATGTTTTTTTTTTATCTGCCCAGAAAAACTTCCTTCCGATAAATGCATTCAATTTTAATAATAGAACTACTAATTCGCGGGGTTCCGTCGACACGCTGGCTCATAAATGCTCGTATAATAACTAATAATAAGCATTCACTTTTAATAATATAACTACTAATTATATGAGTACAAATAATACTATCAAAAAAAATTATAGGTCCGCATACAATCTTGGCCACAGTATTATTATGAGTATAAAAAATCGGAGTACTGCATATTATGAGTAATACTAGTAGTACTACAAAATTATAATGAACAATATTCTAAGAAACAATTTTCTAACAAAAAATGTTTATGATCACAAAGCTGTATTATAAAAAAAAATCTAAATTAAAATACTTGGTCAAAGTATATCCAAAAGGGCCCATCTGTACAAGATAAGATGACAGAAGAAACATACAATAATAATAAATTATAAGATACAATTGGTGCATAATCAAGTTCTAAATTACTCTACTAATTATTCAGTAAATTATCTACTAAATGAATTAACTACACTATCTAATATATATATTTTTTAAACGTCCAGTACTTAGTGTTAGAACTTGTCTAGATGAATCACTGTAAGTATGATCATGCCACACTAGACAGCGCTTTTTGAAAAGGGTATCCTCAGCTGAAAAAAAATCAAATGCATGGTAACATATATGTAAAGATAGCCGATTGAAATTCAGACTTTCATTAAAAATTACCACCATTCATGAAAATAAAAAGTAGATTATCACTGTTCCTTCGTTAACTGTTATATTTTCCTTCCTGGGACTGGACTTCATAGAAATCAGTTCAGCGTTTTAGCTGTTAAAAAGTGACACACAGACAGACCGGGTTACTTTCACATTTATAATATTAGTGAATTATGACAAAAAGAGTTTAATGTGGTGTAACATTCAGAAGTGAAATCACCATATCAAGCATTAGATCTCCAAACAAATAATATAACATTATTCCCAAGTGAACTAATATTTTATCGCAGGATAAAAAAATATATACATTCACACATACATTACGCACTTAAGTAGAATTATATTTAAATAAAATTGTGGTTGCCGGGTTAGAATAGTGCCACTCCACGACTTCCCGTAGATGTCATAAGAGGCGACTAAGGGAATAAAGGCTTGAAGTACTGTTAGGCGATGAGCTTGCATCCTGTCGCTAATACACTGGTAAAGGGGTCCATATTGACTCACATAAAATTCTTATTCCTAGATTTGGATTTCCTAAAAAAGTTATGTGAGTAGATACGCACCCCTGGTGTAAAGATCTTAGTTTAATTGTGGTTACAGAATTATCAACCCATTTTTGTTGGTAATTCTGTAGCTCTGCCTACCCCACTCTGGGAATGAAGGCATGACTTTATGTATGTACGTATATATGTATGTATGTATATACTAACCTTCACTAGCTGGCAATCTCCTTTTGCGGCCAGTCTCGCTTTGTTCATAGCCATGTACTGTGTATATGTTAACATCAGCTGAAAAAGGTAATAAATAGGTTTAAAAAACAATTGAAAGGTCTGTTGTGTTAACAGATAGAATGGAGTTGTTTGAAAGCGACAAGAGTCTGTTATAAGATAGCCTTGAACTTTATGGGTCTGTCTGAATATGGTTATGATCTTATAATCTAGATATGTGCATACCAATCAACACTTGCAAATAAAAGTTTGTAAGTTACACACTCTTTATCTTTAAATACTGCCAAGCAACATTGCTTGGATTGCGGTTCTGGTATGGGTATGCAACAACCTATTAATTCTCAGGGGTGTCAGACGCACACTGGCAGTCTAAGGATTGTAGCCTTAAGATTGGTAGATTGTAGGGGTCTCAGATCCCACTTACCATTAGGTGGGCTTAGTGCTCGATTGACTATACCATATACCATAAATTAAATGAAAATTATACAGTCATGAGCGTTTATTAACTACTGTGACATCCATCAGCAATGAAAAATATTATGATCAATTTAACGGCGAGGCAGAGGGCGAGGCGAAGGTTTATGACATCCCACTGAGGAACATAAGTTAAGATGTTTGCATTACAATAAAATACTAGATACTTACACTGAACAAAAGCGACGGCCGGTTGCCCTGACGAAATCTCCTCTGCTGTAAAAAGCGTCGGGAACGCTATGCGCTTCCTCCTCGGCTTGGGTCCTTCAAGCAGCAGATACCGCCTCTCAAAGTGTGACGAACACACTTTGAGGTTCAGTATGAAAGCCGCACCTCGGCTTCGCAGGCTTCCAGCGTGTGGCGTCAGCAGCTCGCACCAGATGCGTTGGTAATCCTTGTTCCTGGGAAAACGAAAAAAAGTATTATTGTGCACGGTCGACGTACAATGCTTAACCACGCATTTCGTGATAGGCATTTTGCTTGAACGCAGACGTTAAAAAACAATAATATCGAGAGAAAAGCATAACAACGAAAAGGGTTGGTTTTTGAAATAAGCGAATGAATGTATAAAAATAATCACAGATTAAACAATTTCAGAAAGCTTGCTATTCCGCTACTATAAATCATTCTATCTGAATGAATGAATTGAATGGATGCTTTATGAAACAACTTGCGGACCAAGTCAAGCTGTCAAAAACTAATGTCGGAGAGTGAATGAGGCAGATTCTCACCCGTGAACAATAGTAATCTTTGAGTGAAAGAAACAATTGATACTCTTAACCACAGATTATAGGATATGTCTATTAAAGACAGATAGGAATCAAACTTGGAACTGACATAACGTTAGTAGTAGTTGAGTCCCGCACCGCAGCGCACAGATTATAGGGTATGTCTAAAGACCGCAGCGTAAAGCAGTGGCGCTAGTATGCAAAAAAAAAGAAAAAAAAAATGGAGGAATGGCGGCAAATGAATTCTGAGAGCAGTTCATTTTCGTATTGAACGAAGTAAACTTCTTCGCACTTTTGGTTGATAAACACGAATAAGTTAACTTCGTTCAATTCGAGAACGAACTTTTAATTTCTGCAGTTTGTATATTATAGGAACTCATGTTTTTTTCCCCGTGTGAATAAGATTGTTTCACTGATTTTAAACGAGTTAAGTATTAATACATTTTCGACAATAAACTGATGCAGTGAAACAAACTATACAAAATAGGAAAGTATACATAATAGGCGCAACTATTGTTTCCAATCCACAAAGACACACACGTCTCAACATCTAATTTAGCTGTTACGAGATTGAATTATGAAATCAAGCAGCTGGGTGCGTCTTTCTGAATTGAAAATATAATACCGTAGAAATTATAAGCCGTATTAAATTAAAAACATTTATTTTGCAATTAAGTCAAATTTTAAGTCACGAGTCTACCAGCGTTTCTTAAGAGTAGGTAAACCATTTTTGCGAAAAAACGCCGTACAAAATCTCTAGTTAAAAATAACTCTTACTAACAAACATTATTTCATTGAAAAGATACAGAAATGAATAGTGTATGCACTGTTCCGCCATACTGTAAGAGACACTGACAGAATCTCTTCTTCGGAGAAAAGCGTAGGACACGCCATTGTCATCGTACGGGGCTTTGGCCGTCCACAAAATAAATATTGTTTTTCAAAATGGTAAAAAACACACACTTTTAAATTTTACGAATCTGAATTACTTTTCGACACTAAATTGCCAGCGTGTGGCGTCAGCAGGTCACACCAGATACCTTTTAACCCTGCGTTCCGAGGGAACCGGTATGACGTTTGATTATCCACGGTCGAGTTGCAGACGGGAATAATACATTTTATTGTACGGCAAGATTTTGCGAACACAATTTCAAATTGGTGGATGGAGTGAACGTTAAACTTGGTGGAAATGGAAATGGAAACTGGAAAAGATTTAAAAGAGAAAATTATTAAGTATTTATTTTAGATAGATCTTTATAACACAAAACCAATTTTTTGGCATACACCGTCAAACGCAAAGTCACTTCGAATCTTTCATTTGAAATTATTGAATGAATGTAAAAATGACCCACAGATAAAGCAAAGTTAACGAGTAAACTATTCACGCTTTGTAACATCATTCAATTACCTGAACTGTATAGGATACCTTATGAACTTCAGGTCATGATTCCCACAAATCAGTAACGTAAAAGAGTGAATGAGGTAGATTCCAACCCGTGCTCTTAACAAGCAGTCTTGAGCCTTGATTTTGGCTGACACGTGACAAATCTGCATAGACAATTTATGTTCATACCTTGAATTGTTGCTATGAGGTTTTTATTAGGAGTATCGAATTCCAATTTATAATTTAATTTATTTCAAAAAGGTGGGGTTGCAGGGTCATTGCTAATGACGCGTGTCATGTGATCACCGCCAAAACTATTTTGTGCCCTAGACGAGAGTAGGTAGCGTAAGTATGTATTTGCGTTCCCCAGGGATCCTCTCTCGCTAATCTGCGTTTGAATCTAAGTTAACGATCTGCCTGAGGTCAGGACATGTATATTTTTGCTAATGACGCACTTATTGTCTAATCAAGTAGCGTAGGTACTTTTTTTCCATAGCTGGAACAGCCCTATGTAGCTAGGATCAAAATGGAATAAAACCGGAGGAGTTTTTGAATCCCACAAATTGTGGCAGCTTAATGAACTCAAAAGTTTTACATGATGCCACTGGGATCATGAGAGTGGGAGCATAATGGAATAAGCAAAATTTCTGGCCAAATCATGTCATTGACGTCATTGTTGTCATCTGGTTGTGTTCTGGCCATTTATTTGTACCAAGCTAACCGGTTCCTGTTTTGCTCTTGGTAGACTCGCAAAAATAATACCACAACAGCTGAGATCGAGCTATTTCTCGTTGTTTTACTCTGTGTTGAGCTACGGACTGGAGTTCTGCCCTCCTTTGCCAATTAACAGTATCTCAGACTCAATTGCCAAAGTAGATTCAATCATATCATCTTATAATGAGGTTGTGATTGCTACAGGAGATTTATTTTTAAGATGCTTGCTTCTATTTGGTTTAGCAGGACAGGGAGCCTAATATGGCTGCGTTTATCACGTGATAAATTTTAGATAAGGCTTCCTTCACCTTCTCACAGGTCATTAAAGCTGTCATTTTAAAACGAAATAAACATAATATAATATTATATTATAACATAATAATTGTGTTGAGTATTTTATTTGACTAAAGTGCGATTTCTAAAAACCTTTTCACAAATAAACGACGTAAGTATCATGTTGCAGTTGGCTTCATCACGCCCTTTCATTCATAATACCTTCATGCAAGCTTTATTGAAACATCATGGTGGGAACAATAAATATTTTTATTTTTATACACTTAACGTCAAACAAGTGGATTAATATTGCTCTACAAAAATAACAGCAATTTATATTGTAATATTACATTAATGACTAAATAAACTAAACTAAACTAAACGTAACCTATGAATTTTCTATGAAGTTGAAGTTTTCAGACGAGCTGTAAATGCATGTGTATCTGTTTTTACATTTTAAAAACTTTTGAACTATAATTGGAAGCGCAGCTTTCATATCATAAGATATCACCATCTTTTATTTAAATTGGTTAATGTTAGGTGGGGCAAGTCCGTCTAAGGGGTAAGTGCGTCAAACCAACAATATCTCCTAAAATATGTATGGTTTTTTGCACTTACCCCGTACCCACTCGTGCCCCGACTGACCTTACCTTAATGAAGTTCGGGTCTTTGAATGAAAGCGTTGACATTACACTTTTACTACTTTGAAGTAAGCTTTATATTTTAAGTATAACAAATTAAGTTTTGTTTAAAGAGCCGATACTTCCACTCAAAGACTCGCTCGTAGGCACATTTATTCTTTAAAATGTATCCAGGTGTCTCAACGCTTTTACTTAGGTCAAATTTACAGTAAGGAGATCGTCTGCCTTTCGTACCGAAACGGTCCAAACGCAAAGAGGATGTCCTATTAGCAAAATCACCCAACCCGAGCATCATCGCTTTAAAATTAAAACATCCCAAAAGCCAAATAAAACAAGACAAAACTTAAAACAATAATAATTATTTCACATTATACGTAATTAACGAACAATCTGTTTTGTAACATTTTGCAAAACCAACAAATCCGGTATCAGGGAAATGCTACGAAGTCCACGCTCTAAAGTAAAGGTTGTTCTCATGTTATACTTTTTTTTAACTCTAGAGCTCGAATTAGACTTGCAATAAAAATACAGAAGTTGATTGTCTTACTTTAACATCAAAACTAGAGCAAGAAACACAATTTTTCTCTCCTTTTATAACTTAAAAGTTAGAGTAAGGCAGCAGTCAATGCTACAAAAACTACTGCTATTGTTAGTTTGCTAGTCTAAACCTCGCTTTAGGCCGTTCAGATGTTATAAAGTCTGTTTTTTTTTAAATCTAACTTTTAGGACGATATGGTCGATATTCTTTTTTACTACCGTCTTTCCCCATGACTCGCCACTGGTTAAGAACGTTTTGCTACTATCATTCACTTTTAGCCCATTTCGATACGAAAGCGACAATCCGATTATGGCAATTCACTAATCCCTTTATCTATAACTCTTTCGGATTTTCGACCACCTTCTGTCTCTTGATAAAGCACAGCACGTTGATCCAGAGGAAAGATGCGCAGGAGATGAACACGATTCGCATGTTCGGCGGCATTAGCGCAAAGTTGATGGTCTGACCAGGGATCCAGAAGCACTGGTTAAACATAAACGCTGTCTTATATTTATTTCGTAGCTCACTGTATATGTCATCCTTGCCCTCGAGGTAGCCCATTACTGGAAATAAATTTAACTAAGGTAAGGTGGAAGCGTGCTTAAGCTAAAAACAATAAGGTTTCAGCAGAAATGATCTTTTAATGAAATTAGGTAAGTCGATCAAATTTGACGACGCGATAGCCTAGTTGGTAGTGAATGTAGTGACCCTGCCTACGAAGCTAGAGGTCCTGGGTTCAAATCCCGGTAAGGGCAGATATTTGTGTGATGAGCGCAAATGTTTGTTCCTGTATATATTTCTCTGTATAAGTATTTATATCGTTGTCTAGTCCCCATAGTACAAGCCTAGAGCTTAGTTTGGGACTAGGTCAAAGGTTAAGGGGTGGACAGAGGGCGCTGTAGCCAGACCAACTACGAACTCTGTGTAAATAAATCTTAAAAAATATTATAACTTCAAATTGTAGCTTGAATACCATTCTAGAACCAAGTTAGTGCTTTAATAATCATTTGTTATTGTGGACAAAGTTATGTGTTGCTAAATAATAGTGTAAAACCAGTGTGATAAGATGATGACTTACTATACAGTGACAGTTAACAAAACAACATACTAAAATTTTAATAGAACGAAATATTTATTAAAACTATATTCTTACTTAAAACTAGCAATCTATCAAGTTCTAAATAAAACTTTCTTTGTGTTGTGATAAGTGACAAGTGTTCGTAGCGTAATAAATACAAAGCATACAATTGCTACCTGCAAGTTGCAAACAAAAAATAACGGGTAGACAAAATTGCTTCGATAACACGTTATGAAATAGAATGTTGAAATTAACAATATCAGCTAGTGGCGACACGGCCTAGTGGTTTAAAGTGACGGTACTGACACAGAGCGCTAGGGATCGAATCTACTCGAAACTACTTTTTGGTTGTTTTTTTTTTTTTCTTTTTTGTTTTTCTTTTGTTTTCATATCCGACATTCATTATTCCCACGATGGCAAATGTCTGTGCTGTATGCCAGGATAAAATATTAACCAGAGAATTTGTAATCTGTTGTCTTTGTAACCGTTGCTACGATTTAAAATGCACTAATATTACAGAAAAACGCTTTCATTTAATGGCTCCAGAAAGCAAATGCAACTGGAAGTGCAAAAAGTGTTTAGGCAAGTCACCTAATGCAATTAAAAAAACCATTACCAGGCCTACCACTTCGAATAAATCACGCGTTAGAACAGCGAAACAGATTGGAAGTGACAATAAACTAAACTGTCAAAAGACCAGCAATCTTGAATGCGGTAAGGAAAAGAATGACAACATTCTGCACTCTTCAGTCGAAGGGCCCGGCACTTCGAAACTACAGTCTGTACCACCTAAGGATGTATCGGTCGAGTCCGAAAACTTATCGGACTGTGATGAACGCTCTTCGAGTCGCGCAAACTCAACGTTAAATGATAACGCACAAAATGACAACTCTAACACTAAAATGCTAACAGTTACGAGTAAGAGTACGTTATTGCAAGAAAACGTCACAATAAGAAAGCCTGTGCAGCAAAGAATTACTCTGTCGTCAAGTGAACTTTCTAACATTGAGGATTCAGACTCGGAAGCGTCCACCCTTCTTGATACAACCTCACGTAGCTTGCCTAACATCTCCCACGCGTGTGATATGGTTGAGCTTAATAATCAAATTGCCACCCTGTCAACTCATCTTGCTAGCGCACACGCTGAAATTGACCGGTTAAATACAGAGGTAACGGGACTCAGAAGTCAAATCGAGGAAAAAACTAGAAAGCTTGAGACATACAAAGCACTTCTCACAAAGAGTGGACCTTATGCAAAAAAGAAAACCCCTGCAAGAAACATAAGAGCAAACAAACGCGTATCCTCACAAAGGGAAAAAATATTAAGAGATGACAGGTCCCAAAACCAAATGAAGAGAAGAAGAAGAATGAGAGAGAAGAAGAGTTTGCAGCAGCAACGTCACCGGACGTCCCAGGTCTCACGTCTGACAACTATAGCAATGGGCAGACCGAAAAACCCAAATTATGCTTATTAAGTAATAACAAATACAATAACTTTTTGGGTATTTCGGAGCAACGCCTAGGATCTACTTACGATTTCTGTCACTATCTCACTCCGGGAGTTGGAGTGGAGCATCTCTTAAATAATCTAGAAAATAAGTTAGTTAATTTCACTATGAATGATTGTTGTATTATTTTTATAGGCGGAAAAGATTTTACAGAGACACGCAATTATGAAAACTTAGTATTACATATAAGAAACACTTTAGAAAAAATAACACACACGAACATAATTATATGTGCACCAACTTTTAATTGCGGCTATTACAGTAACATGTATAATTGGAGGATAGAAACTTTTAATGAGCACTTATATGTAGACATATCGAAGTATGAGTATGCATATTTACTCGACAGCAACCGAAACTTGTCCTACGATAGTACCATGTTTTCCAAACAAACTGGAAGGTTAAATAATCATGGTTTAGGAACTGTTTTTAAAGACATAGAAAAAAACCTCATGGTAATAAAGGAGGATAATAAATTTTCGTTTCATGAAAGTTGTGTGTTTTTTCGGTAATGAAATCCACGAACCGCAAATGTACAAACATTACGATCTCAAAATAATGCATCAAAACATTGCCGGTGCATTAAATAAAATCGACAATCTACAAATTACTTTAAATGAACAATCTGAGAATAATAACACAATAAATATACTTTGTCTGAGTGAAACGTTCATTCAAAAAGGTTCAGTAAAAAATCTTAAAATACAAGGTTATAAAATAGCAGCAAACTACTCCAGGGACCGGGAAAAACGCGGAGGGACCTGCATATTAATACAAAAAAACTTGGAATACGTTGATGTTAATTTAACAAAAGAACTAGCATCCAAATATACGTTCGAGTGTTGTGGGATTTACTTGCCTGTGATCAAAGTGGTAGTTATTTGCGTATACAGAATTCCTAGCAGTATTCTAGAGACATTTCTGATTAAATTAGACACTTTACTAAATTATATAACAAATAAATATAGAAATAGAAAAATTGTGATCTGTGGGGACTGGAACGTAGATATCTTAAAACAAAATAAGTATTCAGAGCAATTGCTAGGTATCCTAAAAAACTATAATATAGGCGTACATATTACTTGCCCGACTAGACAACGTTCCTGCATAGATCAGATAGCCAGTAATATAAAACAAGTGGAGTCGCAGTTACCTAAACTGGGACTCTCAGATCACGAAACGGCTCAGATAATAACTTTTAAAACCAAAATAGAAAGAACTGTAGCCCACTGGTATGAACATAAAAGAGATTATAACAAGCAAAACATTCGGAAATTTAAAGAATGTATAGATTCACTTACCTTTTCTGACATTTACAAACAAGAATCCCTAAATAAAGCATTTTGTACGTTTCATGATACTCTGATACTGTTTTATAACCTATGTTTCCCTATAATACGAATAAGAATGCGCACTCTAACTAAAAAATTGAAATGGCTAAGTAAGGGTTTAAAAATATCATCGGTAACGAAAAGGAAGTTATATTTAAAATACATTAATAATAAAACTAATAAAAACGTTAACAAGATAAAATATAAAGCTTATTCTCGTTTACTAAAAAAATGCATCTTTAAAGCTCAACAAATGAATAATAGTAAATATATTGAAAACAATAAAAATAAATGTAGGGCTACCTGGAACACCATAAATGATACCGTTACGGACAAAACTACACGTTCCAATATTAACTCAATAGTTTATGATAATAAATTAGTTTCGAGCCCTAATCAAATTTGCGAAGTATTTAATAATTACTTTATAGACATCAGTAATAGCGATAGTGGTAATAGTATAAATTCAAACACTCATTCAAATATATCTAACAATCTTCATAGCATTTTCCTTTCACCCACAGATGATAAAGAAGTATTTAAAACCATAATGCATTTGAACAACAGTAATGCAGTGGGATACGACGGTATTAACACAAAAATGCTTAAAACTTGCGGACTCAGCATTAGCAAACCCTTAAGCTATTTGATAAATCTATCGTTTTCAGAAGGCTCTTTCCCGGATAATCTAAAGATCTCGGTTGTCAAACCTATACTTAAAAAGGGGAATCCTGCAGATACCAATAATTACAGACCTATTACACTTATTCCTATTCTAAGTAAGGTATTTGAAAGGCTAATGTATAATAGAATTGACAACTTTATCGCTAAAAATGAGATTCTAGGACCTGAACAATACGGTTTCCGCAAAAGTTGCTCAACTTCTTTAGCTTGCTTTCACCTCATTAAATATGTTACTGAATGTGTCGATAAAAAAGTCCCAATTGCAACTTTGTTTCTCGACATGTCTAAAGCGTTCGATTTCGTAAATCACAAAAAGTTACTATGTAAAATAGAGAAATATGGCATCCGAGGTAAAGCACATGACTGGGTTGCAAGTTACCTCGGTAATAGAAAACAATGCGTAGAAATTTCGAAAACCAACAGTTGCCAATATAATCCTGTTATGGAGACTTACGCATCTGCCTACAGATACAATAATAGTGGCGTTCCCCAGGGAAGCATACTTGGTCCGCTTCTCTTTCTACTGTATGTCAATGACCTTCCTCGCGCTTCGAATGACAAATATGTACTTTTTGCTGATGACACAACGGTGGTAGTAAGAGCTGACCAAGGAGCATCCCTTGAAGATAAAATAAACTTAACGCTGTCCAAATTGCTTAAATGGTTGTCAGATAATAATTTAAAGGTTAATTTATGTAAGACTAAAATCATCCGATTTAACACAAATAAGGCCAAGTCAATTCCACTTACAGTGGTATCTCAGAATGTAAAGATTGAGGAAGTATATATGACAACTTTTCTAGGTTTAAGAATTGATAATTTATTAAATTGGAAGTCGCACGTAAAATTTGTTTGTGATAAGCTACATCGGTTTGTTTATGCACTAAGACGACTAAGGCAGATTGTCTCACAGAAGACAGCCATTACTGCATATTACGGTCATGTCTTCTCGACTCTTACGTATGGCCTAATAATCTGGGGTAACTCGCCCGACGTTGAAGATGCTTTCAAAGCACAAAAAAAATGTATCCGTGCCATCTGTGATGTACGTACCTGGGAAAGCTGTAGACCGCTATTTAAGTCGCTACGTATCCTACCGCTAACTTGTATGTACATTAAGGAGATATGTTTGTTTGTGAGACAAAACTCTCACCTCTTCAGACTGCAGGCACATGTTGGAAACCGACCAAGCAGGCACAAACACAAACTTGTCATACCGTATTGTCGTCTCGCTTACAGTAAAAAAAATGTATACTTCATGTGCATACGGATATATAACAAGCTCCCATCAGAGTTTAAAGAAATGCAGATGCGTGGGTTTAAGAAGAGTGTCACGAACTGGTTGTTACAAAATTGTTTTTACTCACTTAATGAATATTTTAACCACAAAGATGTATAACTAAATTACCTACAACTGCACTAATTGTTTAATTTAAGTTTAATTTTACTTAATCTTTGCATGCTAAGTGAAGCAGAATGTATTGGACTACTAAATATTCACCATCACTACATTGTAATACTACATTCTAGCAAAGGAATAAATGAATTATGAATTATTATGAATTATTAGGTCAATTGGTGTTACATAGTCGGGCCATTCTACTTTTCAGTGTACATTTTTGCTATTGTCCGATAAAAAGTATACCAAATGATGAATCCGCGAATAAACAAATAACGTGAACTTAGAATGTTTACGTATAACGGTTTTCAAAAAAAATAATCCTAAATTACTCAATTATCGCTGAAGAATCTCGGTAACTCAGTGGTAAATTGCACATTTTCCATAGAAAAGGCGGGGACATCAACGTCCACTGCGTTACTCACTTTATAGTTATTACAAATAACTTTTTATGAATTAAGTTAATTCTATATATAAGCTTATTGACGTCCCTTTTCTAGTTTTAAGTTAGAAAAAGCAGCACTCTACCGTTTGTTGAAATAAAAATAGTTTAGTGAGAGCGTGGCTAAAAGTTATGTACAACGAAAAGTAGAATGGCCCAGTCCCCATGATATTATTATAAATGAGTGTCGGTGATTCAAGGGGATTCCGGTTCCGATTCCGGTTTTATTTTATAATAAGTAGTTTATACGTGCCGTTTTTATTCGTTTATCCATTAAATGGTAAGTAAGAATGCTATCAATGGATAGGTAGTTATTGGTAATTTTTAAGTAAATAACAACCTGCTATTTTATAAACTTTTTAGTCTTGAAACCAGAATGCTATTGCAAACCATTTACTGTTCTCAAATACCTAAACGGAAACTAAAAATTAGGGCTCTGAAGTCAAACTAGGAACTCTTATAGTTTCGCCATGTCCGTCCGTCTGTCTACCTGTCTGTATGTCACCCCCGCTTTTTCTCATAAACTATTTATTTATACCGTGCATTAAGTTGAAATACCCTAACTAAAAAACCGTACCTCGTGTGTGAAAGCAAGGGTAAGTATATTGTTTTATTGTTTTTAGCTTGAAGGACTTACAAACTTTCACATTTATAATGTTAGTGTTATTAGGCGTACCTTAGGTAGGTATAGGTAAGGTACTAATGCCTGAACGGCCCCTTAAATCTTGAAATTGCAATGGTAAATTAAATGTGTACAAGTTAATTTCGTTAATTCATTAATTAAGAACATTTATATTCAATAACTTACTAATAAAGAATATGGCGAGAAGGATGGGTGTCACGCAGGCCTGGTCAAGAACCACCTTCGTAGCCACCATCCTTGGCGAGTTGCCTGGGAACTTGCCATCCAACACTCGGTACCTGTACGGGAAATTACCATAATAATATACTCAGCTAAAGCGGTGGGGAGCGAATATATATCCAGCCCTGCGGCAGCGGAGCTCCGTCGACACTGTCTAATTCATGTCCTAATATAGTTATGTTTCGATAATGTGATGTTTTGTTATTTTATGATGATTTGCAAATATGATATTTTTCAAAATATCATGTCTTGCGAATATGATATCCAACGACGGACGGCCTCTGTAATAGCTAGGTACTATAGCTTTGTATTGTATGTACTAAGCCCATTGAAAACTGATACTTGCCAATAAAACAGTGTAGGCGCATATAGAAAACTGCCCACAGCCACTATACGGGCCGCTGCTCTGAAGTCAATGTCAGGACGTTCCGGCTAAAAATAAAAATAAACTAAGATATGAATAAGTATGTTAATTTATTATTCTACCTACTACTATATCTACTTTCTTGGTAAACGCCAAATTATATTTGAAAGAAACTATAATTATCGTGTTCCCACTGCGTCACGTAATCTTTCACATCATGACATAACCAGCGATAGCAACTGATGACAACTTACGCAAGCCACGTCGACGGTAGCGTGGCCGAGCGGTCTAAGGCGCTGGTTTAAGGCACCAGTCTCTTCGGAGGCGTGGGTTCGAATCCCACCGCTGCCAACTTTTTTCGTTTTTTTTTACACTTTGCTCCGTCGCCAAAGTGGGAATACATCAAAACTTAAACGCTGCTGTTAACGTTTTTGTTTTCTATCTACTACGAAATGTATGGAGTTGACATACGCGAACGAAGCGAGCGGTACATAAATCCCATTGGATACATTTTTAATTATAATATTAACTAGGCCCCCTGAGGCCCTACGTTGAACATCGAAGTTCGAAGTTACGTTAGCTCTTTCTCTCGATTTAGTCTCGAATGACGAGTGACAGGGATGGAGCTAACGTACCTAACTTCGAACTTAGATTTTCAAAGTACGGCCCCTAACGTAGTAAAAAGAAGGTCAAGTACAATACCGCGTGGTACTTGTTGAAGGTTTGTTGCGACAACTCGGCCGCGGTGTAGAAGGTGGCGTAGATGCCGACGTTGGTCTGCAGCGGCCACCGCTTCAGACACGTCTTGAGCATCCTCGCCATGCTCTCTTTGATGCCCTGGAACAAATCTGACGTAAGACCAAGGCTAAGTGGCGTTCGTTCGTGTTGGCGGCGTCACCCAAGGTTTACCACAAGGATCTGTCCTGGGTTGCTTGCTTTCACCAGTTTCCCGCAACTTTAGGCCACGTCTCGTCGGTCAACCTGCGTCTTCCGGTACAAAGAAATCGAAAGATCGTGATAATTTAGACACAAAGATATTTCTTTCAAGACCGAAATCTGAAAACTCCAAAATGTGTTGTCAACCGTGAGGACTAAGAATGCCTCTGTACTAGTAATTTCACAGAACACAACAATGCGAACATTGCTACTTAGCGGTACCTAGGTAAAATGATAAGTTGGTAAAGATCCTGACAGACCCCGCCACTATCGGATCGATGTCAATAGACACCAATTTGTTGCCATTTGACTACTTAATACAAATGGCACATCATAACAAATATTTATTTCAAATGTGCGGACGTTTAACTCTTCACGGACAGTATGGGCTTGATTATAAAAGTTACACCCCAAAAAGGAGGAGCTATAACAAGCCATTTTATCACACCCAAGAAAGTAGAGGAAATGTTTAGTTTATACAAACGAACCAATGCAAATAAGATATATTATCCGCTTGCAAGAAAGGAAGCTAAATAAGGGTTCCTAGTATGACTATGAAATCCTAAAACGATAAATAATCGCACGTGTAGATATCCTACAAAATCCATCTTATTAATAAAAATAAAGAGAACAAATAACTTCTCAACTGAGATCCAAATTGAATATGAAGATGTAAGCATAACCTAATATACATACATACATACATTAAATCACGCCTGTTTCCCAGAGAGGTAGGCAGATACCACTTCTTTCCACTTGCTAAGATCTTGACAAATTTCTTTCGCTTCTTCCACATTCATACATCGAGTCATGCACGCACGTGTCGGTTTCGGGTACTTAAGATACAAATATAATAACAAAACTTATTTGTAGGTACAGTCAGCAGCAGAAGTAGCTACACCCTCCAGGTGCTCAAACATAGGTCAACGTTTCAATCGTCAAAAAGACGCTGGCGGTCAGGCTAGCATTTACTTATGGGCGCTCAGTATGTGACAAATATCTGAACAGTCGATATTCAGTAATCTTTACACACTTTACGAGTCATTGATACCTTAGCTGTCAGAAAACCAATCGTAACTAAGCAGTCAACATGTCAATTATATCTAAACAATATTGAACAAAAAACGTTCACTGCCGACAAATAAGGTCGAATGTTGAATAATAAAATAGCCATGCTAATTTCAGGTAACCGATTTGACAATCATCGAAAACAGTACAGTCTTGTCATCACATACATCTATCTCACATTTTTTTCTTCAATCATTTGACAGGTGTCTCTCGGTCAACTTACTGTAATAATTTTATTTTCAGCTGAATCGGTGAAACGCCTGACACATAACATAACGATGTGAAGCTGAATTTAGAGTCATTTGTCAAGGGCACGTTGGTCTCAGTAACATTCGTTTGCTTTTCAAAGCGGAGACCACGGGTTCAAATCTCAGTGGAACACGTAGAGAATAGATAGTAGATTTTCTTTTCGGGTTTAATTTCTATTTTTATTTTGTGCTTTCTTATTTGTTTTAAGTTTGCGAAATCATTAGATTGACGAATAATTTTTCTCATTTTTTTTCAACATAACATTCCTAGCATTTGCAATTAGGAAATCGGGGAATGATAATCACTGCCGCACTCAGAGACGTCAATTAAATTTAATGCTTGTTTAGTGATGTGTTATCTTACTCTGTTTCTATAGCAAAGAATGTTACAGCAGCAACTTTAATCAAGCATTAAATTTAATTGACGTCTCTGAGTACGGCAGCTAGTAGTAGAGGAGTTTTTCCGTTTTAACAGATATTTTTTTGATTATTATTTTTACCTGGGCCGGTATTCTATTTAGGCGGTAAAAACAATATCGTAGTTTTCCTGTTATGGTATTGTCACCTTGTGATTGATGGCTAAAAAATCAAAAGCACTACGATATATTTTATGAATAGTTTTATTTATTACATTTAACTAAACAAAACATTATCTTTCTAACAAATAGACAAGTTATAGAGTTCCAATATATATAATCATAAATAGTTATTTATTTTATAAGGGGTTTTCGGTTTCTTAGTTCAAAAGCGCGTGTAACCCCCTTCAGCGTTGAGGACGTTTTGTAAACGCTCTCTCATGGAATTAACTAAATTTTCACAAAGATTTTTACCTCTGAATGATTCCCATATATTGAACACATGGTTGTTTAAATTTTCACGCGTTCTGGCTTGAGCAGAATCCCATTCTTGTATCATTTTTCCCCACATATTCTCGATGGGATTAAGATCCGGACTCTTTGGAGGCATTTTTATAAGTGTCAACTCTTCTCTCTCGTGCCGACTTTGAATCCAGTCTTGTACAATTCGGGAATTATGAATAGAACTGTTATCTTGCATAAAGTGGATATTTTCATTGGGGTACACGATTTGAGCGGTTGGTAAGAACGAATCTTCTAGGATTTCTTTGTAACTTATCCCATTCATTCTACCCGAAATCGGCACTAATTCCCCCGGGCCATTTTTAGAAATCCAGCCCCAGTATGCATTTGTGATTCGTCCACTTCGTTCATTTAATAGTATATTTTGTTCGTGGTACCTCGAATTGTCAACCCTCCACAAACTTACCCTACCATTATCTGAGGAGCAGAAGACTTTCTCATCCATAAAGCAAACATTGCTAAAGTTATAATTAAGATACCTTGCCGCAAATTGTAAACGCAAATTTTTGTGTCGGTCTGTCAAAACAGGTTTCTTGGCCGGTATTCTGTGCTTTAGACCATGTTCCTTAAGCCGTCTCCTTACTGTACTATTAGAAATTTGCATACGTGAAGCGATATCACTCGTATTCACAAATCTATCCTCTTGTACTCTTTGCATTATTAACCTATCTTCGTTGGCGTTGGTGGAACGAGGTCGGCCTGTAGTCACATGGCAATTTAAATTATTCTCGTATTGCCATCTTTCTTGCCAAAGATATACTGTATTCCTCTGAAAGATAAGATTACAATTAAAACTATAAAATGAAAATAAATATTAGGCGACAATTTTACACAAATCGGACTAGCCCCATAGTAAGCTCAATTCAGGCTTATGTTAAGGGTACTAGAGGACGATTTAATGGATATAGGTAACTAAAATGACTGAAAAGTACTTACTGTTATTCCTAATTCATCTGAAATATCAGTAACACCTAGACCAGCATCTTTCAATTCAATTATTTTCTCCTTCGTTCTTTGATCGATTCGCATGGTATTTTGGTGTTTAAACGGGCTAAATAAATATAACGATTTGGCTTTGGATGTTTTTCTACAGAACAATGCAAGCTCTACGGTATTCAAGAACGACCGCCTATGACAGTTAAAATGAAAACCGATCATTCTCCTAGAACATACTTATTTATTATCTAAGTTTGACACTTGACGATAAAATACTCCTTTAACAAAGGAGGTGTACATACACAAATTCAAGTGCACTCTTAGAAATATACTTACAAGGAAAGGTACCCAACTGTCCGCTCCGATTTGGTTTATTTTAATATAGGTTAGAGAGTAGTCTAAAATAAAATAACAGACACGTATTTTTTTTAGCTGCTCAATCTCAACCTTTACGGAAAAAAAAATCCTCCAATGGATGTGCTGAAAATTGACTAAACCCTTTAACTACTAAGTACTTATAAAAATAAAATAAAAAAACCCAGTTACCTACTGGTTTGATTATGTTTAAGAACATGTAAAAATAATTATCACATGTTTTGTTATTTTGGCTCAAACTTATTTTAAAAAAATACCGAGGAAGGTGTATCTTCGATGAGAAATATATGCCTGGCTTTGAAGGGTTGAGAACAGGTTGAGATTGGGCTGGTTGGGCAGCTAAAAAAAATACGTGTCTGTTTTTTTAAACTACTCTCTATCATATATAAAAATAAACCAAATCGGAGCCGGACAGTCGGGTATCTTTCCTTGTTAGGTTTTATGACGTCAACTCGTAGCTTTGTTGCAGTTTATTTTAAAAGTTAATTAGATAACATTTTGATGCTTAGTTACCATTGAAATAACAACTGCTTAGCAACCGATGGCACCCTGGCAGTTGACTTACGTGATTGGCAGAGTGTGTAGGTATTAATGACAGCAACTTGAATTTGAGTGCTTAGTTACCACTGACTTTCTAGCCGTTATTGTCATTGTGATTAAATAAAGGTGTATGTATAAAAGAAAACCTGAGTAGTTGAGATATATGTAAACGAACTGAAAGCCTACGTGAAAATGGCTACTTAACTGTCAATAATTTTGTGACGATTGAAGTGTATATGTTTTTTTGGACACCTTGGCCGCTCAGGTATATGTGCTGCTGACTGTACCTACTTAAATAACTCCTCAATCACCAAATATTGACTGGACAAACAGGTGTTTTTCAAACATTAAGTTGAGTTCTAGTTTTGGATATTAGGTCATAGTATTTGGGGTTTTTTGAAATCTGGATTGATGTGAACTGATGGCTCCGTTTAGTATTAGTGCTGTTTTATAATAATTAAGGTTGTATTTTAAACATTTTTACACTGTAATATTTTTCATTTTACCAATACTCGTAATGGTGGTAGTCCTTAGGGGTATTAAATAATAACTTACCTTTGTAGCTTTGTAAATTCTCAAGTGCACATGACCAGAAAACATTATTATTATTCACAGGCACATTTAGGAGCTAAGGCGTACTATTATTAATTAGACCTCTGATATTTTATACGACATACATGCGGCACACTTATTTCTATTTGACATTTTCAACAATATTACCTAAATAAAAACTGAAGAAGTGTCAAAAGATGAAAAAGTAAAAAGTTTTTTAATAGTTTTTATCAAAAGAGTTTGGTATAATTGAACAAACCTCCTTATTTGGAAATTGTCAAATTATACGAATATTTTAAAGATGAAAATATACACTCATCAGTACCTATCGCTCGGTTTTTTCTTCAAACTTGGCCGAACACACTGTCGTGTGCCTCGATCGCAAGATACCTTGTTTACCTACCTTGTCTGTAAGTACTTGACTATCTTAACTACTGAGGCTCTGAGGGATAATTTCACTATCATTCATTACTACTTGCCCTGCTCATCCCGGCTTCCCCGGTTCCCCCTTAATATACCGACGTGTAAAAAAGCCGCCAATTTAGGATTATTCCCACTTGTCCACATCCCTTTGTCCAGACTGTGGACAACTCGGAAAAAAGTCCCAGAACAGTTGTCTACAGTGGACAACTGGGAATAATAATCGAAATTAAGAATATACACATGGAAATAAACTTCCATGGGTTACAACAGGATTGAGGAAAAGTTCAAAAACTAAGTCTAAATTACGATATCAATATTACAAACATAAATCTTACAAGTTCAAGATTCATTTTAAAACATACTCTAGACATCTAAAGTCCTGTTTCAGTAACGCTAAAAAAATACATTTTAGAAGCCAGCTGCTTACATCGAAAAACAAAGGTAAAACAACTTGGGACATAATAAAAAAAAACACAGGATATCAAAGCAACGCATTAGAGATTAAAACAATAGAACAAAATCAAATAACAATAACTGATCCAGAGGAAATTGCAGACTCCTTTAATAATTTTTTCATCGATATAACTCAAAATTCTAATTTAAGGCAAACGCTTGGGTGTCCTATAGTTAGGCAAAATAACACAATTTTTCTTGAGCCTACAGATCCTTACGAGATCGACAAGATAATTAAATCTCTGAGAAACACAAATTCAGCAGGACATGATGAAATAAACCTTAAAGTACTTAAATCCATTTTAAAACACATAGTGGTTCCATTAGCTCATGTAATCAATTTGTCGTTAGAACAAGGACATTTTCCAAAGATCCTAAAGTTCGCGATTATCAAGCCTCTGTTTAAAAAAGGTGAAAGGAGTGACATGAGCAATTTTAGACCTGTGGCGCTACTACCGGTCCTATCAAAAGTGTTTGAAAGGGTTATGTTTGATCGGGTTTTAAAGTTTTTAAACAAAAATAATATACTCTGCAAAGAGCAAAATGGGTTCCGAAAAGGCAAATCAACCACGCACGCGGCGTTAGAATTGGTTAGAAACGTGCTTAGTGCATTAGAGGCAAAGAACCTGGTTGCAGGTTTATTTCTGGACCTAAGCAAGGCGTTCGATTTTGTGAATCGTTCTATTCTTTTGTCGAAACTAGAAAAGTATGGTATTAGAGGACCAGCTCATAGATGGCTAGATAATTATTTATCAGATCGTAAACAGTTAACCAGAATTAAAAGAACTAATGAGAAAAACAATACAGTGGAGTATGTGGACTCTACGCCACGCGTTAATTTAAGTGGTGTACCGCAAGGAAGTATTTTAGGACCTCTTTTATTTTTACTGTATGCTAATGATTTGCCAGCCTACATTAGACATCGATGCTTGCTATTTGCGGACGACACAACTGTTATTATAAGAGGGAAAAGTTTTGAGGAGCTAAATGAAAACGTAGAAACAACGTTGGCTGATATATCTACTTGGTTAGATGACAATGGACTTTGTATGAATCCTTCTAAAACCAAATTAATTCATTTCAAGACTCGAAATAGCCAGGAAATTGCATTGAATGTAAAAATTGGTGACGAGCGGATAGACAAGTTCCACAAACTAAATTCTTAGGTATAGTGGTCGATGAATATTTGAATTGGAAGCAACAAGTAGACGCAGTTGCATCAAAAATTAATAGATTTATTTTTGGTATTAAAAGAATTAAGAGCATGACTTCCGAGGATACTGCACTACTAGTATATCATAGCTATGTTTGTTCTGCATTGCGTTACGGAATAATAATTTGGGGCAATGCTACAAATATCCAGCGAGTGTTTGTATCCCAAAAAAAATGCGTAAGAGCGATAGGTGGATTAAAATGGTCGGAATCATGCAGGCCATTGTTTAGGAAATACAAGATCTTGACGGTCCCGAGTCTTTATATTTTAGAAATGTGCAAATTCATTAGAAATAATTTTGAACTATTTGAAAAGCAATGTAACAAAGACAAACGCACAAATAGACATAAGGCACTAGTGAAATCTTATAGCCGACTACATTTACAAAAAGTTAATTGTTACTTTATGGCAATTAAAATATACAACGTGCTACCTAGTTCATGGACAGGACTCCCCAATAATAAATTTTATTATAATTTACAAAAATTTTTACTTGACCAATGTTTTTATACCATTAATGATTTTTTTCACAAAATGGAAACCAATAAAAATGACTTTATTTAGTTTTAAATGGGTGATTCTGACATGTGACATGTATAATAAAATAAGACCGAACGTGACGTAATGTATAAAGCTTGGTAAATTATATTGTTAATATTAATTAGGTTCGTTAAAATTTGACAGTGTATAAATATGATGTAGGTATAGTAAATATTGTACGCCTGAAACGGCTGATTGTGCTGAGCTTCCACAATTTTATCTATTATAAGAACTTTTGTTAACACCACAATCTCACAATAAATGATTTATGATTTATGATTCAAAAAGTCATTTAAGAGTAAGTACTTACCTATAAAACAGATCTTAAGTAAACTTTTGTTAGGTAATCTTAAAAGAAATTACTATTTGTATTTTCCTGAACCTAGGTACAACATGTGAATACGAATATATGTACTTAAGCTTATTAATAAAAATTAACACGGTTGAGTTAAATTGAAGAGTGCGAACAGCTGAGACCACACCTAATTTCGAGGGGGTATGATTTTTTCCCAGTTGTCCTCATTGTGAACAAAGGGGTGCGGACAACTGGGAATAGCTCCCGATTTACGGAGTAAATCATTTCATTTTATTTTACATTTCATTTCATACAGATGCAATATAGGTAACAAAAACATGCTAGTCCTTATCTTTCATTGTAACATTTGAATTGGACAGAAAGTGACATTGAGAGTGTACAAATATTGGCATTATGCACCACATTTAACATATGCCTTGACTCTACATAACAATATCAGAAACAGTTAAGTAGGTATCAACCGATTAAATACGTCGTTTCATTATTATTACTACATAAAATTCCTACAAACACACTTCTCCAACACCCTATTTCCTATTTACTGCACTCTAACAGAACTCTGTGCACCTATGCACAGAGTTAGAACGCAATTGGAATGCATTATGATGCATTTGGGTGAGACGTGTCATAGTACTATTTCCCTACATATCGACACGACGCTGTATTTTTCATGAAAGGGGCGAAGTTTTTGGGATTATATTTTGTGTGTATGCATATTGATATGTAGGTACACACAACATCACACCTAACTAACCATTAAAAACAGAGCAGAGAGAAAAAGAAAGAGATGTATATATGTGTATTATGTCAACAACATACGCATTCTAGTGCGACTCTCTTTCATGCAATATTTCAGATTTCTGAAGTGTATAGCTAGATGTGTTGCTGTGTGTACCTATCTGAAATTAACCCAAGGCGTTTTAAAGGCTATATTTAACTTTTGATTCTTAAATTATGAATGACGCTATGGAGGAAGAGGAACTGGCTGTCTTATAAAGGTGGGGTTGATCGAATCTAGGAGGAATTCAGGGAACTCCTCAATTATTATTGGAATAGACATAGCGATTTCGGTATTTTAAGTAACAAATCAAGCGTTTGTATTCAGAAAATGTTACTTGGTGAATTTGGTGGTCGGGCCGTTTAAAGAGATATCAGCTTTCATTATATCGTGGGTTTATCTATTTAACAGTTGTGGTAAAATTACCTACATAAGTATATTCAAATGAAAAGGAATACCAATTAACACGGGTTAATTAATTATGAAGCTGTAGTCAACGTGTTATACTGCGCATTTGATTTGAATAAATTCCATACACAGTTTTATTCGGATTGCAAAGCGCTAAACGTGCATATGAAGTACTTAATTTTGTAATAGTTATGATATGACGATGATTTTTTAAATTATTACTGTTGCTTTTATATTTTGGTGTTCGTTTGTAAAAGTTTCCTCAAATAAATTGAATAAATCCAGCCAGTCAAGCAGCAGTATTCGCATTGCTGTCTTCCGGTGTCGGGAACACCATCGGTGAAATTACCAGCACTGAGGCATTCCACTTAACTTATCCAGATACCACTTATCTTCAAGTGGCCCGTGAGCACATTTTGCCTTCTTCTTGACATGAATAAATTGTAAATAAAACATCACTACAATACATAACAACAATAAGTACCTCACTAAAAAAAGTATGCATCCCTTAACAGAAAAGGTGCTGGTTGAATTTAATCTCAACGTGGAAACGCTTTTTATTAACGAATAACCACTATCAATAGATACTTACTTGAAAATTTCAGCGCAATTCCTCACAAAATAAATCACGTTACAATAAAACTCACGCTTTAAAACAAAATGGCAGATTCTGTAACAATACTGTGTCGCCTAGTGACACAAGATGTTACTTGTGTTTTACAGATTTGATTATTTTATCTATAGATTACGTATTTACAGTATGATTACAGCAGTGAAGTAGACTCGCCTGTGTCGGCAGTGGATGCGCACTGCCCTTCGTTGCTTCGTTTTATTCAATTGGCTTCAATAGAATGGGTAATTTAGTCACCTATTTCTATTTAGTTTGTGACGGTGTCCAATCGTTTTGAGGTTACAAATATTTCGAGATCGAGCCGCTTTAAAATTCATGAATATTATAGGGTATTACAACAGCCTTTAGACAGTTTTAGGGATTCGTAGTCAAACTAAAACAAATGATGTAAGTACGTATTTTTTTTTACAATATCGTTTAGGGAATATTGAAGTAGAAAAGTGTAAGTGTCCTATATCAAAACTACTAGTAACAAATAAAAAACTGAAAATACCTTTAAATGAAAGCACATCTGACGAACTTGAGAGAAAAACTATCAAGACTATACTTGATTGGTCCATATGTGAAACTAACTTTATTTGTCTGTTTATTACGCTTTAGCGGCTAAACCACTGAACCGATCTCGATGAAATCTGGTATGGAAATAGCTTGGACCCCGAGGAAGGACATCGGTTACAATACCGCCAGCAGCGACAAACAACTTCTACGCGGACGGAGTCGTAGAGAACAGCTACAGCCAGTGTGTAATATATTAACACTAGAGGAGGGTCAGGGGTGTTATTCTCTCAAAAACATCGGACGGTCGGACGAACGAGCGATATCGCAGCGGCGAGTTTAAGTAGTCCCGTCAGTGCGAACAAAACACCTTTTAGCGCGTGCATTTTCAATTAAGCAGCCTTATTCGTTCGATCCATCATCGGCAGAAACCAATATGCTAAATTATAAAATGCACGAGCTAAAATATGTTTTTTTCGCACTGATGGGACTACTTAAACTCGCCGCTTGGACATTCACTCGTTCGTCCGTCCGTACGTCGTTGTTGAGAGAATCACTAGCCAGGTTTCCAGCTATCGTAATACCTATTCAGAATCAGTTTAGTAGTTTAGCCGTAAAAGCGAAACAAACAGATATAAGTAGAGTCAATGAAATTCATTCCTAGACCATTTTGGACTAGGTATATCAAAGTGACACTGTTATAAAATCATTAAAAAATATAAAAAAAATATAAAAGATAAAAGACATTTATTCAGTAACTAGGCCGTACGGGCACTTTTACACGTCAAGAATCTACCAGCGCTTCCCAAGAGGAGACACTGCTGAGAAGAAACGCCGCAAGAAACTCAGCAGTCAGTCATTTTTTAAACATATTACAATGGTACTACTTAAAAGCATTATATAAAGCAATAAATATTAAATTCAATATAATATCAAATAACAGCGTAGATCAGCAGCAGTTAAGTAGTTAAGTATTAAGAAGTCTCTTACGTTTTCATTGATTACGTCACTATGACATAGTCCAGAATGGTCTAGGAATCAATTTCGTGTCCTGTACAAAGTTACTTTCACATTTATAATATTAAGTATGGATGTGGATAAATGTGTCTTGCTATTTTACTACGATAAATAGCGATTGTATTGTTGTTATATAAACGGATAAATATCATTGTTTCTTTCTCATGTTTATCGAGGTCCGTAATCGATTATTTATCAACATTTTATTATTTTTTAAGTACATTCTCTAGTTATAATAATCCAAACAAAAAGCCGTAGCAGGATAAGGGAAGGGGAAATACCATTTTATGATAACGAGCTGTTATTTTTTCTACAGTTACCTACCTACATACATCTAAATTTTCTATAGATAAAATGCGAATCGGTGCTGACTCCACCCTTAGTTGGCAGGCTTACCAACTTCATAGATCGCGTTTTAACCTTGTCGTCAAAGAATGTTATCTTTAGTCAACACCGTTGAGACGGTAACAACGAAGGTTGTATCAGCCATTCCCCCTGCTACCTGTTGCGCCCCACTGCAGCGCTGCCCTGAGCCCCTGACCTATCTCATGCCGCTAATGTTTGACTAGGCCACTAAACACGTAAATATGAGAATGAATGCTTAAGGTAGGCACACACGGTTCGTCCATCACATCACTTGGCGCGGAGTTCAAATATGATGGTGAATTAAAAAAAAAATAACTGATAATTATTCCAGCTATCCCACTTCTGGTCTGGTTTATTAATGTAATTTTTTTCCAAGACAATCTATTCACTAATATTTTAAAACTGAAGAGTTTGTTTGTTGGTTTGCTTGAACGCGCTAATGTCAGGAGCTACTGGTCCGATTTGAAAAATTCTTTCAGTGTTAGATAACCCATTTATCAAGGAAGGCTTTAGGCTATATATCATACTCACATAAACTGAAACGAAGCGAGGGCGGGTCGCTAGTGTTCAATAAGTTTTCGATTTTTGGCTGAAGTTTTAAAAACAATACAAAGCGTGATATATTGCAATACCGATAGTTATGCAGTAATATTTATTTATCACAATTCTAATAGGTGATTTGATGATGGCGTTGGAAGGACCCACCGAAATTATGCACTCGATTATCAGATGATATGATGACAATGCAAAAAAGTAGAGACGGCAATATACATAATAATATAAGCTTGCCTAAAAAACGAAATGCTTGACTTGATTGAAACTAAGTAGGTAGTTAATGGTAGAGCGTTGAGCTTTTCGCAGTTTTTAGTATTATACCTACAGGTTACAAGTACTTTAAGAGAGGTGACTCTGAGGTGTTATTCTATTAAAAACGACATCTTGTCGATGTTTGCTTTAACGGAACAACCTAAATTCGTCGGTTAATAATTCGTCCGACGACTTTAAAAGCGAGTTACTTAAGAGAATAACATGGTAGCTGATGACTGTGCTGATGAAAAAATAGAGACAGCATAAAAAGCTTGTTTAAATAGAAATTTTTGACAGAAACTTAGCGATGGTAGAGTGACGTTGGGCTTGTCGTGACCTTTAGAAAAGAGCTGTTTGTGAGTAATTTAGCTTTATATCATTTATGCTATCGATTAAGCCCTATTGCACATATAACAATCATACGAAATCGCATTCTCGCTTACGATATAAGCTTATAGGAGGATACTGAAACTAATCTGAGAAAGCAAGATGAATATGAATATATCTAGATCTACACTAATATTATAAAGAGGAAAGATTTGTATTTTTGTATTTTTGTGTGTGTGTGTGTAATGAGTAAACTCAAAAACTACTATGCCGATTTCAAAAATTCTTTCACCATTGGAAAGCTACATTCACCCTGAGTGACATAGGCCATGTTTTATTTTTCTGCGTGGACGAAGTCGCGCGCAACAGCTAGTTGATTATATGTCAAAATACGACGTCGTTACTACATTTATTTACGCACATATACATAATAGTGCACGATGACCACCGCGGGATTTCCGCCCAGGCCTACAAGACCCCAGCCAGCCTTAGGGCTCCAGTGGTGAAACCATCAAGCCTAAAAGCCTGTCTTGTAAAAAAAGGCTTTGAGATGGAGGAGGGCCCAAATGTCAAGTGCCTGGAGCCCTGGGTCTCTAAGTCCGGGCCTGACGATGACAGATGCGCACGTTACTATCCAACAAAATTTTAAGAATTTTTTTAATAGTGACATTGTCGTAGTTAAAAATAACTAACTTTTGTATGATTTCTTTTGGTAATGTAATGACTCTAATGACACTGTTGTATTGAAGTTTTATTCTCAAATGGCTTCTTGTCGAACGGTTGGTCGTGGTGTGAGCGAAGTCATAGGAACGTATAAAGGCAAAATTCCCATACAAAATGCCATAAAGTTTCCCTCCCCTTAAAGGTCGTCCGATCGCATTTTTTTTAACACGGCCGCCATTATTTTCAAGTAGGTAGATAAACAAAAGCTATAGTAACATTGTGAATACGATAACATGTCAAAAGCAATATGGTTTTGCCGAGTATAACAGAGCCATAGTAAGTATCACAGTAACCTTGTTAGAATATACTAACACATAGACCTAGTGACAGAAAGTCTTCGAGCTAACTATCAACCACGCGTATTGCGTGGAGAGGATTTCCAGGCGTCTATTTTACCGCATCCAATAGAAACACAGCATTAACATTTTGAACAGCAACTTCAATAACTTCTAAAGTAAATACGATGCAAACAATAACAATCTCTGTCAGTTCACCTATTCTTTATTAAGCCATATTTTATTGTAACCTTTATCTAAGGTAATAAAACTGTTTTATGTAAAGTATGAACAATATTAACTTTAAGATAAAGTTTCTTATAAGTCTTGTCCATTCTCTGAAGTAGTAAAATTCGAGACGCGGCGCGGCGCGGTCCGTGCCAGGTAACAGGAGGTACGGTCGCACAGTGCGTCGGCGCTCGTGGAGCTGGACAAAAATAATAAATGTTTTTAATTTTGGTCACAGTTTCGATATTTTGGTGAAGTTGCGTGTGTAATACGTTTAAATACTTTTTTGGTTAATTCACGGTGATAATTAGGCAAAGACTGCAGTTAGCTACTAAAAATGTTATTGTGCTAAGTATATCTAGTATAGAAATAAGGGTTAGGGTTGAATGCCAATAATACTCTGAAGTAATAAATTTATCGTATTGTGATTGTCTGTTTTACATTATATTTGAATGATGTTCATCTGTTATGTATGACTTTGAAAACAGATCAAAGATCATAAAAAACCGTCTTTCTTCTTAGACGAAGTATACTCATTTTTGTAAATAGCTCCGCCATTTTGTCATAGTTTAAGGCCAGGTTACATTTATTTAAGAAATTATTTTAAATAGCATTACCACTTTTAATCATGAAATGCGTCAAATCCTTACAAAAGGCTATTCTTTCGAATAAAAATGTTAAAGTAAGCAGTTTTTTTTTTTTGGTGTATACCAAGTGAGAACTTCAAACAAAGTATGAAAGTAGATATATGTGCATTTGATTCAAAGCTTTCAATTGTTTTTTTCGTTATAATATAATATCATTTTGCTAAAGATACTACCTACCTAAACGTCTTATCTTCGTTACCTCATTAAGTGTTCTTGATTAGATAGTCAAAATTATTGGGATACATTTTCAAAAATGTGGATACATTTTCAAAAATAAGTCCTAAAAATGATTAGACGCTCTTTCGTATAGTTATAAATTTAACAAGTTCTTTCATAAAGTTATAAATTTAACAAGTGATCAGATCAACCCTTATGCCTTGTGGCAACTTTTGTGTTTCCCAAATATATGGGATATGTTTTGTTAGATTTTTATGTGCATTAGGTGATATTAAAGTACTTACCGCTGAGTACTTAATTATAATTATTGTAACACGCTTACAAGTAATTAAGTAATTAAGAAGAAACACGTTTAGTTGTACATAAAGTAGTTTTACAATCACTATAAAAATTGATTAGACCTGTGATAAAAACCTAAATGAAGCAACATATTTACGTAATGCCAATAGTTTGCGGCAGTAATTATATTTTGTTAACAATAATTCATGGTTTTATCCATTACCAAATTCATACGAGTTAATTGCGTGCAGTAATAACCATTTAAATTTCTAATTACAAGAAGTAATGACTGTTTAATATTAATGACTAAATGCATTACTGCGTTTTTCGCATTGAGGCCAATCGTTAGGAGAAATGTCGAGCATGTTGTGAATCGGAATTATTTATTCGGTATTTGATGAAAGTGGCCCAGTGTGCGTTCTTGATCCGTCCCTCCCGCGACAGCGTGTCTCTCTCTCTCGCGGCATCGCGCCATCTCTGTCGCGCCGCACAGTCAGTCACCGCGGAGCGCCAGCGAGTCACAGGTGTGTTGCCCGCGAACAATGTTTCACGATCTCGTAAACCCAAACCCGTTTTATCAACAAGTTTAACATAAACTTATTTGATATTAGTAAGGTATAGTGTTTAATAAGAAGTGATCACGTCTGGTTTGGATAAGTGCGCTAAGTGTTGTTTCGAAACAGTGACAAGTTCTTGTGTTGTGTACTACGGTCCTTGAGTGGGAGGCTTCGCTGGTTCCGTTTCTTTTTCGTTTTGGAGACGATTAGCGCCGAAGGTATGCGCTTTATCTTTTTTCTATGCTCTTTATGCAGCCCTCGGAACGCGTCCGAGATTTAATACTTACTGTAATAGTTTTTGATGCCGCCTTAATTCAAGGTATAAAGCTAAAAAAAAATGTTATTAACGCTGACATAGCGGCAAGACACATAACTACTTGTAAATACTTTCCTATATACCTAGAATATGGCATGCATTATTCGCATTTATTTTAAGAAAATATATTTCATTCACCTAATTTGATCCTCTGAACCGGATATTTTACTTGATTTTCAAAAGTAAACGAATAATTCTAAGAACCGGTTCACAAGAAATCCGCTGCGTATTCAAACAACATTGACAACGAATCGAACAGCTTATTTAATAGTCTTTATAAATAGCATTTACTACCATACAACTTTAATTAGGTATAAATTTAGACAGCCGATGTATTGACATGGGTACGAGGAATCCATTGACCAACCAAAACATTGCCTTTTGAATCAATTGTATGACACATTAGTTTATATCTTGTTGATACAGCAATAAGATTGAATTTGGTTTATAAAAATCGCGTTTGATAAACATCACAAGTGCTTCAATTGTGGGGGTGCAGTCAGGTGCAACGGATTTAAAAATGGGGCCCAATGTTTGACAACTACCTGCTGTTTACTAAAGGCTTTTTTTCATCATTCACCCCCATACATATTATTTGGTTACATCACCAATCCCTTCACTGACTTTCTTTAAGCGTTATAAGGTTTTGTTATGTTGTAATTTAAATTCGGGGTGTTATAACAAGTTTTTGCGAATTCTTAATTAATTACATTTGAAAGTATGGTTCGGAATACGGTAATTAGTGCGTGTCTTTTTTAAAAGTAAGTGACCGGTGCGGTTGTTCGTTTTAATCATGTGTTTGGCGAAGACTGGTCTAAAATATTGAAATAAAGGCTTAATAGATAGGTAAGAGTATCTAATAAACGCATCGTCTCAAGTAACTAGTCAATCTGCTTGTTTCAGAGTTTTGTTAAATATATATAGAGTTTTCTAAACATTCCAACGTAGAGATGAATTTAAAACAATGCAATAACGATAAAAGAGCCACGGCAACGATCGATAGATCCCACAATGAAAACTCCTATTTTTCGCGTTACTAGTAGAATACCTACCTACCTTCTTAGTTTTATTTATTTACAACTTGTTATAACTAAGTAATTTACTTTATTTCATAATATGTAACAGTAGATTACATATCACTGGAACATATTAAAATTAAACATAGTGAGATAAAAATAAAACTAAGCTATTTAAATAAAAATAATCCAAACAAAACTATAAAAAGAACACCCTCTAACAGGTCCGCCCACCCGCCTAAGTAAGTACCTAATTGTTTATAGGATTAAAGCATTCATTTATTGCCATACCTGGTAGCAATGGTGTAAATGATAAGATTGATATGAATGATAAGTCTAATTTTAGATTGTTTAATGATAGGTAATATTTATGATTTAATGAATTGGGTCCCTAGATAATATCACACACATACTCTACATAAGTACTCCATAAAATAGCATGTAAAACGAAATACAATTATGCTGTCAAATATTCTAGTAATTTCTTGACATCAGAATTAAAATTTCAATGGCTGCCAAATTCCGATGCCCATGACCGAACCACTGTGCCGACAACGCTGACTCACCGCGTCATCGTCACTGAGAAAAAATGTCAGGTGCCATTAAGAAAAAGAATCACTTTGGAAATCCTTTTCATTGCATTACATTGTTGTGTTTTGAATGAGTTCTTCGCAATATACTCCGGTGCAAACAACGAAAATAAGTACTTATGTACAAATAACTTCTACACGCCCGTTATTAAAACTTATTTTCTGTACGAATTTAGTTACCTACTTGCTGAATCGAACAGATATTCCAACTGATTAATTTAGGTTGACCGCTTGATCATACAAATCGTCATTACTTAGAAAAAAACCTCGTATCTCATATTTCGTGACGTACGATTTTAACATAAAACTTACAGAGAATTAAGTTGAAACACGAGTTGAGATACGAGTTTTTTTATAAAGAAGTAACGAAATGCCCGTTTAAACACTGCAGGTACCTAAAAGTTACATAGTCTTCAAATCCCAATTTGCCGACGTAAACCGCGAGCATTGTTCGTAATCGATCGGTTTCTTGTTTTTGTTGCAAATGAATGCCAATTGTTGGTTATAGTTACGTAAAACGTTGACGATTTCTTTAGACGAAACAGCGTATTTTTTATTATTAATCGTAGATGTACATTTCAAGAATATGCTTTTCGACAGCAGAAGTACATACCTACTTACATAGATATTCAAAAGGCCCTACTTTGAAAATAGAAGTTCGGAGTTACATTAGCTCCATCCTTTTAGTCTCGAATGAAAAGGATTCGGCACCTAAAGTTTCGAATTTAGTGTTTAACAGTCTCATTCACTCGGAATTCGTCTTGTTCGATACATTCGTGTTGAAAAACACGGGGACATCTCAGTTGAGAATAGCCGAGTGTTTACAAATTATGCGCAGGAGTTTATAAACCAAAAAATGGACGACCACCATTTTTCTATTTGGACGGAATGTCCGCTGTCCTCATCACGCGGCACACGCTGTGCTTGCGCGCCCCGCGGTTTATAAACTCCCGCGCACAATTTGTAAACACTCGGCTATTCTCAACTGAGATGTGCCCGTGTTTTTCAACACGAATGGCTCGTACAGTTAGCAGCAGAATTAGCTACGCAACCGAAGAGGTCAAAATGATATGCTCTCGACTCTATTGTCAAGAAAATACGTCGTAGATCATTTTGAGCATGCTATTCTGCTAAGCTACTTTTGATGCTGACTGTACAAGACGAATACCGAAATTTGTTGATATATAATTTTTTAACAATTGTTAATTAAGGTTGTTTGTTAAATTGTTGTGTTTCTATTACCACATAGGGCTTAATGCGGTAAGTTGGCATCAAAGTATTTATCGCAATAGTACGCAGATTTAAAACATAATATAAATACTCATGTAAGCAAGAGTACAGTGGTTTTATCTTCACGACATCGGGTTTGCCATACTTGTGATTGAAACACGTGTGACACGCTGAGCGACGACAGCTGCGGCTGCGCACTCAGAGACAACGTGCACGTGCATCTACACACACAAGTATGACAAACCCGCTTTCATGAGATAAATCAACTGTAAAAAGTCGCTCTTTCCTGAAAATGATAACCGAAAGTCCCACCATCGTCACTTCGTGACTAATACGGCTTCGTCCTTCTAGATAGCAATGTAAAAAGAAATTACTTTCTCACAGTATGTCTAACCACTTAGTTTTTAGGTCAAAGCGGTTTGGTTTCATAACGGGCAGATTACGGGCTGATAAGGAAAACGAAACGCAAACGTTGGTATGAATATGAATTCAATAACAAACAAACAAATGGGTGTGGTATAACCAGGAAACAGTTTAGCAAGCCAACCAGCCTATTTGTTAATTTTTTTGGGCTTCAAGATTGACCAATCAATGAAAGTGCCCTAATAGCCCAATAAAATTGTACATTTTATGTATTGTGGCGGGGGTGTTTTCAAAATAAACTTTTATAAAATTTTAATGCTTACAATCTATTAACTGAACCACTAGAGGACGCCCGTGACATCGTACACGTAGAATTAGAATACAACTTTGCTATAAAACCCAAATGCTTTGGACTTTTTTTCGTCCTCATGGAACTCTTTCATGTTCTCATCCCTTCAGGGTTTGAATTTTCAGAATTCGTTTGTATAACTTTTTGCGCCACAATACAATGGCTGGCTTAGGCTATTCGTTGAATATCATGTCAGTTTCTTCTTTTACTAAGTGTATAACTTTGAATGTAGTTTAATTGTTCCATTAAAATAAAATAACAACCATAACACAATAACTAAAATTAAATAAAACTAACTCTAAATAATATAAATTAACTAAAACATTAAATCTAACAATGGCCCCTGCGGCATTGTACCGAAGATGCTGGCAGCATTTCCTCGCTGGATGGTTAAACTTATGCGTTGAGCGAGGAAACTGCCAGCTCTTCGGTCTCCCGTGACGTCAATGAGCCTCTTCGAAACTTCTTTGAAGAGGCTTCGAGCGCTAGGACCCCACGGACCAAGGGTCTCGACGCCGAATGGAATAAACATATATTCTGGGCCGAGACCACTATATTTTACTACCTTCATGTATAACTTAATTTTATTGCATATCATATCATGCTTAATGACGCCTATGACGAGATTGTTATTTAATTGTATTCTTGGCGCCAGTTGGTCGCTTGTGGAGGCGACGAAATACGACATTCAGAATTCTTTTAAATAAATGCTCCGCATCTTTACTCGCTTCTTCTTCACGAAAAAATTGGAATACATCTTCCGACGGGACTCTAACCACTCTACCCTTAGTGTTAATGATATCATCGTGTTAAAACTGAAACAAAAAGTTGGTTACGCATTGTACCGACGAGAAACTTCTCAAATTGAGAAAGTTTGAGAAATTCTTGGTAACTTATTATAAAAAGGACAATGTTAATGCTGTAAAATGTTTCCAAATAACATCTCATGTAATTCTTGAAAATAATTCCAAACGTCTGGAAATGTTTTGCAACTTTACTAAGCTAAAAAAGATTGTATTTTGTAGTATTCAATTGAAATTAAAGATATTAGTTGCCATACTACGCCCGCATTTTCTGCTCTATCTCGCTGAATAAATAAGTTGCATTGCATGCGATAGAGCTTTGACCTCATAAATAAATAGTTACCACGTTTTTCTGCCTCACACTTTTCCATGAAACTTATAATGAAGTCGTTGACACATGAACGTACGTAAACGTACCTAGTGCGATACCCATCGATGAAGCTTCGTAGTACTTTGCACGTAGATCCGATGAAAAACGAATAGAACGTGCTTAGTATTTTACTTTGTTAAACAATACAGACAATGGACATTCTTCGATGTTGAATTCCTTACATTAATCCGAAGGAACTATTTGATCATATTCGAAGCTCTGTATTATTTAACACGGAAATTAATTATACCTATCGTCAATGTACAAGAACACTCAAAGCTTAGGCTCTATTCTACCCGGTAAAACCATATAGCTTTTCCTTTTGACATGTCATCGTATTGGTTTTAACACTTTTAACTCAGCTGCCATTACTGTCAAGTAACCAAGCTATCATAACGGCGAAGACACGATAAAAAGTACCTATGTACTTACATCAAAATTAATAATAATATGGTTTTACAATTTAACCCCAGTAAGATATTTATAGAGACAAAATACCCTACGAAAGGGAACGACTGAAACGTTGTAAATAATTGAGATGGTATTTTATTTAAAGGTATCATGATGCTAAAATTAGATACGTATAATAATACCTTCTACTACAGTACTGTAATATTTATGTATTGTATGTATTGACATTGCTCCAAAATCTTTAAATACAAAAAAAAAAGGAATTTGACCCGTGTGGTTGCCGGGTTAGAATGGTTCTTCCCGTGGATGTCGCAAGAGACGACTAAGGTAATAAAGGCTGTGTGTGTACTGTTAGGGATGGGCTTGCAACCTGTCACTAATACACTGGTGAACACCGATTTTTTTATGGCATAGAGAAGACAAACGAGCACACAGGCCACCTGATGGTAAGTGGAAACTGTGACCCATAGACATTCGCATTCACAAGACTGCAATGCAATCCTAAGACTGCAAATGCGTTTCCAACCCTGATGACTAATATGGAATGCCTCTACGCTCTATAAGCGTTTGTTTTGTATCACCGCTACATTCATTCGGGTCACTAGTAGAATGACGGGATCGTAAAATGACTGACTCGCAAAATGACCACATCGCTTGTAGCCTATATCTTAAAATGTCCGAGTCGCGAAATGGACACAATGGTTTTTTCATTTTATCATTGTTTAAGTACAGTCGACCGGGGCTCCTATTTCTAGGTAATTTGCCCTTCGGGCATTTAAAGTAACCTAACGAACCTAACCTACCTAGTTACGCAAAGAAAGTAGTCCTTTTGCGACTCGGACATTTTGAGATGTAGGCTACAAGCGATGTGGTCATTTTGCGAGTCAGTCATTTTACGACCTAGTCATTCTACTAGCGACCGATTCATTTTGTTTAATATATTGTGTATTGATGATAACGAAGAAGCTGTAGTTGCAGTGAGATACTTCCCATAGCTGGTGGCTGTAACAATGGGATATTGTGTTGGAATTGATCGGCTACCATACATCCGGGATGCAAGACAATACACCTCGCCAACAAAAAGCGTGAAACTGCGTGTAAACCGTTTACACTTGAGATTAGCCGTTGTTCTTAGTTCTTACTATACTACAGTCGAGTTCATAAATATGTGTACACTCTTGTACCCTGTCACTTTAATCGCTGTAACAATTCATGACATGACATTAAATAGACAAGGCACTAAAGTAACCACATGTTTATGAAATCGACTGTAATGCTAGCAATAGCAATAGCGATTGTTATCACTCTTCGTTCGATTTGTCACTCCCTTATATAATATTCGAAATCGATATAGCCTTTTTCGAGAACGTGTTTGCAAATATCTATACCTATATAAAAAATTAATCCCTGTTTCCCTTGGTCACGCCATACCTCGAGAATGTCTCGACCGGTTTGTTTTTTTTGTTGTGTTGTTTTCGTAATTATCAACAAGGTTTACTTGGGAAAACACATAGGGGCGCCGGACAGCATATACATACAAATATTGCTCGTTTAACAGTATATAGGATAAGATAACATAAAATTAACGAAAGAATCCAAAACTAGACAAAGGACTGTTAAAATAATTAAGAAACACTTTAACTCAATCGTGCAAACAAGCAATTCTTCTTCGATGGCAAGTTAGCCGTGACCGAAGCTTGAGTGTAGGAGTGGGAGGCAGTCGACCTCGAGGCTACCAGAAGGTTTTTGGTTAATAAAAACATATCGTTACTAGTTTGGCGAAAACATCGTATCTGATATTTCAAAATGTAAGTATGAGTTGGAACTTAACTTTCTTCACTTTTAAGTTTAAAATCGTACGTAACGAAATATGACATACGAGTTTTTTTCAAAGCAATGGCGATATAGTTATATAACCCTGGCAAGTGACAAAACAAACCAACACGTTTTAGTGGTAGGAAAAAATTACCTTGTCCAGATCGCTACCACTATCTTACCCTTTATCCTACCGTCAAATAGCATATAGTTTTCGCAACCAGTGAAATAACTAGCATATAGGCATCTACTTAGGGTTGGCAACGCATTTGCAGTCTTCAGGTTGTCATCGTCAGATTGCAATCCTGAGATTGCAAAAATCTATGGGCTTCAGAGTTCACTTACAATCAGGTGGTTTGCTCGTTTTCCTTTTTTTATGGCATAAAGAAGACAAACACATGACATTAGGAAAAAGTGCTAATGTTTAGTGCGAACATCGGATTTCTTGAGATACAACAGTAATAATAACAAACATGACATGGAAAACTCTGTTCTGTCAAGGAATAAAATTAAATAAACAGCAGGAGGTATCACATTAGGTACTTAATTAAAGAGCTTTTGCGTTTAGGCTTCGGATCCAAGAACACCTATCATAGATCCGGGATTCCTATAGTCCCGCCCGTAATTGGTAAAGAAATACTAACAAAACTATAGAATTTATTTTATAAAGGCTGCAAACAAACTTTAGAATTAAAATCTTATCAAACATAGTGAAATTGGATGCAAGTACCTATTTACTCCCTTGCATTAGTTTTTACCTCTGTAAAGAAAAAAATACTTCCTCATTCAAACAACAACTTTTTGTTGAAAAATATGGCGTCGTATGATGCTTACTGGTTTACAACCTTAAGGTAGACTCACAATAAAGAAGTCAAAAACTGAAAAGTATTCATAAGGAGCACTGTTACGCAAGCTGATGGGTCGCCGTTGCACAAGCTAGACCCAGTTGCGAAATTAGCAAAACATTTACACTTGATGAAGATCGCTTCCGCATATTTATACATTTTTTATCAGACGCGGAACGCGAACTTGAAGAACGTATTAATTTTTTGTAGTTGATGTAAGAATGGCTTCAATTTTAAAGGAAACTGAACACCATGAACCATCGTATAATAGACAGGGTGGTTACCACGAAGGACTAAACTCTAAATTTTGGGTGGTTAGTCCCCTGTCACTCGTCACTCGAGACTAAATCGAGAGAAAGGGATTGAGCTATCGTAACTTCGAACTTCGAATTTCAAAGTAGGGCCTAAGTTGCACCCCTGCACCAACGAGTTATACAAATTACATGGATGATTGCTCTTCTTGTATACACTTACCGTCTTACTCAGGGATATTTTAGAGGCAATGAACTCGTTCCTATTTCGTACTTGTGAATGAAAACCTCACTAAGGAACGACTTAATCGTCATTAACTTACTCTAAGTCCGGCCGTTACTCTTTGGTAATACGTGGTAATACTTACCTACTTAACACTCAGTAGGAACTAGGAAGTCAATTAGTATTTACGTAAATTTTAACAATTCAGTCAGAAATCAGAAACCTTTAACGACTAACCCCTTTATTCATAAACGCACAATAAACTTATTTTAGTTAAAGTATTCTTCGTTCCTTCTGTCAAATTTCATAATGACAGAAAAGGACAGAGCATATTTTAGTCACACTCTACCTGTGGCTAACTATATAAAGGCGGTAAAACTTGACATCATTAAGTTAAAATACCAAGTTCACAAGCCACTTAAAACAACGTAAACTTTGTCATTAACTACACCTTATTAAATTCCAAATGGTCCCCTAGGAACGTGTGGGAGCCATTTCCCACGCCATCTGTCGTGCTAGGAAGCCACAGAACAAAAACTTAAGTTCCTTCCTCCGTGAACTCCCCTGAATTCACAATTCACACGACAGGAAAGAGTCTCGGAACGATGATCACGGTGTGAAGGGTCCTTTATAGAGGCACAATCGAAAGGCACTTAAATGCTAATTTAACTGTGTTGAAATAGCTTAGTTATATTCATTTGTTAGTCACTTGGTTTTGTTTAGAGTACTCTAAAGTATCTAGATTTTTTGCGTTAGCTAAAACATAATGTAAAATTCAAAATACTGGCCAATAATAAGTCAATTCTGACACCTGTCATCGCAAAACGAGGTTAGAATTGAATTAAGAAAGAATGGCTGTGGGAAAATGTCGGGAGACATTAGGTAGTAGCCAGCAGCAGGTAAATTTTTGATAATCGAACACTCGAAAATTTAATTCGAATATAAACGTGAAACGATTAAATTCTAATTTTTAAACTTCGATGTTGGTTGTAACGATTTATTATCTACTTTTGAGTGCTTGACTTCTTCAATATCAACACTTATCCAGTTCAAAAGTTTCCATTCTACATCGTAAAGTCAACCATTCTTGATTCCTAGTCACTATGGACTATGGTAAGAGACTTCTTATGATTTGGTTTACCTGGACGTTATCATAGCTCTTACTATATACCATAACGTCAACAAGACAATTACAATATAGAAGCAAGATTTCAACAAACTGGAATATTGTTCTCGGCTGCCATTACTAAAGTAAATACGAGCTATTATAAAGTTGACAATACACATAACATGTCCATAAAAATACGATTTTACTAGGTTGAATAGAGCCACAGAAGCCTTTTAAACTTCCTATTGTGTAATATAAAACTGTAATATAAAAATACTGTCTAACTCAAGCTTACGGTAGCATTCAAGAAGCATTGTTGATAGAAAGTTTTTTACACATAGTTAAATGTAACCATCAAAGAGCGCATCATAACCAAGATGAAGATAACATTCAAACTCAATTACGCAACAGAATAACGCACACATTTTTTATATTAACGTAACATGTTTTGTTTTGGAAATAAGAAAATATTTCTTCCACTGTGTCCACCACGAGACCGTTACTTTCTTTAGCTTTGTAATACTCATATCGCACTAAGTACGAGAAGATAAAAACGGTCAGCCTTTTTAAAAGGCTTTCTCTTAAAAGAACCGTAATTAACGTGCATTTCTCTAATTATTTATGCTTGGCATTCGTGATTCGACACAGTCGTACAAATACAACTATTTGGTTTCTTGTTATGGTCGGCAGTCAAGTCACTGAAGAAGGTAGAGTCAATATTATGGTTTTATTTTGCATTATTAGTTATAACTATTTGAAACTTAAAAATTAAGAGCAAAAGATCGAGTGAGATCTCATCGTTGCAAGAGCTATTGCAATGTAAGTCCATGATAAGATGAATTTTTTTTTGCCTAGCGAATTCCATATCTATTACATAATATAACTCTTCCGTGACTCTTCTCAAAATTGTCTAGTACCCTACGCCTACGTGAAAAGATCTTAAATTACCAAGAGGATTACGATTCATCCAAGGCTTCTTTTTCTTGTTCTTTAAGCCCTTCGGGCAAAACGTGCAAGTATTTTTCATAATTATTGCCACAGAAGTATTGAAATATAATTATAATACAATCCAACGTGTGTTCTAGCTGGAGACAAACGTACAGATTAAGGAACGTACAGTCTTCCTAATAATTATACATTCTGCTACAGGCGAATTAACTTTGAAACAATAAGGTCGATGTACGATGGTGAATGTGTCAATTTGAAAGTTAGGTATACTTAGACATCTATTTCATTGAAAGTGGTGTCAAAATTTAAAAAGCCTTTACATGACCGACCTAGTTACATCAAACGGCCTGGATATACGGAACCAATCAAATACGACCGCTTTCCATAACACATACGTGAACTTGACGTCGGTGACATCTGTGTGTACTCGAAAGCACAATTCAATGGCTTTCTTTGTGACAATGGCATCGCTCCGACGCATGACGCTCAGCGCTTTCTACGGTTTCTTATCAAATATCACCCATTGTCTCACTGTCAGTAAATCCCACCGTTAAGGTGAGGGTACACGTGCAATAGTTGCCTAATTCGACATTACGTTGTGATAACGCGTTCTATAGTGTGTTGGATAGGCAATTGAGTCCAAAAAACTGTTTCTGTTCTGGATTTGACTTGGTTATATCGATAAATGCTTAGTGTGTTGTGAAATTTATCTGCAAAATACTGACCACTTTTTCACTAAATGACTTAAAACGACATTAAAAGATCTGTAGAAATTGAAAAAAAATATGTTTACGTATTCAACTAAAAGTTTTACACTCTTACCTATTCATAAGCAAGCAATAGGTAGCTAAACAGTGCATAAAAATATGATTTTTCAGAAAAGAATACCTTTAAAAAAAATAGGTTAATTGTGCGTTGATCAATAAGGGGGTTAAATTAAAACATTAAATCAAGAGACACTATCCATCACCATCTCATCATTTAACCTACCGCCAAGCACAACTTAGGCTGACAATGCATTTGCATTAGTGTAACGGTGTCAGATGATCAGATCCCACTTACCATCAGTCCCCATTTCACCGTCCTGACAACGACAGGTGACAGGTGACAATTCAACAAGTTGTGGGGGGGGGGGATTCATATAAACTCGCAATGTACACTGAAATGTCACCTGTCACCTGTCATTGTCGTGATTGTGAAATAGGGGGCATGACATACAGGGTTGAGATTCTACACGGTAGAACCTTTTTGCTTTTGACGTGTTTCCGTACTGTTTTGATAGCTCTTAGTTACTTGACAGTGATGTCTGCCGAGTTAAAACAATACCAAAACACGTCAAACTTGGTTACGTATCAGAACATCTAAAATTAATAAGCCTACATACATACATAAACTCACGCCTTTATTCCCAGAGTGGGGTAGGCAGAGCTACAGAATTTCCAACAACTATAAAAACTTTTTGATAATTCTGTAACCACATTTTGCACACTAAATAGTAATAATAAGCCTAATGTATCATAATCCCTAAAAGTTCATAATACCTAATGGTCTTTTTTATTGAAACCGTGCATTTTTCAGAATTGTTATAAAACGAACCTAACCTAACCTAATGAGTTCTATAAAATGGCCTTTTAAAAAATCCTTAAAAGTATTTCGATTCGGTATGATGAACTTTTAGGTATTATGATACATTAGGCTTTATAATTTTAGGCGTACGGAACCAAAGTTTTAACGAAATGGAATAGAATAGGCTTATAAACAAAGTAGTTGAGTTGACGGACGGATTACTCTGTTTCACTATCAAACACGCAATCGTAAAAGCGACAAAAACTCGTACGTTTCACTGCACTTAGCAATTCAATCATGAGAGCCGTTCAATGAGTCGCAGTTATCGCGAACGAGTTAGAGCCTGAGACTTAACGCTCAACTTGACCTGGATGTGTTACCTTGTTCCTAAATAACCGCTGCTATTAGCTATTCAGTGGAAGGGGCGTTTGTTCAAGACGTGGTTAACCGAGTTGTTAGGGACCATGGCTACGAAGCTAGCTCTTTCGGGTTCAATCCTCGTAAGAGGAATATTCGTGTAATATTTATTTTCCTACTAATTTCGACAGCCACATACATACATACATAAACTCACGCCTTTATTCCCAGAGTGGGGTAGGCAGAGCTACAGAAGTACCAACAACTCTAAAAATTTGTTAATAATTCTGTAACCACATTTTGCACTTTTAGGCTAAGATGTTTACCAGTGTATTAGTGACAGGTTGCAAGCCCATCGCTTAACAGTACTATACGCCTTTATTCCCTTAGCCGTCTCTTACAACATCCACGGGAAGATATGGAGTGGCACTATTCTAACCCGGCAACCAATAAAAGGTCGGAAAATCGCAAACGCTCCTAATTATATGTGGCCACAATTGCTTGTATCCCGCACTACGCTTTCCCGTAGGCTGCGTTTCCACCAGAGCTGTGCGAAGCAGCGGAGCGGTGTTGCGAGGAAAAATCAACCAATAGGATAGTGAAGCTAGTAAAACAAAATAATCCTATTGGTGGATTTTTTCTCGCAACACCGCTTCGCTGCCTCTCACAGCTCTGGTGGAAACGCAGCCTAGACGCGTTTTTAGCTGGGTCCCTTCAAATCAAAATCGTCTTAAGCTAGTCTTACTGTATTAACATGTGTATCATTGTTTAGTACTGATTTGCCTTCACAATACAAACCTAAGGCTTAGTTTAATACTAGGTTATCTTTAGTATGATTGCCCTTGATTTTGATTAATTTATTAATTCATCTACCTACGTATTTCTATTCTGAAACACGATCAGAGGGCGGAGCGGGCCTGGTGTTCATCCTGATTCAGTTTCATTGATAGTTTTGGTGTCAGTAATCGATGCCACATTGTTTTGGTGTTGTTATTTGACGCCTAGTGAAGTCACCCAATTGAAACATCAATTTGCGTACTAGATCCAATAATTCAATTGATTTGAACATTCTGGAACCAACGTTTTGTTCTAATTATGTTCGTATATTTGTAGATTATTTATGGTAAAAAAGGACATTAATTAAAGCAGACAAGTACCTACAAACTATAGTGCCCGGTGTATAAGAAGTCAATCCTGATACTTGTCATCATTTAGTACATTGTGTATTAAGGGTGGTAAAGAAAGAATTACAAACGAGAGTCTGTTAGAAGCCCGAAGCCGAAGGCTGAGGGCTTTAATGACTCGAGCTTTGTATTTCCTTTACCACCCGTGTAACATACAATGTTTTTCATCACTATTGCGAGGAAATGAAATAAATTCAGACAAAAGATCATATTTTTAACTTATTAGCGGCAGACTACATCATTGTCTGTGACTTACCACAGATAATGTCCCAACGTGTTCGGAGTCCGATTCTAGTGACATATGAGATCAATAGTTTATTATGCGAGATTTTTAGGAAATAGTATTCAACTGACATTTCATCTCGAATGAAACTTCATATCGAATGGCACAAGAATTGGGGTCCTGACATATTGTGATAGTTCGAGTCCACGTATAATATTAAAAAAAAAGTTATTACGCACGTTAGGGTGTAATGGTAAAAAAAAGGCCCGCGGGTATTATTTTGGATTTACGGTTGATTTTTCTAGCATGTTAGGACACTATTTACGAGCAAGTGTGATGAAAATACATTTACTAACCTATTTTCGGGTTTGACAGGTGTCAGGTTTGACTTTTTATCTGCCGGGCACCGTAATAAATACTTGGACATTTCAAGAAGAAGGGAGTAGTTATGTAGAGTCGAATTATATTAATGCAGATATCTATTATTTAGTTACAACATCAAAACAATATAACACAGAATAACAAATATAGGTATCCTAGATAATCGCATAAAATACGAATCTCATTGCCTGCAACGAGGTTAGCTTCCGATGAAAAATATTAGTATATTCTATTTCAATTACAATGCTACGTTATTACGTCAACGACTAAATCACAAAAAGAAACAACTGAACGTCGTCACGAATAACTGATAACGGTTTCCAACTAGCACTGGTTTACAAGCATCAACGAACACGGTGCCACCACGGTACCCACATCCGCAGGCACGGGGACACCCGGGCTTTACAGCGGCGCGGCGTGATCTTGCCTGCCTTACGCAAGACGGTTGGAAAATGGTCGTTTACCTAATGCTCAATACTACAAGATTTCAAGTTTTTGCATTTTATCAGCTGAGTTCCATTTATTCAACTTGTTATTTTGATTGACGAATTGGCTTGAAATTTTATTGATAAAAAAAAATGCATATCTGGGGATTTCAAAAATGATCTATATACATTTTTAATAGTTTTAATTTTTTGTATGGAACGACTTAAGGTGCGACCCCACCGCTGCGTAAAATACGATGTCGTTGCGTAAACAAAATACGGGGTCATAGTAAAAACATGGCGCCGTTTTTGACGCACCGTAATTTACTCGTCATTAACTAACTCTGAATACAGCCATAAGAATATTTAAGAGTAATTTAAGAAATATTGAAGGACCATAGAAGAAATTATCTCACACAAATTGACCTAACTCCAAACTGAGCTCTACCTATAGACTACGGCAGTGGAAATAAAACAACGATAAACTTACTATACTTATAAAATTAATTAATACCAACTTAAATACATGGAAAAATAGCAACAACTAGCGCTCATCACACATAACACTTGCCCGAACCAACCATTCATAACTACGAGTAAATCTCAGATAATTGACCGACTGTACGCTCGACTCCGTGCGGTGTTTTGAGACACTTGCTCAAGCGGCGTCGTCGCTCATTGTTCAGACAGTTGTTTCTGGCATAAATCAATAAACACGGTTCGCCGAAAGACAATAGCTCGAAGAGAACGCTAAGTCTAACGCTTATTATCTTATTAACAAGCATAAGAATAATGTAGAAACTAAATGGTCCCAGCACAACACAGCGTAATGCTGGTATTAAGGTCAGCGCTGGTCTTCCGTCGGAACCATCAGATCAATATGCTATAAGTAGTGATGTTTCCCTGCGTGAATCTGGGTACTGAAGCTTTAATACGGCCTTAGGTCATACAAGCATACTAGGCATGCGATCCCGGGATTGGTTTGTATATTTACCGAAACTAGCTCCGCTATTAGACCAATTAATTCCAAAATCACATGCCAAAGCAGACCAAAGAACGGTAGCGTCGATAGCCCGTCAACAATTTGGTAAAATAGTAAAGATAATACAATAATCATTCTGAACAAATTGACGAGCGCGCGTCACGGTGACTAAGTGAGACGTCACACTTATCAGTTATGCATGTTTCCATTTACAAATGCAAGTTTGAAGTGTTTTCACAAGGATTCGCTCATTTTTTAACCGACTTCAAACAGGAGGTTATACGATCTACCGTATGTAAGTTCTTTTTTACCACATTTAGTACGTATCATTCATTACTCAACATCTTAACACCCCATTTCACAATTTCTTTACGGCCGCTTCTAACTAATCGCAATTCCAAGCAATATCTCATTAAAGTCCACGTCCATCACCAAAGTTATTTCGACACAAGTAGTTAACTCCCTGTTACAAATTAATGTCGCTGAAAACCGCCAGTTGACGTGAGACATCCCAAACATTTCTGATTTATTCCTCGTCTCCTTCCTCTTTTGTGATTGAATAGCCCCATATATCAACCTGATGGGAATAGTTCCATTTAGCTACATCTATTAAATGTCACTAATGTGAATAAGTTTGCGCTATACAGCTACTCAGCTTGGTTACAATTCTTATTTGCATGACTGCTGTAGATAATGCTGTCTGCAAAAAAGTCAATATTGATACATACCTACCGTTGTTATTCATTTCTGAAGCCAACGCTTTACATCTGTAGAACTGTTTAACTTGATACGAACGACACGTAAGTTAGCAACTTACAGCCAGTATTTTTCCACTTCCAACCATTGTGTATTAAATAAATAAAGTAGATTTGCATCATATGCTAGGTCATGCTGTTTAGTAACTGGTTAGTATATTCCCGCGAACTGAATGGAACGACATGTAGTCTGACCTTCATCAGCGCTGCTAAGCTAACTCGCTTTTAAAGTTATCATGTTCAGCGGATATATCAATTACTTTCTAGCCAGGGCTAATTCTGTACGTATGTTGCTTTGGTGAGAGGAAAATGTAAACTATCCTTATCGTGATGTATGAAAAGATTACATTAACTATGTTTTTTCCGGCCATGAAGCGACATTGAACTACACCACAGACCTTACCTCACAGACGTGTCATGATGACGCGATCTGACGTTCTGCGGAACGTGCCAAATATATCAACAACGTGATGCACATACCTAGACATTTCTTTAATTAAATCCTAAACAAAAGCCAAGAATCATGCATGACGTAGGCCAGCGGAGGGTAAACTATGGCCCGAAAGCCAAAACAGTCTACAATATTAGTTTTTGATCCAAAATGCGACCCACCACCGCTCTATCTAAAGTAGGAAGGAACATAATTATGGCCCCGGCAATAAATTTTGACAGAATCGTTGTTTTATGAAGTTTTTCTTGCCACTAATGAAAAAAGTTTGCCCAGTAACTAAAGGCCCAAAATTTTTCAATCAGCCGTCTTCTCTCCCCGAAGGTTTCCGGAATCTCTTTCCATACAAAAAATAGGGTTCAAAATGAACACATAACAGTTACTTGACTCATCACGTCATCAAGTATGCATCCAAAACCGATGTACTTTAGAAACTCGATTCTGAATGACGTAAGCGATATCCTTTCTAAGTAATTTGTTTAAAATAACGATGACCTCACGACGCAAACGGTTATAATCAGATTGCATTCAACAAAATGATACCTTTATTACTGCAGTTGGTTAAATACTTTCAAAAACATTTCGAGGAGTTATTGTGTTTTCAACGTTACGAGTGGTTTTCATAAGACTAGACAAAAGTTTTAATTCAGCAAAAAAATCACTCCGTTTCCAGAAACATCGAGGAAAAACCAGGATGGATACAGTAAAGGTACATAATTAGAAGAGGAAAAACCGGTACCCTTTGGAATTCCCATAATAGGGATTCCAAAGTGACAGTTAGGCCTTAAGCTACGACGCATCGACTTATGGATTGGGTACGCCTTCTTGCCCTAGAATGGCGTAGAGCCGCGGTCCGTTTCCGTCTGCCCTAGAAAACTGCCTCGCCAATCGATACAGGTTCAATGGCCCAAAAATAACCCCATGCATGCAAAGTATCTGTCGCAATTATTTGACACGTAATCTCTATTACCTCGAAAGGGTTGTCGTGTTGGGTTGACCTAGGTCAAATCTTTATGTAGACAAACGCGGTAAACTCTTTACAGAAGCAAATTGTGTAGGTTCACATACTCGCTAGGATTTGAACGCAACATGATTTCAAAAAAAATTCTTGACTTCATTATTTAGGAACAGGAGACGATGAATCATTGTCTGTGTTATGATTTTTCTGATTATTCACGCAGTTGTTAATTGAGCCTGTGTTATGTAAGTTGAGTCACTCGAGGTCAGCTCTGTATAGTAATACGGTGGGGTAGCCTACATCACAACTGCCTTATAGTCTGCTTCCTATACACAGTTCAGTTCATACAGTTCACGGTTAGCGTTGCTCTAAACATATGCCTTGCTCTGTTTTCACCTTACTAGAGACCTATGTATACATAAAAAGACCGTCAGAAACCGGTCTGGTTATAAGGAAAAACCGTACTGTGTTCATGGATTTTGTATCTAGAAATGAGAAATAATCGCACTGACTCCAAAGTTGTTGTGTACTTGGGATTTTCCCATATTTTTAACGGTTATAGCAAGTCCGTCAACAAAGTAAGTATAACGTTTCACTTAATGGGAACATGTTTTGATGTCATGTCGAACGTTTCGTCTACCTTTTCCAAACTGAAAAAACTAGTAAGGAACTACTCAGAACAGAATATTATACAGTTAAATCTTGGGAAGTTTGGTATGTGACTTTATTATGTAATGCCTGCCACCAAGACAGTTCCTTTGAGCTTCTTTCACCACATGTCTAATTACTTGGCGTATATTTTCGCATATCACTTAACAACGTAACAACGTATGCTCTAAGCTGTAAGTTTATTATAGACCCAAGTAAAATTAGCCGCAGTGTACAGACTATGGGACGCCTCGCTCCAGTAGTAGACATTAATAGTACACTTTATATACACAACTATTTCGCTTTGAGTGAAATACGAGCGAATGTGTCTCGGCTCTGGATAGCAGCCAACTCCTTCCACGGAAATAAAATGGGGTTGGAAGAGATTACTAATGGATTGCCTAGACTATCGAAGACGTATATTTATAAGTATGCATTTATCTCCCGGATCTTCCCCACCAACAACAACCTCGTCTGCATGTTTCTTATAAGTAGACGCCACAGGAATAAATAAAGAAATGTCAATATACTTTTGGCATCGATATTTTAAAGCTATGCAAATACGTGTAGGTCATCGTGTAGGTACATCTCTAGTATTTTTAAATCATTATTTGTAGCTTGTTATTTTGAAACGCTTTGATATATAAACTTAGTTACCAACACGTGGTTATTATTATGATAATAAAGACATTTTTTCAGTAATATCATCCTTAAAAAACGACCTAATTAAAATTCCGCATTAACAACAAAATTTATTACATGCTCCCCAAAATTAACATGTTTATCAACATCTAATGAACAGTTTATACGTAGTCATTCGTGTTTATTTATACATCTACGTTTATAATCTGATCCTAACAAGATTTATGCTTTAGATCTCGTCTCGCTCCTACGAAATCGATTTCGTAGCCATTTAACAGCCAATCTTCTTCAAAGGGCATTGCTTTCTCAGTAGTCGCTACATTTTTACAGCTAGATAGTTTTACAGATTAACGATCAAAGTTGTCACATCAAAGCTTTAACAACATCGTATTTCCTTTAGCGAGTAGTTTAATTCCTATTCCAAATGTAGGTTATCTGCCGCTGTGGTCGCTATAAATTGTGCTAAATCGATTCTGTTGAAGACAATTTCTAGACTCGAATGTTTGTGGACCGTTACAGATTAATCGTGTGAATGTTAGGCCCGTATTAATAAACTCATCTCAACTCTAATGCTCGTCTCGAGATGTGTCAAAAATGTCAGTGTTCTATGGTTTGACGCTTATTTTGACGTATCTTGTGACGCGCATCTTGGGGTTTATTAATACGGGCCTTAGTTTCGTGGTTTAAGGCCATATATATCACAACAAAATGTTTTATGCACGTATACATACCGACATTTAAAACGAGTGCCAATGTTTGTGGTCTAGCGGTCTTAGAACTCGCTTATGGCGTTTAGAAACTTGAATGTCTGCAATTCTAACGCATGAAAGACTAATTATGCGCACTGAAAGCTAAATGGCAGATATTGAAACTCAATGCCACTGTAGCTAGCTGCAACAATCGAAGTTAATGACAATCACCTTCGCGCTATACATATTGCCTTAAAATAGTGAGCGCCAAGAAAATTGGCTCCGTTTTCTATGAAATCAGCAAGCTTGGCAGTGAACATGTCAGCACAATCAGGGCCGGTGACACGTTTGGTGTGTTCACAGTTGATACGATTGTCAATTTGTGGCATTGGATAGGTTTAGCCAAATAAGGAGCGATGCGTGGACGTGGGCGCCGGTTGCCTTTTGCAATGTAAAGGCTTTGGTTGAAATGACTAATCGAACAACCCGTTATATAGGAAGTTTATTATTATGATGTTACAAGCAAGTTTACAACACTCGTACACCTGTAGATAGATAAAGCCTGTTTATGATAGTTTGAAATAGAAATAACAATCTCTACTATGTTATTTTAAGAACGTCAACGTGTTGTAAAGAAGAAACGATAATATGTTTTTTCAATAAAGTAATTTCTCTAGTTTTGATATTACTTAATTATCCCAATAATAAAATTTGATTGTTAATATTTTTTTAACTTTGGGTTTTTTGTAAAATAAAATAACCCAAACATTCCCGAAATACACATTCTCTGAAATTCCAAAGCTTTACATTCAAATTAAGATATCGTTGATTATCTGTACCAAATATTTTGAATCTGTAGGAGTAACCAAGAAACAAAATGCAAACGCTGCTAATGTTTCGATTTTCTATCGAATTGAAATGTATGGAGTTGACGTAAGCGGTTGACGCTTCTGTCATCAGGAGGGCTAGCACAAGTTGCCCGCGACTTGTTTGTCGCTCGGATCTCCCTTTCTATCTCGTCTGTAAAGATGTAGACGCACTGAGCGATAAGTGAAAAAATACAAAACTTACGTCATCGTCAATCCTATACAGTTTGCCGATTTTCTAAAATCGTTAACTTTGCGTTATGCAACTTGCGTAGGCCCACATGTGTTTTAGGAATCACGTAGAGAGGTTTTTGGGAACGAGCGAAATAACCACATATCTACTACATCGTAGTTATAACTAATAACACACCGAAGTATACAACGTATCGGTATTCAAACAGCATGGCACAGAGATATTGATTTGAACAAAATGCCTATCTATTCCGTTTGATTGACCGGCCTCTGCTCCGCTTGCTACGGACAGTTACTTTTAGAGGTCAAACCTTTCCTACTTTCCTTTTAAACCAATGGACTTAGTTAAAGTAATAGACAAGTGGACCAACAATTAACTATTTTTGGAACTACATCCGGTTTAACCATTAGTAGATAGTCATTAATGTCATTATCATTCATCATCATTCTATGTTAGTCTTTTCTACGGAGTAACAACGGCCCATAACCTAAATATTTATTCAGTAAATTCTCCATATGAGGGCTTTTTTACACGTTGGTACAAACTCAAATATGCCGATATTTAATCTATTACTAATCCCAAATAATCAAGTCATGTTTTCACACTGTCACGTAAATTGGCTTTTGATATCGTATCATATTTATTATCTGTGTTGTCTGCACCAGTCATTATTATCAGGTAAAACAATATCTAAATCAAATATTAACTCGCCATTTAAGTGGTTGATACATATGGATAAAGCAGGTTCCTTATTGTTGCAAAATCCTTGCTATTGTTTAACAAAGACCTAAAACCAGTTAAAGAGAACTCCATTGACCCAAATTATGGTGGATTCACTAAAGTTGGCACGAATGGAATGAACAAAAGTAATGTCATCACTGTGTGTGTACCTGTAATTATTTTACACACTTGTATACTTTCGTTCACTCATTAAATCCATTCGTGCCAGCTCTTATGAATCGACCTATACCACTTAAATCCACGCTCTACAGAGGCTTTTCCGCTTAAATAACCTCCTGCAACAAAGTCTGTATTTAGGCTACTTCCATAACCATACCCTTATGAACAGTTACTGGCTACGGCGCGGCGTAAAATTAATCGTTTATTGCGTGTTCAGTCTCTTCCCTGTCGGTATCAGTAAAGTGGTAAAGCACCGTTAGGCCGCGAAGCGTAAGTAATGACACCTTAGCCGTAATGCGTGGGCAATAGACAATCTAGACCCGTTTATTGACGAGCACTACATTACGTAGGCAGTGCAACAACCGTGTTTGAACTCTAGAGTTGATCACGTTCTTGAAATAACAAATGCGCCTTGAATGTCTCTTGAATCTCTCAGTAGTCCTGCGGCCCAAATATGTCTGCGTTTATCGCGTCGCGTGACAAAGTTTGGATAAGGCATCCCTCACTTTCTGACACGTAAATTAGTACGAGTCACGGATGTTTTATCCACATTTGAAACGCAATATAGACGCAGCAATACTAGGCCAGCAGGAAGGATAGACACCTTCTGGGATAAACTATCCCTCAGATTAACTTCAGATTAACATAATAACGCTAAAGCTGCCGTGAACTTTGTAGCTAAGTACTTGCAATTCTGTAGCAGTGAATGCGTTAATTATTATAGAAAAAGGTAGGCATAGAGTGAAAGGATCAAATAAGTTATTCTCATGTCATTTTTATTCTACCCAATAATTCAGACAAAATACTCGTACCTGTGCAACTATGAACACCAAACCAATGTATGCCTTACAAATAAACGCAGGAATATTCTGTGCGTGTAGCTATTCGGAAAAGCCAAATGTAACCAAGGAGGAAATAAAAGCGGTAGGAATACAAATTACATTACTTATAAACCAAGAAGCATGCGTATAATCGAATAAACTCAATGACGGATTTGGTGGACATGTGCCCGTGTCTTGGCACGCGTTTACCAATTAAGACCAGACGTGTCTCGAACGTGACTGCAAGTTAGGCAACACGTGAAAATTGACGTCAAACAAAGTCAAACTTAAACCCATTAACAGCAGTAAGTCAACGTTACTCGTTATTTTTTAACAATATCAGTATTGAGCTGGCCGTGTGTAACTATTGTTCCAAATTGCCTTGCTACATAGGTCTATAAACAAGGATTGCTAAACATAAACATTTATGTATTTTGAAGCGAAGCCAAGCCTTATCCAATGTTACAGGGTGTGGCGTATCGCGGAATAGCTCAGGTGTGCCAAAAGGCAATTCTGTGCTTCCCTGACCTTTTACTCGGGTACGTCACGAATCGAAGTTATGATTTTCGGATCGGTAATTTAGTATTGCGAAACTTGAACTTTGAATTTCCAGTTCAAACTGAATGATGTAGACCGTCTTTGTATGGATCGCAATTAGGTATGTCTAGTTGTTTCGAGCTTTTAATATTATAGGGCCAGTTGTATATTTATATTGTTGTTATGTATTCACAAATCTTTATATACCACCCTGTATAAAATATAGAATATCTTCGGTTCTAACCTTTTTTTTTTGTTTTCAGACGTGACCCGGGAGTTTAACAAGGAAAGCAGACTTTAACTTTTGGTAAGCAAGTTTTTACGACGTCTCTCGACGGCGGTCGTTACATCATTACGGAATAACGACGGTATGCGAACCACGTTCCCACATCCGTCCGCCGGTTCAACGGGAGGTCTCTAAGTTGGTAAAAACTCGGACGAAAATCCAGTTTTTTCTATAGGGATCCCTTATAACAGTATAGGAGAACCGGCTAGCTTATGTGCCTCTCTCACTCAGAGACATTTGAGAGACAATTTACTCGTTCATTAACTTGTGTATGAATGATCGTCTCCTGAGAAACGACTTATGGCCGGTTCCTATATTCAAACCGCAGACAGATTGGCTTACTTCGGATTAAAATTTGACACATTTTGTATGGGCAAATGTCAAATTTTAACCCGAAGTAAGCCTTATCTATCCACGGTTTGAATATAGGAACCCGACATTAATCGTCATCAACTGACACTGAGTGCGGCCGTTTTTTTTCTACTCTACTCGTATTTTAATTGTAATTTTTCTTTTTCTTCTACAAATACGTCTACGTCATCGTGATTAATTTATTTAGTTAATTATTACGCAAAAACCACGGAAACTAGAGTAAAACATTATAAAAACACATATTGACAATGGTTCAACCTTCTTATAACAATAAAAACCATCTAAAATGTTTTTCATAAAACATACTTCCTAAAACAAACTTTGAACGCTTAATGAAATATATTTGATAGCTACCATTAAATCTGAGATAGAGCTTAAATAACCAATTATAATAAAGACTCCATTGATATCTTAAAGGTCACAATAGATTGCGAAACCGAATAGTTCAGTGGCTAGATAGATTATAAGACGATTCAGTGCTTTACACTCAATGTGGGGTCTACTTTAAATGAAAATCTAGCCGCTGGGCATTGAACTGATGCTGTGTCGAAAGGCATCACGAAAATCATCAAGGCGGTCGTGCGCGTGCACAGAAAATTTTATAATATGAATGACATCTGTATTTTAATAACCATCCTTTGACTGTGTTACGAATTTACTACTTTCATTTAATTCACGATTTTGTAGGTACCGTAAAGGAAATTTATTCCTAGACCATTTTGGACTGTGTCATAGTGACGTAATCAATCAAAACGAGATTACCTTATGATTTTATTTGAGGTATCACTTTGACATAGTCCAAAATTGTCTAGGAATCAATTTCCTTGACTGTACCTTCTAGTAGAATGATAGTTTCGTATCGATATAATGCCCCCCTACTTTCACAGTTGATATTTCGAAAACGGCCCAACTTTTTTAAATAAAACCTAACCAAGAACTATCTCAAATCAATTAGCCCAAAAAAAACCTGTTGAATGGGTTTTTCCGTTTGTGAGCTACGTGCTACAGACAGACACAGATACACTTGCTAAACTTATGACACCCCTCTTTTTATGTCGGGGGTTAATAAGATGCGGCGACTGGATGAAGGCCTAGGTAAAGGGACAACAGCGAGTGCGTTTAATTCCACACAAATGTCTTTGATTTCAATTTAAATATTAATTGCCACTAAATAACTCAAGGCCGGTACAAGTAACGACTGCACGCTTGTGAGTATGAATAGCGTGTGTTCTCGCTCTATTTGGTCAACATTGCATTTCGAAATACAGCGACCTATTGGGCAAACTAACAGAGTTGTCAGTCGAGAGAAACGGTTTTGTAGTTTGTGAATGAGATTGAATTGGTAACAATTTGCATAGAGAGTAAAGGAAAATTGCGTATGACAGTAGAACCCTGTCACAGTAACAGGCTACGAATCTCAAACTTAATGACCTAATGTCAATATTTTGCCCATTATGTTCAGTGCCTCGATTGTAAGTTCGTCTTGAACGCGTAAGTGACCATGTTATTTATATGAGAAACGTAAACGCAATCGAGACGTTTTTGTGTATGTGAAAATACACTAGAGGCTCAGGATCCATCCTCCGTCTTCGTTTTCGATACATTCGTCCTACACAATGACAATTCCACCTTGGTTTTATCTTATTTCAAACTTCCTTATAACTTATCCATTAATGTAACGTACAATTAATAGTTAAAGTTAAAGTTATAGAGCCAACTTTGTGGTGTCAGTATGCTTTATCTGTCAAGCACAACCTATGGTTACTCTATGTTTGGAGAAAATAAAGTCACGAGCGAGGAAATCTTAGTTTTCCTCCTTTTACTGGTTTATCGGAATGCAGTAGTAGCACACTGCAATCACGTGTAGCAAATTGTAATTTCCTTCTCATAATCGGTGTATTTTCTTCCTCTACGTTCCTTCCTATTCTTATTTTTACATCTGGCAAGATATATTTTTTTAAGTTTGGTCTTCCAATCATGCCGTCGCACTTAACATGTTGACAAATAATTACTATTTTCAAACATGGAATGACCTGTTTGACAAGTACAGGGTTGTCTTAGCTTCGGGTTAAAGTCATGCCATAAAACATAACCAAGTTGCCAAGATTGTCGCGCAATACTTCCGTTTATTGCATTTTCGGTCTTAAACCAGACACTGCCGTGAATGTTTACCATTTGTTAAATTTGTTATCAACTTTCGCAACTTGGCACCGGTTGCAATAGCTTTAACATCGCCTTTTTGCTAGCTTCTTGTGCGATTGTTAGCTATAATAGCGATTAGTTGCATAAAACAAGCAGTGAAGCGCTGCAGGGCCAGTTTGCGCCGGCGGGCGGGCCTCGTCGGTCCTGGCCTTTAATCGGGAAATTAGCAACTATCATACCTTTTAACTAGCTTAAATAATACTTGAGAACCAGTTAAAATATCGGTTACTTCATATGTCGTTATAAAATGCCTCAAGTGTGACAAAACGTTATTTAACTTGTGTATACGTTCGAGAAAGTTTACACAACTGCTTGGGATCTTGACATTCCTACGTGGTGATGCGGTTTATCGACACGAACTGTTTGTTTATCAGTGGCATAACATCATGTTATTTATTTATTCTTGAGGACAATGCATTCGATATTAACAAAAGACGACCGGAGAAGGTTTATTGCAGAGGCTGATTCTTCTTCAAGTCCCCTCCCTCCATCATTGAGGCATTTGCAGTGAAAATACTGAATGTCTCCCTACCTATAGCTTATGTAAAAAGCTCCTCCGATTTGTCTTATTTGTAAATTTCTGATTGCTAGTTTTATATGTATACATGAAAATGAAGAAATAGTTCTCGAAGGCCTAATATCAACCAATCAGCCTGGAAACGTTTGTCGGTATTTTCACTCGCGTGTGTGAAATCTTAAATAGGTACACATACATGAACGTATTTGCAACGTATCAGATTGCTATCAGAACCACTGGAGCGAGTGTGACAAGGTACCTCCTTCGTTTACGTATCAATGCATCTGCTCTCAAATCGTTTCACATGCAACAGTGTGCAATCAAATATTTCGAGATAACTGTGCAGATAGCGTGAAGTGTACAGATTTGGTTCATAATTGCATATGTGTACCCTTAGCTGGTCTATGAAAGTGACACTAGATTTGCGCCATAAACACGCAAGCTTTGCTTGATGTGGAAATATATTAAGACATGAAAACCTTATCAATATATTATCAGGCTTAAGGCATTGACTTGTTTGTTGAACTGTGTAATGTGGGAGATGGAAATAGGAAACCCGACCGCAAATGAAACAGGTATATCTAGTAGATCTGGTTCAATAAGCAGGAACTAAAATTACTTAAGTTCCGTCTCTTACGAGCAGTTCGTTCAGATTTGGATAGTGACCGAGACGGTGGTGTTAAATTGAATTTCCTGCTCCAACCTCTCAAAGACTAAAATAATTCAAAATTTATTGTACACGATAGTAATGGTTTTACTGTTTCCATTTATAAAGCAAGAAATCTGATGGCTAAAAGCCATTCACGCGTGATAATTTACATAGTAACGGCAACACTGTGTACCACGTGGTACCGTTAGAACTACTAACACCATTCTCTTATCACATTCGCATAAACGGAAAACAATTAAAATGCCTACAATTTTAAGATAAGGCCCTCATACGATAAAAATAAAAAGTGAAAAGAAACTGATTGAAAAAGGTTTTACGGAAACCGTTTGGAAACGCATTGTGAAATCTGAATTGTTAGTTTTGCTGAATGCAGAAATAATGCACTAACATGTTTAGATGGAATGCATAAAGCTAAGTAAAAAAACAAACTGGAAATAGAGAGGTCGCAAAAATTGGAACAATCCTGGATACCTTCTTTATCATTCTTGATTAAATAGAGTGGAATAAAACAACAATCTACATAAAACTGGACATACAGATCAAGACCTGGCTTAAAACGTAAATAAACGTTACCTACTTGTTTCTTGGCCTCCAAATGCCAGATATCCAAAAGTTAAGGTTGTCGCAGGTGGTAGTGGTACTGCGAAGTGATGCCTTAGAAGCCATCCGCTTGGCGGAGGGCTGGTGGCAGGGAGCTCTGCTGTTGGCGAGGATCCTGATGTGCTACTGCCGGTTGCTTCAGCAAGCCTTATATGGTGGGATTTATTTAATATTCTATGTTACACTTTTGAAACTATAGTGATAAAAACGAAATCATGACGATTTATTTTATACCTTATCTGCAGATTTTAGGTATTGTGCCTCTTCTATGCTAGCGATAGGTAATGATTTCCGTAAAAAACTGATTTTTAGTACTTATTAAAAAAGGGTCTAAACACTCATTTCGTAATAAGTATACATTATGATGATGAGTGAACAGATAGTCTTTGATCATATGAATATTTTAAGAGATTACGAGCGATCAATAAATATATTTAATCACGATTAGGTAACTCTGATGACTGTACTTTTATAGTTATTTATATGACTGGTGCATATTGCCTAATGCGTTCAGTTGCATACATAACTTTAGCTACATTCATATCATAAGTTTTCTACAATATGTGATAAACCTGTATTTGTCGTTGCCCTGTATGTTAATGTACCTAAATCTTAATATTCACATTAAAGTATTGGTGACCTTTATTTTAAAGTGAACATTAAGATGCAACTACATCGATAACCGATACTTTAATGACATGTAATACCTTAATGTTAGCATTAAAGTACAACCACAGATACATGTTTCTTTTGCTTATCGTTTTTGAACATACATATTACAGGGAAGTTATGATATGGATGTAAATAGATAAATAATTAGATAAGTAAATCAACCTGCCGTCAAGCGGCAGCGTTAATTAGCATTATTTTGCAATGTGGGTCAAGACGATCAAATAAAAAGATTTAATCTCAGTCCTCATACCAATAACGCTATACGTTGATGTGTTTACATAGTCAAATGAATTTTTACTACGAGTATATGTACATAACTCGCTTATCTTGTATTTATGAAATGCCACCGTGGATTGCGTTTCACTAGCTTCGAGGAATTCAAATCAATTACCGACACCATTGTAAAATTTCTAGGAATTCCAGCGTTTGTTTTATTGTCCAATAACCATTAAAGCTAGCGGCTAGTTTGATGGCTTTACTACAGGTTATTGATTGGAAGGAAGCTGTTAGGAATCTTGCTCATCCATAACTTTCTTCCTGTGAGCTGCGGGCCTAGAATGGCTGCGACTATTTCGTGTGGATAAAGCATCCGTCACTCTCGTACCTATATACGCCCAGGGGGCCTTATATGGCTGCGTTTATCGCGTGATACATTTTGGATAAGGCATCCGAAACCTTCTGACAGGTAAATAAGTACACGTGTCAAAAAGTGACGGATGCATCCGTCGCTCTCACTGATACGTAGGTACTGGTCAGAGTTACAGTGAGGTGACAAAGATTTTGAAATGGCGAGTTGTTAGGGCTGTGCCAATTATAAGTGACCAAATTTCCTATTAGCCCCATTTTTTTATAAGCCATATAACATAATTATATTATCATTGCTCGATTTAATACAACCCGGTTCCAAGTGCGCCTATTCTAGATTTGCAAATAAGGCTGATGTCATGTTATATTTCACGGCGAATTGTAAATACCAGATGGCGTCTAATTCTCACACAAGCAGAGAATAATACCGCAAGTCGTGACTTCAATCCGTTTCCAAGAGCTTACATTTGGCTAAGATGCTTGGAATGTTGCGCCATGAAAATTTCCGTGGCTTGGATTCACGAAGAAACGCATAAGTGGCTGTTCATACACACGAGTTCAATTCGATGGGTGATTGATACATTTTAATGTATCCGTCCCGACTCCCGTTAGGGTACCCATTCTGAATAGAAATATGAAGTACCAGGATAACAGACACTAAGAAGAGATATATTATTTTGGGTCTCGTCAAATCTGGCGTTTTATTCTAATTTGTTTTAGCTCAACTTGCTTGCTATATCGTCACGATATTGTCGCCGTATCTTTCACTTAACTGACTAGCCACCATTAGATACGTGAACGATATTATTCAATAAAGAAAAATAATTGTATTGGAGTAGGGTTGCTAGGCCCATAATTAGAAAAGCTGGACGCAGTTTATTATTTAGGTAAAAAAAATACCTGAACGCCTGACAAATTGGATTTAAAAAAAAGTTATTAATTAGGTTACTAATTTGAGACACACTACTCTTCATTATTAATTATATTCAAATCATAAGTCATTTTTTGTATGAATTTTACTCAATGTCTAAACAGCAAAACCTGCCTTTTTGTGATACTGGGATCTCTTTTCTCTACTCTCTTTTACCAAGCTATGCAGAGTCCTTTTTGATGATGCAGAGTGACTTTTGATGATGAGATGACAGCTGTTTGAAGGGTCCGTGTGCTTGTTTCCAGAGCTGAAGGTGCCGGCGATGATGGCGCCCAGCGTGCTGCAGCGGACCAAGTCGCCCCGCTCGCCCCGCTCGCCCCCCGTGGTTCCCCGCAAACTGCAGGTACACTAAAAAAACATTGTAGTGAATAAGCGCCTTGATTCCATACCAGCCTAACAAGACATCGAAGTAATAAATCTAAAGCACAGAATAAGTAATAGTAAAAGCTAAAGGAACAACGTTATAGAGAACTTTGAGTATCACAATCAATTGGTGTCCACAAAATTGTTCTAAAAATGGATTGTAATGTACCTATAACCTCGATATTCCTTATTAAAAGCCAGCTATAACTACAGATGGACAAACTCCTTCTCATACTTGTATCAAGTGAACCCAGTTCTAAGGTCCAATCAAAGCATTCCATCGATTTTTAAATCAATTCTGGGGACACCAATGTCTGTGTCTGTGATAGTCATTCATAGGTTCCAAGTTATTTCCAGCCAGTTTATTGAAACAGTATTCTTAAAAACTAACCACAGAAATGATTGCGAAATACCGAAATCGCCAATTGACTTTGAAACTTATCTCTAAGTGCAACTGCTTGTCAGTTGTGTAGATAGACGTACGAGCAATATCTGTCGAGGTTTAAGGCCGAACTTGTCCGGCAAGGTAATCTCCACACTTAACCAACCAAAACTAACCGTATTCTTTAATCTTTCTTCCTAAGATGTAGGTGTTCCAATACTTCGAAATTTTCTTCTAATTGAATTAATGATTTCCGCACTTCCTATATGGGTAAAAATCTAAATAAATGTCCAGTTAAAGAGAGTTTTGCACCGTCACGAAACTGTTGGTTAACGTCAAACATACGTCAATTGTAATGAAATTGTAAGTTAGACATCATTTAAGTGACATTTAAATAGCGTCCTCATGTACATTTATTTTGATTTTTACCCATATGTTTGTAGTAAGTATAGGGACGGCATTAGCTTTAAAGGAACTCTTTTTCTTTTGAGCTATAGCGAAATCATTTTGCAGGCCGTCTATTCATACACATATATATTCAAATCCATCTTTAATTATGTGATTAATTTAATCTGCACATCAATCACATACTTAAGGATGAATTTGAATATGTGGGTATGAATCAAATTGTATCAAATTTCAGTTTATTACCTTGACAGTGACAGCTTCATCTAGTTCTACAGCACGTGGTTTAATCGAATGTTCTCGTACGTTCCAGAACGGGTCAGGGTCCAGCCAGGAGCCGGCTGACTCCAGCCCTGGCAACTCCATCTCCGACGTGGAAAACTTCGAGTGCTACGGGGAGGCAGACGCCGATGTGTCCTCTAACACGTCAGTATACATCGATGAATTAATTAGAATTGGGACAATACCAATACTGTGGGGTTACTATGACGTACCTGTGCCATTCATTTTACGCTGAGAGAAAAGGACAGAGTTATGTAACGGCTATAGCTCCGTCCTTTACGCTCTCCGTAAAATGAACTGCATAGCCATGTCATAATAACCCCCCTGTCCGAACCACTAATCGCTATACAATTTAGTATAGTCACTGTCAAATATATTAAACTGTATGGTTATTAAAAGGTCAGATCTCGCTCTAACGGTTTTAATAAGAGAGACTAATTTAGATACATTATTGAGCACCTTATGTATGTTCCGATATACCTAGATATTAGATGGTAACAGTACCTTGTCGTTATAACGTTTTCTACAACTTTGACAGGCAGTTTCAAATTCCTATAACGTTAATGTGATAGGGTTTTATGATGTTGACTATACCATCAGGGACTTTAACTGTTGACTACGAGTACGAGTCATAATGAAGCAACGCCTAATTGCTAAAATATTTTTTACATTGATTCTTAACTAACTGCGGATAGGTAGTGGGCCATCAAAGTCGGTGACCGTAGGTACAAAGTGGGAATATATGGACAAAAAGATGTCAAGTTGTGGCAAAATTTATTAATGTAAAGTACAAAAGTTACCGTGAAATTGTGCGACTAACAGTAAGATTCAGTTATTCAGCAATTAAAGTTTGAACTTTAAGAATCATATGACACTGTTTGATTTACATTTATAGTATAATTCTACTTTTCATAAGTTAAAATTCGGTTTAATGTTCTAAATCGAGTTCAAAAGATTCGAAAAAAAAACCTTGTCGTAACATAACTACCAAATACCCAAAGCCATTGCGTTATACACGAACATAGCCAAGCCCATAAGCATCACCCTAGAATTAACAACAAATCATGAATTGACCCTAACAGTTCACGGTAATTAATATCTTCTTAATGATAGATAATAAATTGAATGTGCGATAATTAACCCACGTTATTTATCGCAGTAAACGTGCGTGCTCTGATTGGCAGATCGTCAGAATTGTTGATGATTGCGTGTCAATCAGAGCACTAGGATTATGCGGCTTGCTTCGTGTCGATTACATTAAAGAATGGATTACAAGTTGGGGTAGGTCGTAGAACTTAAATAACTAAGTGGCTGATGAAATAGCTCGTCAGCTGACGTTGTAGTTCCTTAAATGTGTATGATACGTACCTTGCAAAGGTCGACTATCTGCCATTTTATCTACAAGTTATACTTGTTGTAAGCCTAAAATTCAATTTTTCGATTTTGGTGTGCTACCGGGGGCTTTGCCATGTTCATAAAATAACGAAATTTGTTGACTCTTTGTCGGTTTTACTTCAAAGTTATGTTCTACAGACTTATTGCGCTACAATTTGGGTACTAAAATAATTTCTTACTATATATGTACATATGTACACTTATATTAGTATCTTCATCTTAAACTGTCCTAAAGTAAGTAAGCTAAGTTAAATGTTGTTACTGCGTTAAACGCTAGCTGTTCCGGTGCCCTTTTCGTTAGGCAATAAAATAATTTTCTGGGTTAATACATAGCCTATGACACTCACAAATAACGTGGCTTTCTATTGGTAAAATCGATCTGGATTAGTAGAACCAGAGACACACCCTACAACGTCACAAACTTTACCTCCTTATAATTTTAGTAGTATAGATTATAGATATTAACGCGGAAGCAAAAACTGTTAATGTCACTTACGTGTAAAAAGTGCGACAGCAGCTTTTACGTAAGCAATATAGTCAGAACTCAACTGCATACCGTGACAACTAGGTATTGTCCTAGTTTCTAACCTAGTCTTTACCTAGCGGTGTTTACGGACCAGACATCAAATATTCAAGTCCGACAAATATTATTTTGTAGCTGTTTTGAAGTAAGCCAAAACGTTCAACCAGTCGCCACCAACTCGCATTAAAAAAGTAATTATGAATTGGTACCTACGTAGTAAGACACGCTATTCTTTTTATCACGACTTGTCAAGTAGGAATCGGTAAATCATATTGATTGTTTATAAACTAAATTAAATAAATATGAGGGTACAATCTCACACAAATCGACCCAGCCCCAAACTAAGCTCTAGGCTTGTACTCCGTGTACTAGACAACGATAAACTTACTTATTTATATAGATAAACTAGCGACCCGCCTTCGCTTCGCTTCGGTTTATGTGAGTTTTCTGTAACACCCGTTCATAAAACAGAATTTATTATACATAAAATCCTTCCTCTTGAATCACTCTATCTATTTAAAAAATAACTAAATCCGTTGCGTAGTTTTAAAGACCTGAGCATACATACGGACCGACAGACAGCGGGAAGCGACTTTATTTTATACTATGTAGTGATACATAGAAAATATCCAAGACAAATATCTGCCCTTTTCGGGATTTGAACCGGGGACCGCTAACTTCGAAGGCAAGGTCACTAACCGACTAGCCAATCGTGCCGTAAAAACAAATAGCAATATTTAAAATTAAACATCATCGTCTTAAGATTATCCGGTGACTTCCTACATCGTCCTAATGATACGCGGGCAGCCGCGGCTTATTTTTAGCCTCGATCGATACCAACGATGTCCAATGTCCACGCGTAGGACACGCCGTGTATCAAACGGACTATAAGCTTACGAAGTAATCCAATAAGTTAATCCCGGTTTAAACCCTATAAGAGAAGAAAATGATCGTGAACTTATTTAGTCGCCGTTAATCGATTGTTATCCGATCAATTTAAATTAAGTTAACGTCGTTGAAGTGATCGCTTTAGTATCAGGCTTGAACTCAGTAAAAGATATTAACTAAGAAATTTAAGGGACAAAGAAATAGACGTTAGCTTTCAACTAAAAGCAAATTACTTGTTTTATCAAACATCAAAGGTTGCAAGGTGCAATTGCTCTCTTACATACAAATGGGTTACGATTTTTGTTCCTTCACCGTTAGAGCATCGGGTAATATACTTCAGTTAAAAAACCTCATTAGAACATGGTGACCGCAGGGTTTGAACTCGGTACTTTACGATCACAAGTCGACTCCCCAAGCCACTAGACCACCGGCGCTCTTGATTTCTGTGGATCACTGAACATGATGGAATGAATGTATGGACATTGAATTAAATTGGTGCTTTTCTATAACATCGCCTTGTTACACCCATTCCCATCCAAGCGTTTAAATGGTTGAAAGCGACCGCCCCTTTTATACACGCAAACTCCTTGGAAAGTGATGTTGCTTCATGCAAGAGACGAGACGAAAATTACAGTGTTAAAGCGCTAAAGATCTCACGAACGGATCACCTCTGCCTGGGATTCCTCTGGTGGTACCAAGTGATGCTGTCATAGATGTAGGGAAAACATAGATCCTGTGTAGCCAAATGTCAAGCGTACCACCTTTTTCTTCTGTGTACAACACAGCTTGTAGCCAATATTATTGATAAACCGCACATCACTGACTGCAAACTTACGCGGACTAACGCAGAGTTACACACACCTAAAAAGAGGTACACTTTTGAATTATCAATCGAAAGCGGTCATATATAGACGATTATTTTAAACGAATGTCATTTGTAACAGGTGCGAAGAGTACTATTCTATTAGCCGTTTTTATACTTGCTCTATGCTATACGGATGGAGTATACTGTAATCGTACGCCAAAAGGAGGTATCTCAAAGTCAATAGCCAAAGCAGATTCAATTCTTTTCCGTTAGTAATTAGATTCCACTTGCTACAGAAGCCTTGTCTGATATATTGCCATTTGTCTTAACAGGCCAGTACTCGCTTGCCCCCCACCAACGGCTCTCCAAACCACGACCAAAACCAAAGCTAGCAATTCTAGTATATTTCATGATAGCTAACTGCTGACCAATCAATACCTAATAAGTATCCAATATTTTGGCCCGTACGGTTTTATGATAGTTTCTGCCACACTCAGAGATGTCTATTAAATTTAACGCTTGTTTAGTGACGTGTTGCAGGAGCAACTTTAGTCAAGCATAAAATTTAATTGACGTCTCCGAATACGGCAATGACACATGTATCTAATCATTATCTTCTTCTATACACAGAATAAAAAAAAGTCGCTTTTCGCGTTTGGCTGTTTTTCTCTGTTTCCGTCTGTCTGTATATCCGCTAATTCTTTCTAAATTACGCATCGACTTTTGATGCGGTTTTCATCATCAGTTAGATAATTTAACATCGAAGGTTTATAGGATAAGAAATTCTGGTTTATGCGCGGATGTTACAGAAAACCCACAAAAACCGAAGCGAAGCGAGGGCAAGTCGCTAATAACTATGAAATAGTTTGAATCCCCTGATATAGTTAACGACGACGCTTACTTTCAGAACTAGATATACAGATATGAGAACTAATAGGTACCGATCAAAATAGTTTTCTTAAAAAAAAACACATCTTAGTCGTTACATCGATTTGGGAGATACGATGCCATAGATACACAGATAACCATGGTAAACGTAACGTCAAAAATAAACTTCAAACTTGTACCTCATGGTACGTTAGACTACGTTAGATGTGATGAAAAGCTCGTGAAAAATATCGTCCATTGCATCTTTCACACCATAAATGTATTAAAGACACTCCACACACGCAATCACAATTCGCTTTTAAATAACTATGAATAAACTATTAACTAAAATTAACCCAATAAGAAAAGTTATTAACCCGTTTACTGTAATGATCACCTTTACGTCCGTGTTTTAGTTACGATTCCGTCAATAAACATATTACTATCTGAAATTAACATCAAACGGCGGTTTTACAGGCCTGATCATAAAAAAACGAATTAATAAACATTACGTTTAACATTACAGAAGTACTAAAACGGGGTTGTCGGAATTGTTACGTTCAAATAAAATAATAATGTTAAATAATCTAAATAATGTGTTAGAACATAAGGAAGTAGCGTATCGGTTACATAACAAAATACTCGTATTCGAAGAATCTTCATACAAAAAATAATAATAGGTAAGTAAGTAAATTGTGTCGGTTAACTAGTCATATCACAATGCAGCAAATTAAGGCTTGCTAAAGTCTAGGACTATTACTACACTCTGAGGTTCCGGAAATTTTTGGAACCCAAATGTACGGCTAGTAGTTACCGAAAGTACCGTAATTTCTCGGAAATTACCAACGAACATGTGACAAGCTTTCGTCTTTCCTGTCCTCCTATCCTATATGCAGTAACTCAGTAAACTCCTGACACTCCTGTATATAATTACCATCCGTCCGGATTAGTCCGGACATGCCCGGACTTTAAGACACTAGTCCGGACATGGTCCGGCTCTTTAATTTGTCCAGATTTAAATTAATTAGATGGAATATGAGTCATCAAACTACATATCCCGCACCCCGGCCGGCGCCTACCACCCGCGTAACGCAAGCGTCTGCTTCCATGCCTATCATTCCACTGTAACTGAGTAATGTTTCCATTTTGTGACTAAAAAGTCCGGACTTTTATCGAAATGTCTGGACGTTTCAAATTCCGAAATGGTAACCCTACTCCTGCAACAATATCAACCTCATTACTGACAAAAAAGAATTAAAACTGCATTATTTATTGGTCTTAGGAGGGCAGTTTTGTCCACGTTAGTGGTGACGAGAGCCTTTTACAGCTATTTCAACCATGACTCTTGTTCCAGACTTGAGAACGGCTCCCGAAGCCCTGGCAACTTGAACCGGCACTCCTGGACCAGGACGAGCCTCCGGAGGACGCAGCCAAGGTTAGTGCACTTGACCTGGCTTCACCATTGCATGTTATGCGACAGCATGCACTTCAGTAAAATTAACACGAGACATTTGGACTTCATGTTGATTCAAAATGACTATAGACTATACCATAGTATTCTAAAAAGCTGTTGAGAATTCTGGCTTCAAGACATGAGCACATTCTTTTCTCAAAGGCCGGCAACGAAGATGCAATACCTGTCCTGGCGTTGCAGAACGCTGTGCTAGCATAAAAAAAGAACATTGTAAGGTCCAAGCCGTCTGATGATTTTGAGAATAGTATTAGTTAGGTATTATTTAAAAGTAGCGGTACTTCAGCTTGGATCATCGTCACTATCACCATTTCAGCCGAAAGACGTCCACTGCTGGACATAGGCCTCCCCAAGGTTTGCCGCAAGGACCGGTCCTGCGTCGGTGAAAACGGTGAATATTCGCTTATTTCAAGCAGAAGAATATATGCAAAGCACAGTACGAGCATAACTCTCTGTTTAGCTCCGAAGCGATTCTCGCATGATCTTAACGTAAAACTGGATAAAATCGCTTAGAAACTTTACACAACGTATTTTAGGACTATAGAATACGGGGATAAATTAGAGCTAACCACTTATTTATTAATACGTTGCCTTAGTTAATGTACTTTTAGTCGTATTTCGTCACTATAGTGACTTATATCATCGATGATGTGTATAACGTTAGACAAACGTGATGATGGTTAACACGAATTGCCTTAAACTTACTTGTTTTTTATAATTATATTTAAGATTTGTTATTAAAAGCATTATTTTATTCATTAAATACATCACGCTTTGACTTCGCCTCTCTTAAGGTGTTAACATTACGTGTTGCGTAGTTTTTACTATTATTTGACGGGTTCCATATTGATTTATCTTCAATCTTAACCAATTTACTATCCCACAATTCCCACAGCTGAACAATGGCCTCTCCCTCATTTCTTCACTCGAAATTGAACAAAATAATACAAATCGTAGTTACGGCTCAGAAGTAGTCGTACATTGTAGTACCTTGTCGCAGTAACGCATCAAAGTGAGAGTGGTTTTAATAGAGTATACTTATAGCTGCGACAAGGTACTTAATTGTACAACTACTTTGGAATTCGACCGTACCTTTTTGTAGCTGACTGTCTATAGTGTTTATAGACACTAAGTATCGTAAAGTAATGCACTCACAAATCCATTAGATACTGAAACTAAGTTTAAGTATTTGGAGAACACCATATAATTCCGAATATTCATTTGCCCGAAATTTAATTTTTCCGAACGCTATGTAATGCTGGAGCTCTTTCAGCTTAATTGCAAACTATAATTGCTATACGTAAATAGATTAGGTTAGATTTGATTTATATGCGGTACCAAAAAATAAAGTCTTCTATCTCTGGGAATTATGAAAATTCGGGATATTGAACAATTTGGAATTATGACTCTTTGGAATTATGTAGTGTACCCATCTACATATATTTTTCCATCTGTATCATTGTCATTGTCATAGTAAAATCCAATAGCTTAGTTTGGGACTAGCTCTATGTGTGTGAGAATATCCCCTGATACGAGTATTAATTTAATTTATTTACATGGTGTATTTAATGGAACTCCGTATTTTGTCGCACTTGCTTGCTTACACTGTGTTTTGTTTATAGCCACCAGGAGAACTTGCCGCATCGGCGATGGGGATCCATGAGACAGTAAGCTTTTTCTTTTTTGTTTGCTTCGCTTTGTGTAATCAACGTGATAAATAAATGATCATATTTGTATCTGTATCAATTTCAAGTTCAGTTGTTTTATCCAATTTATCTCACGAAAGCGGGTGGGCCATACGGCCATACTGACACCTAATTTCTCTAAACGATATTTGATTAAAAAAAACGTATAAGTAGTTAAAAGTTATTTAATCTTAAACATAATGTAAAAGGATGTAACATTCAAGCGTGTACATCATTAAATATACCTCAAGCGATGTCCAAAACTACAGTCAACCAATTTGATTCCTAGGCCACTATGGACTTTGTCAAAGTGACGTTATGTAAACCAAATCATAGGGAGTCTCTTACGTTTTGTTTGACAACGTCACTTTAACATAGTCCAAAGTGGCCTAGAAATCAAATTGGTTGACTGTACGTGATTACGGCGTTATAATGGTAAAATAGGTCCGTTTGGTTTTGTTTACATCTTTTGTCATTTCTATTGACCCCGACTATTTTTGTGACGCGTATTGATACACAGACTAAGGCGTCGCTTAGGAACAGCTACGCACTCAGAGACAACGTCACGTGCATCTACACACACACACGAGTAGGTTCCACCCGCTTTCGTGAGATAAATCATCTGGCGGTTTAGCTCATGTTATAGTGACAAATACATTGTGAACGTCTTCTTCTGAAAATCTATTCTACTCTGTAAAACCTTATTACTTTTGACATGTAATATACCTTGTTTTAAACTTACATGATTTCACAGAGACTGAAACTATAAACCGCGACTAAATAGCGTAATAATTACCTCGACGTTTGATTATTTTTATATAGCTATTAAGTCTCATTCATATATGAACAATAGCCAATTTTAATTATAATATTGTTTAATTAATGGCTTTCACTGGACTTAAGTAGAGAAATAACTCTATCGATATCACACGCGAGAGCAATAAAATTGTTCGGTATAAGAGTATTTTCCTTGTGGACGCGATTCTGTCAAGTCGCACAATAACTAAAATATACGATATGCTTTGTATTTATATGTCATTGTGACATTTGTACGTGACAGAAAGTGACAAAGCAAACTTTAACTAAAATAAGTTAACAGTTGCGTTTATGAATTAATGAATAAATAATAAAAACGTTTTTTTTCACCTCACGTAACACACACGACACACATCACGAAAGGATTAAGGTGAAAGCCTAAAAAAAAACCTTTGTGTAAGGAGGTAGTAACTATATAATTTTAACTCGGCCGTCATTACTGTCAAGTTAATAAGAGTTATCGTAACGTTGACAATACGATAACATGTCGAAAGCAATATGGTATTACCGAGTAGGGTAAAGCTCCTGATCACTTACTTATCACGTTGGTTTTCATCATTGCCTTTTGTTTTTATTGAACTAACGTAGATATTGTGTATTAGAAAGAAATTACGCCGCAAAATTCTTCAGATTGACAATTAAAGTCTGTTATTGTGCTAAACTTAGTGGTAGGAACAAGTAATTAATTCACTTCAAGAAGTTGTTCTTTGAGTTTTAAGCGAGGTTTATAGTAGCATTAAATATTGCAGAAGTTGACTTCCGTCTTACTCTAACTATTAAGTTAGCAAAAGACAGCATTTTTGCTTCTCGCTAGAGCCAAAGTTAGACAACAATCAACTTCTGCATATTTTTTTTATTATTGAAAAGGGCTTTGTCCCTGAGCGACCACATCGGACCTGTTTTTTTTATTGCCAGTCTAATTTGCGCTTAAATAGTTTTGTGTCAAATTGACATTTAACATTAACGTACATAATATTATCAATGTGTTGTGCTTTCTCTATAATACCTAATGTAAATAACAATGTTAAGTGGTTTACCTTCTATTACAATACATCGTTGCTAAACAAGAAGTGATTGCATTCGATAAGCATATTAATTCCATACAAACCTCGTTAGATACATCAGTTAAGTAATATGTGAGTTGAATCGTATATAAACTTGCTGTTGTTACTACCACCTATAAATATAGCTAATACATTATTCAATTTAGAAAAACTACCATCTAGTCACGAGTCCCTAGTGCACAAGCGATTGAAAGGCATGTTAGTGGCGCCATCTAATTCGAAATGCCACAGTTGTATAGGAAGTTTTTACACACCACGTGTTTTTGCACGCTTTAGTACGGTCAGCAACTTTAATTATAGGTAGAGCTGCCAGACCCCTATCATAATGACAACGTCAAGTCACGAGAAAAAAATTACGTCAAAATGAATCACTGCTCGGCTTAACAATTAAAGTTAGATATAGGTATATACCTATACATATGCACGACTAGTGTGCGGAAATAAGGCACTTGTTTCATTACCGGCGAGTAAGCAAATAGCTATGACTATTTTCTCGCTCAAGATACGAACAATAGATATATATCCTGTGTCAATAAAACGTAGACATATATTAATAGTTGATTGGTTGTTCACACTGACGGCGAGAACTCTCTCCAGTAGTTTGTCGAAACAAAAGATATAGATCCCGTGTCAATAAAAGAGACGCATATTAATCGTTGAATGCTGGCTCTACTCGCTTCCCTCTCATCGTTGGCGGAGGCGGGACAAGTGGCTACTTGTAACTCCCACCGCTGACTAAATGTGTTCCAAATGTCACTCGTGTTTAAACGAAAACTTTGAACCTAACCGAAAAACATGCGAGAAAACTATATTGAGGTACACGAAAAACACAATAGGTAGTAAACAGTTTTTCGGGTGGTAGGACCTTGTGCAAGGTCAGTCCGGCTCGCTACCACTATCTTATCCATTAACCTACCGCCAAACAGCAGTGTTCTCATTTTTGTGTTCCGGTTTGGGGATAAGACAGCCGGTGAAATGACTAGCATAGAGGCATTCCATCTCAGTCCTCAGGGTTGGCAACGCATTTGCAGACATAGGATTGCATTGCAGTCTTGTGAATGCGCATGTCTATGGGTCACAGTTTCCACTTACCATCAGGTGGCCTATGTGCTCGTTTGTCTTCTCTATAACATAAAAAAAAATAAGAAAAAGTTAGGGTTATCAAGCAATATTCAGTAAAGAGTTGGAGGAATTGGGAATATGAAGGTATTTGTTTATCGAACCGATAGCCTAACATTAACTAACGTGAAAGAGATAGGGAATTTAACTATTCCAGTACATAAAAAATCTAGTGGCTTTAAATTCTGGTATTTTGAGAATGAGCGTAGTAAACTTTCGATCAAAAAAAACTGTGTATCCCAAGATAGTCTTCTTCGTCTTTTTAATTTATGCGGTTCCTCAGTGATTTCACCAATGTCAAATGACTAAAAGTATCAGTTTTAATATTTTTTCTCTATTATCTAGTTGTTCCTAATTTACATGTAACATGATATATAGGCTATAGAAGAGCGGGGTCTCCTGGGACGGGTATATTTTTACTTAAAAGGAGTACTTCAGCCCAGATATTTTCTATTTCTATTTCTATCAGTAAAGAAAATAAATAAACTAATTTTTCAATCGGCCATCTTCCCTGTTTGAATTTCTAAGGTAATAAAGTATAGAAACGATCAATGTATTTTGTACGCAATCTAAACGAGTTCTGTTGACGCATATACATTAACTGCGACTTGCTCAAGTTTAACTATTACCTAGAGTCGCTATAGCAAGGTCAGGTTACCACAGACAGTCTTTGGAATATTATTTTAATAGTTCTGGTGATTTGTAACTTGAAACAATTTGATAACATTCCGTGATAGCCTAACGCATTTAATGACAATAGTCGTTGTGACCCTTTCTACAATCTATATGATTAGGTACGAGTATATTGTTTTTTTATACCTATGCTATAGCTAAGAGCATTTGTAATTTAAGACTTGGTCAATTTGTTCAAAACAATAACTAGTATCTACCACAGTTTGCCTAAGGAGTAAGATAGAATGCTAGTTCAAAAGCTTCAGTATTCTTTTCTCTGTTTTTTTACGATCTACCCAAGATTATAAATCTTACATAAACAAACAACCATAATGAGCACATCATCGTCAAAGTAACAATACAGTTAATTTAACAATAACAATAAACTTTCACACCGCATTAACTCTAGTGTAGGAAGCTAACAAAACTATTGTTAGACAACGACTCGCGAATAGATAGGAGAGAAGTGCGTGTCAATCGACAACTCGGACCCGTTGACGGTATTACTAATACCACGATACTATAACCAGCTACAGAACTAATTGCCTAAGCATTCTAGACTTTATATTGGTATAACTAAGTGTTATCTGTAATTAGTTTAGCTGTAACGTTAAAATGGCAGTATGGCTTCTACCAGGTTTCTATTTACAGCTACTAAACCAATCGCTAAAGCATTCTAGACTTTATACCTATCCGTCTATGAGTTAACTGTGACTTGGCCAGGTGTAGAGTTGGTTGGTTGGCTAGATACAATTGTCAGTTGGAACAATGCAACTATTTTCAGATTGTCAATGAGTCACCGCGTCACGTCAGATTTAGAAGTGTCCTCGAACAAAACAATTACAGACTAGCCTGTTACGAACGAGTGGTTTCTAACCTCCGACCCAAAATAGGGGGTAATATTAAATAAATATATGTTCTAACTTGTAAGCCTTATGTAAATGCGCTGTGCAGTTTTTGAACGGTTTTTGAACGTTTGCCGAATGGAATCAGGGGGGTTATTATGACATGGCTATGCAATTCCTTTTACGGCGAGCGCAATGGACAGAGCTATAGCAATTGTATAGCTCTGTCCATTTTTCTCAGCGTAAACAGAACTGCATAGCTATATACATATGTCATAATAACCCCCCTGTTGGGCCAATCAAGAATTCCACCCAGCGCTGAGTGTGTCAGTCAAGGCATTTTAGGGCTCCGTGGTCAACAAGTAGTCCTTATAGTTTTGCCATATCCGTTTATACGTCCGTCCTTACAAAATTGTATTATTGTAGTTAGCGTGGTTATTCATGGTTATATTATTATATTATAAAACGAGTTGGCTTGATTGGTACAGGCAAGGCGACCAAAATGTTTATACCGCCTGAAAAACAGTACCTAACCACTTTAGATACTCTCGTAGTTTTGGTAACCGCAACGGAGCCATGCACTAATGGTCCGACATATTCGAGCCCGGTTTTTTTTTACCCCTCTACCTCATTATTTTCAAAGGTTTTTTTTTAGTTTGATACAAAACAATGATTCACCGCCGCGCTCGGAGACATTTTACAGACACGTAACGCGTTCCTTTTTCAAACTTGTGCATCAAAAATTGTCATTAAGAAACCACTTAATCATCATTAATTTAACTGACTCTGAGTTCGGCCGTTAAGCCGACCAGCAACATTATGTATGAATATACCAACTTTTCCTGAATAGTACGCATGCGTACCATGTTTTTAATACAAAGGCATACGTTAATCTCTCAGGCAGATCCACAGGTTAGGTAATGATTACGGGTAAATTAATATACAGTTATCATTAAAAAGCGCTTACAAGATTTAGATCAGGTTTCTCTGTGTGTTTAGAAAGTGAACTATAATGTGCTATCTTATTATTGTGAGTTATGGCCATAAACGGGCATGAAGTACTCGACCATGCTAGCGAAACTTTCAACTGGTTTATATAAACATAATTAACGCGTTAATTACATCTATATATTTTATATCGACGTTGTTAAAAGTTTTTTTTTTAATGGCATAGATAAAGAATACAAAAGCTATCTAATCTGTGGTATCTGTGACCCATAGACTTTTGAATCTTGGCTATAATCTTAAGATGCATTTGGAACCCTGAGGACTAAGATGGAATGCCTCTATGCTAGTAATTTCACCGGTGGTCTTATTATCCCTACACCGGATCACAACAGTGCGAACAATGCTACTCGGCGGTAGGTTAAAAGATAAGATGTACTGATCCGGTCGGACCCTGCACAAGGTCGTAATACCACATAAAGACAGTTGAAGATCAACAGTTTTTTTTTCTACGTAGCCTGAATATTTTACATTTCGCCTAAGGGAGTATTATGTTTGGTTTGGTTAGGCAAAAGTTTACGGTCTCTGAAATAAAAGCATCCTACATTATGACCCATTATGTATTTTGAACTTTATATATCACTACGGTTTATGTGAGTTTTCTGTAACACCCGTACATAAAACGGAATTTATTATACATAAAAACCTTCCTCTTAAATCACTCTACCTAGTAAAATAAAACCGCATCCAAATCCGTTGCGTAGTTTTAAAGATCTAAGCATATATAGGGACAGACAGACAGCGGGAAGCGATTATGTAGTTATGATGATACGATCCCTTGTCTGTCAGTCAATCGCGCAATAGTTAATTATATGTATAGATTTCATAACTTGGTAAAATATACACCTATTTACAGCAAATCTGGTACAATCTGCGCTACATTTAACAAATTATCATTGAAGTTTTATGAATGATGAAGCGTGATATTGGCGGTCGAAATGCCAATATGACTAATTGGAAATCAATTTCAAGGTAACAATGAATGATACGGCAAAGGAGAAACTGTGTGCAGTCGCCATCAAATATATAAGAACTGACAGCTCTATTCTATTCGGCAAAACAATATTGCTTTTGACATGATAACATATTGTCCCCGTCATTACTCATTACTCCGCTCATTGAATACAAAACGGACACATTCCAAAATAATTTGCTCTGCCATTAAAAATCATACTCCAACGGCTTCTAATCTTAAAATGCAACACTGACTCATTTCGGATTGTGTCCGTTTTGTATTCAATGAACGACTCTTTATTTACTTGACATTAATGGCGGCCATATGTATACCTTGTTAGGGTCGACTCTAGATTTTTTGAGCTTATTGTTTTCTGTTACATATGTATTGTATGTGATGGAAATATTACAAACGATTGTTTGGTTCAGTTAGGTTAGGTTGTTGGTAGCATTTTATTAGTAGATTTTTTATTAGCAAATATATCCACAATATGTACCCCGTGTGGTTGCCGGGTTAGAATAGTGCCACTCCATATCTTCCCGTGGATGTCGTAAGAGACGGCTAAGGGAATAAAGGCGTAGGTATAGTATTGTTAGGCGATGGGCTTGCAACCTGTCACTAATACACTGGTAAACATCTTAGCCTAAGTGTGCAAAATTTGGTTACAGAATTATCAACAAGTTTTTAGAGTTGTTGGTAATTCTGTAGCTCTGCCTACCCCACTCTGGGAATAAAGGCGTGATTTTATGTATGTGTATGTTTAGAGCTGTTCGTATGCATATTTAAAAACTATTACACACTGGTCCAACTAAATAAATTTATGTATTGTATGTTATAAGCTAACCACATAACGTTAATTTGTGAGTAGTGACAACTCTCATAACAGTTATATTGAAACTTGACGTCTGTTTCCATTCGGAATATATTTGCATGCAAACGCATCTAATTATTTCAATTCGCTTTCTTCCTTTGAATAATGCGGATTGCGTTTAACGGAAATGTTTAACGGAATAGAGAAGCATTAATCAAATGACATTCTTAATGCATACACAACTGGATAAACCTGACTTTGCTATTGTTACTTACACAACATAATATTCGTTTTCTCGCAAGCTAACGACCAGGGGTGTGATTCTCTAAAGAAGCAAAGGTGAACGAATGAACGAGTGATGTCCAAGCGGCGAGATTAAGTAGTCTCGTCAGCGCGAACAAAACACATTGTAGCGCGTGCATTTTCAATTTAGCAGCATGGTTCCTTCCGATGGGTCGAACGTATAAGGCTGGTTAATTGAAAATGCACGCGCTACAATGTGTTTTGTTCGCGCTGACGAGACTACTTAATCTCGCCGCTTGGACATCACTCGTTCATTCGTTCACCTTTGCTTCTTTAGAGAATCACACCCCAGGTGGGCCTAGTATGGCTGCGTCTTAACGCATGTCAAAATGTGGATAAAGCATCTGTCACTCTCGTACTTATTTACGTGTCAAAAGGTAACGAATGCCTTATCCAAACTTTATCGCGCGATAAACGCAGCCATATTAGGCCCCGAGCACAAGACGTTTTTTTTCGCGTGTCGCTCTGTGCGTCTCTATCGAGACAGACTAGATAGAAAGGGAGATTCGAGCGACAAACGAGTCGCGGACAACATGGCTAAAGCTAGCCCTTCCCGGTAATACTGTGTTCATAATGTTAAAAAAAAACAACGTTGAAATTTCCACATTTCTTTAATTCAACAGTGTCACTTTATTTATTGGAGCAAAAAACACCACAACTTAATGAAACTTTCTACAGCGCTACCCTTCCCATTTATTCTAAATATTCAGCACATTTGAAACCGCATAAATCGCTTTTAACGTTGCATCGATAGAAAAATCACATCTGTCACGTTAACATCTAAAAACTTGCGCTTCCAATTTAAGTGCCGGCTCGGTTACGCCACTTTCAAGTGGCGTGCAATTTGTGGCAAACTGGAAACTCGCTAAATACCGCAACAGTAGAGCAACAGTCGTTGCAAATGCAAGGATTCTAATTTTGATTTGCAGCGAGTAACCGCCAAAAACAAAAGAGCGCTGACACGCAACGGTTTCTATCGACGCGTTTCGAAAATATCTGAAATCGGATCTCGCAATTTAAGTTTTTACTATACTCGGTTTCTAGTATTCGGGCTAAACATTTCATATGTTTTCGTATTTATCAACGCTTTGACAGCTTTTAGTTAGTTGACAGCAATGACGCGGATTCCAAATAATAGGATAACATATCAAAATCAACGCCCTAGCCAGAGTAGGTAATATAGAGTTGAGAGTCCCAGTGCATTGTAGTTGTAAAAGGAAATTTCTGAAATAACCCACACACAGTTTCATACAGTTTCGTTAAATTTATGTTGTTGACAAAAATACAATGTCATCGGATGTGTTTGTTTATTTGTTTTTGTTCGTTAACGTCACAACGTAGTACCGCTACCGCAGATTCCTCGCGGAGGTAAAACTTAAAAAAACATCTACAAAATTGTGACGTGTATCGAAATCGTTAAACAAAACGATAGAGGAAGAATCGCTAGAGCGCGCCCTAAAATCAAAATAATAAAAGAACGTAGCGAACTTTACAGGAATTACCGTTGGATAGGCACAACATAACAGCACAAAGAAAGCACCTATAATGGTTGCAATTAAAATGTAATTTACTCTTCTAGTTTTCAAGTGTGATTAATATGGATATAGAGCAATTTTACAGGCTTAATATCGCGGATTCTCCTCAAGAAAGTGAACTGGTGTTCCACCTGGCTGACGCCGCGTTCCACAGTTGCCCAACAGTGAACACGCGGCCAGCCTCTCATTAAAGTAATAGTCTGGTAGATTAAGTAACCAATAGACAAATTGAATCTCCAGTTAACAGAAACGTATCGTCCACATAAGCGATCTGATGATGCTTTGCTGCTCGAAATTGTCTATGAATCTTCGAAAAATCAAAATGGCGGAGTTCCTTACTTCGAATAAACTAGGAGTTCGTATAAGGTAGCTAACGAAAAAAATTACACCGATCGTCGAACTCAATTTTATTACATCACGATTAATTAAAGCGAGCTTTAAAAAGTTTTGCACTCGATAGAATTTTATTGTTAGGCAACAAAAAATACACGAACTCCATCAAAATAGCCAACACGCATCCAACTACTCAAGTTTTTATCTCGGCACCTTGAATTCGAGTAAAATGGAATCGTGGGACCGAATCTCAAAAGTTACCACACAAATGTAAGATGAACCCTTATAAGCGTATTTCACAACATTAATTCGGAAAGGAAAGTCAATGTCCATGGTGGTTCAGGTAACATTGGCCTGAGATGCCAACATGACGTAAGTCGTAACAAATCACTCGCGCTGTCATTTGTCGTGAATTGCCGCCGTGTCGTGTCTTCAACTAATTATCCTGTCATTGACTTCGGCTAAGCCGCTGTTTATTGTTTTATCTCGTGCTGTAAGCTAGACTTTAAATTACAAATCACTCGTATACATCACCAGTTCACTGTTCTTAAAACATTTGCCAGTTTCTAATTCTTTAAAATTTAATGAAGATGTCGGCTAAAAAACGCAATCAATGAGCAGACACGTTGCTGAGTTCCTTCTAAATGTTTATTTATATTTAATGCCGTATACAGCGTGTATTCAATTATCATTGTATGTTAGTTTTTAGGGTTCCCTAAACAAACTTAAAAAACGGAACCGTTTGTATAGGATGACTTGTGCGTCTGACTGTCCCAGCTAACTTGCCCCGAAACAACTGGATGGATTGAGTTGATATTTAGTACACATATGTAAATTGATAACCCAAACACATATTTTGTGCTCAGCATTTTTTTTAAATAATTGTCTTTTTCGGGGAACAAATTAATAAGCTTAAAAAAAAGTTTTGTAAACCTTACTACCACTTACTAACACTTTGTTATTATTATGGTCCAAAGATGGCTGAAATAAATGATTTTGATTTGATTTGATTTGTGCCATATTCATATCAAATGAAAGGGCTTGTTATGAGGATCTCCGAAAATACTGAGCCTAAAATTTTGAAAAAAAATACAAAATAAGTTATAGTTCATTACTTACAGATTACAGGAAAACCTATGAAAATTCGACCAAAAAAAAACGTATGTACGGTACGGAACCACTCCACGCGAGTTCAACTTGCTCTTGGGCGTTTTTTTAACTCAGTATGCCTCCTTATATTATTGATCGTTCTTTGCGTCCACTGACCACACGTAGTTTCCATTGTTGCCAACGATTGCGAAGCAAAATTCATGAAGCCTTTGTTCGGAACAATTTATTATCCTTTCAATTTTACCGGCATCCTGTCTGTATGGATCCTATGCATTTGCATTATTTACGCGATAGTGTGCTGTCTGTGAATTTTTTAAAGTCACATAAGAGCTTTATAAATCTTTTTGTAGTTAAATTTCAGAATGCTAGTATTTTAAACTGTTTTTAGGCATCATCTGTCGCGTCCATTTGGGATAATATAAATAAACCTCAGGTTTTATTAAAATAAATTTAGAGAAATTTATATTTCTCGACAACTATTTTATCCATTTTGAATTCATATACTTTTTCAATTATATTTACTGGATCAGCAGTTTTTTAACTGTGTCTGTAGTAACCGAAAAGATATTGTAGGGTGTAATAGTTTGTCACACCCTAACATGTAGGTACTTATGTTGATTGTTAGTAAGACGGAATGTTAAGTAAAGCTGTGTCCGTCCAACTAGAGTGCGTTTATTGCACTAAAGAGTAAATTATAATAAATGTCTTACGTAAAACATAGTACTTACATATAAATGTAGAGCGTGCTGGTACAGATATATTTAGATTTGTGAACCTCGTTTCAATAGAATTAGGTGCAAAGTTCTTCAGATATTTTGTACGTTCCTGACTGTACGATTTGGACAGGCGACTGCGAACCGTGACTTTAGACGTCTTATAAATTTCGTCAGTCATCAGTGCACACTGGCCCTTAAATCGTGTGCATTTGTTTTTGGTTTCTCCAATAGTGATTAGGTTAGTAGTGTGCCTATTAGTTCGAATTGACCCAGATGCCTTAACCGATAGGAGAACATACAGGATGTCCCGAGTAACGGACCTGACGGATGTACACACCTCGTTAAAATGGTCTATGTCACAGTCACCACATTAATTCGACCCAGTAGATTAGACAAGACTCTTTCTTTATTTTCTTTCTGAAAACCAGCGCTATGGCTCCGGCTGTACACAAGCTGGGTGGAGTCCTTTTTGACCTCACACTACAGAGCAACATCTCTAAATTCGTTATCTGTCTTATTCATATCTATATGTTCTATTTACTTACTATGTTTTCTTGGTTGCAATGTGTGTTTTTCAAAATAAAATGTTGTGCATTTAGTTTGTTTAAAATTATTTTACTGTTGAGATCTATTTAATAGTTGCTACAATGTCTATCTTATAGGTTAGTAAATAACCTAATGGGTATTCTAATTAACTGGAACCACAAACCGCTATTTCATAAACCCCATGCAAATTGGTTCCATTGTCCCAGATGCGCTAATTCGCCAAAACCCACCACATTTTGACTTACATAATTCAATAAAGGCGAATGTTTCGCGGTTGGCCATTGTGGATAATTGATGGTTCGCGGCCGCTGCGAGCCCGCTGGTCCGCCGTTGCGTTTGTTGATGCGTCAGTGCCTCGCCGCCACCACTCGCGTTCTGCCGCCCGCGCCAAACAATACACGCGCGAAAAATTCCAAATTTAAATTTCAAATTCGAATCTCGAACGCAAACAAAAGTCAAAATAGTGATGTGCATTAGTTTGATTTTTACGATTCAATCGCAAGTATGTCGATATACCAATTGGCTAAGTAAAGTTTTTGGAAGATATGTAGGTATATTATATTTTTTTTCGATAGTCGTCATCCTAATGATTAAGAAACTGCGGCTCTTTTACTTTTATTTCCTCTGATATTTTAGAAGTATTTTTTTTAGTTATGAAGTTGACATTTGTAAACTTTAATGACCGACAAGCTTGTTGTGCCTTCGTACTTAATGAAATAGAAAAAAAAACACTTCTACATCTGTCATTGTCAAGTCAAATCAAAGTAAACAAACGATTCAATTCAACGGCTCTTTTCTGTTTGCTTGAGTTTCATGTGACCAGTGTTTTTAAAAATATTTTTAACGATCTCAGAACGAACTCCGGACTTTCATTTTGCCGCTTTGTAGAGCAACCTTTGCACAATATTTGGTCTACAATTTATTTTCGACCCCTTTGGCACTTCTTCTTGGACACCGATTTTGTTCCTTTCACGACGACTCTTGCTCTGCTTTTTGATAGCCAAGAGAGCCCCTTTGAATTGTACAATCCACGCAATGAATTCGGCAATCCCACACGGACTTTGGAAATGGAGTATTACAAAGATTTACTTGAATTTACTTATTTGAATTGAACCGTTTGTTTACTTTGATTTGACAGATATAGAAGTGACAGTTTTTTTTTTCTATTTCATTAAGTACGAAGGCAACAAGCTTGTCGGTCATTAAAGTTTACAAATGTCAACTTCATAACAAAAAAAAATATTTCTAAAATATCAGAGGAAATAAAAATGAAAGAGCCGCAGTTTCTTGATCATTAGGATGACGACTATCGAAAAAAAATATAATATACATATCTTCCAAAAACTTTACTTAGCCAATTGTGTTTCATGTGACCTGTGACGGACTACAGTGAAATTGATTAAGTGCTATTTTAATTAGTAAAGCTGGAGCGAAACGGTGTTTACATGCATTACAGAAAGCGGCCGTACAGGTTGGAAAAGTTAATTTTGTAATAATGTGAAATAAAGACTACTATAACTTTATTCAGTCATCAAAACATTACGGAATGTGAATATACTCCAAAATAAACAAAAGTAGACAGGATGCATTTCACCGAAGTAAACCTCTGCAGAATCGTTTAAAACACATATTATTAATATGAAAATAACATAGGTAAACCCCGACAGCTTACGATAACCCTTTACAAATTATTTGATCTAGGTATACCCCCGAATACGCTACTTAACAAGATGAAACTTGTCTAGACCCAATGCCATGTAAAGCCTGTAATGTAAGACTAGAAAATCAGCGATTTTTAAGAGAAAATAAAGTGAAGTAAGGATAATCAATAAATACAAACCACAATACATTTCAAAAACCGGGCTCAGTGAAAGCCGTTACTACAAACACAAAATACTATCTCGAAAAAAGTATCTAAGTTAATCCGCGGACAGAAGGACGAATGCACAGACAGATATGGCGAAACTACCTTTAAGGGTTACTAGTTTGACATCGGAACCCTAAAAAAATACCTCCTTTGAACTATCACGTGTTAACAAAAAAATTAAAAAAGCAGTCCGTCATGCCAACATTTACGTTAGTCACATGGCATTGTATTAATTCATTGAAAGGGAACCTTACGTAACCAACATAGTTTACAATTACAGAAAACATCCTTGTACTTATATAAATTGACCTTACAAACACCAATTTTCCGTTCCTAGGTTGCACACACAATTTGCACTGAGTCGTAACTAAATTACCCGTAGTGACGTGATAATGTTACCTAAGAGATAAATAGGCATAATTATCCGATTGTTTAGATACGCGGTTATTTTATTGTCCCAGCACTACCGTACAACAAATGGCATACCTACGCAATGTTTCTGGCCAGTATGCTGGTATTTATTGTGTCCAGTGGGTCTATTGTGTGTTATTTTTATTTACATCACTATGGCCTGCGGCTTTGTTGTTCCGCTTGAGGGTAAAATGGGTCAGTTACAATAAACATTTTTCCCATAATAACCATTATTGCCGCTGCACGCTGTGACCTTATCACAATAATCATATAAACATTGATAGGCCTGAAGGACTTAGTACTTTACTAGGTATATTTTTCTAGAAGTGTGTTCCAAACGTTCCAAATAGTAGTTTGGGTAAGTATTTTTATTAATTTCTTCAACGTACCAAACTACCAAAGAAACTTCAGTAGTGCATTTTGATACAAGTTTGGAGGGGAGCTGTCATTTATCATTTTACACGAGTCCAAAGTAAAAATAACAGTTCCGTACGTGTATCAAACGACGATTTTCAATACAGTTGCGAAAAAATGCCTATGGAACAAAAATTCAATTATTAATTTTTAGGTTGATAAAAAATCGGAATAGAATCGGTCAGGATCTTTAAATCAGGTTTTTTTAGAATTTTTGGTCCATAAACCTCGGAGATTTTAAAATTTTTGGCTATAAATCAAAAAGTAGTAAAGTGCGTCACGGAAAACTATACAAAAAATTGTTTTGAAATGTGCAGATGGAGCGCTTTTATATGACACCCCATTTGCTATAATGAAATCACTATCATTTTTCAACCCCCATTCTACGAGCCCCAATGCAAATGAGTTCGTCCGCCAGACAAAAAAATATTAACCTAATTTCAACATAAAATTCAGGGAGACCTAGATGTTTAGTAGAAAATCTAACATAAAAACCATATAGATTATAAATAATATTTTATTTTCCAACAAAAAAAAATATAACATTCCACGGTAATTAAAAAAAAAACATTATTTCGCAAAATGTAACACCCGCAAAAAAGTTCGTCTTCAGTTCAACCGACGCAGAATAGAACGTCTACCATTTGGTGGCGTCACCTTTTGCATCTAAAACGGCTTTGATCCTGAACGGCATTGAATCTAGTAACTCTCGACACTCTTCAGGAGTTATTCCATTCCAGACACAGCGTAGTTTCTCCTTAAGATCAGCTTTTGACCTAGAAGGGTCCTTTCGCAACTTCTTCTTCATTTTCCACCACGAAGTTTCTATGGGAGATAAGTCTGGGCTGCTGGACAGCCATGACATGGTAAGGATTTTTTTGGACTTCAGCCACGCCATCGTTGTCTTGGCGGTATGGCATGAGGCACCGTCTTGTTGAAAAGTAAATGCATTTCTAAGTTTCAACTTCGGTATAGACGGCAGCAAACTCTCTTCCAAGATGCTTTTGTATTTCTCGGAATTGACGGTTCCATCTATAAATTGCAGACGGCCTACACCCTGTGCCGACATACAGCCCCAAATCATCAAAGATGCCGGAAACGTCACCTTTCGCTTAAGACAGTCATTATGAAATGCCTCTCCTTTTTCTCGAATGACTTTACTTCGTTCGTCGCCAACTGTGACGTCGAATTTCGATTCGTCGTTCCATATTATTCTTGGCCACTGATCGGCAGTCCAGTTTCTGTGTTCTTTAGCGAATTTCAACCTGTTGTTTTTCTGTTTTTGAGTAAGTAACGGTTTCTCTTTAGCTGTGTAAAAACCGTAGCCCATTTTCTTCAGCACTCTCTTGCAGGTGTCGACTGATATATTCTTTTTAATAGCGTCACGCCATAGTACGGTAAGTTCTCCTGCTCTTGCACGACGATTTTTCTTTATGATCTTCCTCAGAATCCTGTTTTCTGCTTTGCTAGTTATTCGTGGATGGCCAGTTTTCTTTAAACAGGAGTGTGTTCCGTGTTTTCGATGATGCTCGATGATCGTTTGAATTGTAGATCGTGGCAACGACAGGTCCTTGGATATTTGGTACGTCGATTTGCCCTTATTGTTATGAGAAATGATAATTTTCCGCACTTCTTCGGGGACTGGTTTACCTCGTGCCATTTTTATAAAATAATGATTAAGAAGTAATGATAATTTGCTTGTAATTGGGCTTTTTATATAGCCCGTTGACATATTAGATGACAGAGAATATTCTTTATTCAATTTGAACTATTATTTTACATCATACCACTTAAAAAGCCGTTTTTATTTTAAATAGACGACCTGTTTTGCGTCAAATATGAACTAGACGTAATTTTTTGCTTACAAGATGATAACTTTATGATAGAATTACATTAAGATCGTTAAAATGATCACACTTTGTACAACACAAGATTAAACTAGGTGTAATGACCTCGTGTGTAGCGTATTCCATTAATCATCAAAGTCAATCCGAGATTAAATATCTGTCTTACAATTAAATATTGTATTTTGAAGTGCAACTAGACGATCTATTATGCATTGGGGCTCGTAGACCCCTTTTCAAATATGTAGACATATAATTTCATACTATTTTTACTAAAAACCGATGCGGGCTAGCAAGTTATACAACTTTGTCAAATTTCAAGATGATACCTTCTATAGTTTCAGAGAAAAACTGCTGTAACATACGGACACACAAACAGACAGACATCAAAGTCTCACCATACGGGTTTATTGTGCCATTTTCGTTCGGAACCCTAAAACCGGTTTAAATCGTCGCAATTCTAAAACCGCGATTCACAAGTCACTTGGAATTTGATTATGAAGCTATAAATATAAAACCAAATACAACTCAGCAAATCGAATACCAACCGTAATTTAAAAATGAACATAATTCTCCATAACATGCATTAACCTAGTTATTTCTGTCTTCTTTACATTATTCATGGCAAATAAGAGACATTAGACGTCGGAAGTTGTGCAATTGAAGTAACAACTGTTTCGCAGTTTACTGTGGCTCATTAGTTGGGAAACATTTTATATCCAATGTACAGTCAGGGGAGTGATTCTCTCAACAACGACGGTCGGACGGACGAACGAGTGAATCTCCAAGCGGAGAGTTTAAGTAGTCCCGTCAGTGCGAACGAAACATATTTTAGCACGTGCATTTTCAATTTGGCAGCATTGTTTCTGCCGACCGAGATCGAACGTATAGGGCTGCTTAATTGAAAATGCACGCGCTAAAATGTGTTTTGTTCGCTCTGACGGGACTACTTAAACTCGCCGCTACGATTTCGCTCGTTCGTCCAACCGTCCGTTGTTTTTGAGAGAATAACACCCCAGGAAACAAAATAGTAGCATCCAAGGTTACAATAAAAATAATTAATATGAGCACACAGCCCAAACCGGCCATAGATAGTAGGATCCGAGACCCAAAGATATTGCATTCTCAAGATTAGAGTCTTGAGACTGCAAATACGTTGGCCGCCTCTATGACTCATTTCACTGCTAGCCTTATCCCGACAACAGTGCGAACACAGCTGCTTGGCGGTATGTTAAAGGGTCTAGCCAAGATTCAAACGCTAGTTAACGTTTTTCTATTGTATCGCTCGTAATGTACGGGGGTGCTTCTAAACTGCCCTTTAAGTTCTGTATTATGGATGATTAATCCGAAATTAACACATTTTGCTCACTGATATTATATTCTAAAGCAATAACTTTATCCACCAGTGAAGAAAAAGTGGTCGCGAGTTCGCAGATTTGCTTTTCCAATCCAATAGTCACACCATGGCGAAGCGAGCGGAAGACTCAACTGGTCAACGGTCATCCCAAACATTTTGAGCGATGGAATAGAAAAAAATTAGCATCGTTTGCATCTTGGCTAGGGCCCAAGATGGTGGTAACGACCCGCATTGACCCTGTACAAGGTCCTACCACCACTATGCTTTGAGGACTATTACTAAGTACTATAACTATCGACTACCGACTGGCTGTTTACAATGGAGTGCTGGCCCCTACCCTGATGTATGGTAGTTAATGTTGGGTGTGGCAGGACAAGCATAAAAGTCGTGTAAATGCAGTTGAAACGCGTTCTTTGCGTCATATGTGTGGTGTGAAACTGATTGATAGAGTAAGGAATGAAAAGTCAGAGAGAAATGTGGAATAAAAGAAGATGTAGTGACTTAGGTTGAAAAAGGCATGCTTCGATGGTTCGGTCTTTTGGAAAGGACGGATGAAAGAAGATTGACGAAAGAGATATACAGATCGAAAGTGAGTGGATGGGTCGGAAGGGGCCGCCCTAGGCGTACTTTTTCGAGTCAAATCGGAGAAATACTGGAAAAGGGCCGAATCTGCAGTACCCGAAACCGAAGTGCGTGCATGACTCGATGTATGAATGTGGAAGAAGCGAAAGAAAGTCAGGATCGTAGCAAATGGAAAGAAGTAGTCTCTGCCTACCCCTCTGTGAAACAGGCGTGATTAAATGTTTGTATGTATGTATGTATCTTATCTATGTATAACTACAGTACGACACAAAAAAGTAAAAATTAAATGAGGGCGTTACTTTCCACGTAACTGTCACATTTTTGACGTAAAATGCTACAATAGGGCAATAATTTAATATGTTTTTTTTAGTTCCATTTTATTTAGTTTCTACTCTTTTGTGTCGCTCTGTATGTTCTATTCAACCAACAAAGTATACATCGGAATACCTTCGTAGCTGGAATTTACTAGATCCAAGACCTAAAAACACCTGTTATACCCCGTATTGAGTTCTTAACAGCACAGATAGACGTATTAGCTGTAATGTGATGGATTAACTCCACACACGCGATTTTTTCCCCGCACGTGCTAACTAGCAAGGCTATATTTATTTCTAAGATCATTTTCTCTGCGATATTAGCGTTTATAGTAGTAATAAAACGAGAGGCCATACTTTCTTTACGCTCCAGTTAACTGTTGAGATTAGTTTGTATTATTGGCTGTAAGGATAACTAGATTAAGTGACAAAGGTTCGATTTACACTTTAGATAAATGAAAACTGGTCATTGTCACTTTATTTCAATACTGGCGACTATGTCCGCGTAGAATTCGTATTTTGTTCACCCCACAGGAACCGTTCATTTTTCCGGGATAAAAGTAGCCTATGTAACTCAGAGATAACGTGGCAATGTAATGGTGAAAGAATTTTTGAATCGGTTCAGTTAAAATTTTGCCATTATTATTGTAATTACAGTCACGAGATTGAATTTGGTACCCACCTTAGGTCCAAAGTCAATCTGACGTTCTACAACAATAAGGTTGAGTTTCCTAAGAGTTACAAATGACTTGACATCTCTAATGACATTGACGACTTCAAGCATATTTTTCTTGAAATGGGTCCCAAATTAACGCTCGCGTGACCGTACCTTTGTCTAAAATATATTTTTTCAATAAACTCTTTATAAAATAAATAAATTCTTTTTTTAAATGTGATATTTATATAAACTTTGAATCAAGAGTTAAGTTCCATTATTGGCACCTAGCCAACTACTAGTGTTTTTAACGCTTGTATTGTTTTTTTGTGTGAAATAGTTTCTCAAAAAAATCGGTCTTATTCATGAAAAATAAAAATATGGATTTAAACAACGATATAAGTATACGTACAAAAAATATTGAATTACATACATATGAAACACTTACACTGCCATGTATTTATTTAAGATTTTTTTTTCTAAATCCTTAATTTATTTGGATTTGGTTACATTAAACATGTCTAGGTTTAGAAATATCCTTACATAACCTTATACCGAAATAACGTAAGGAAGGATATTTAAATCTCTTGAATTTTCTGGGGTGTTCTCTCAAAAACAATATGCAGCTAAATTGAAAATGCACACGCTAAAATATGTTTTATTCGCACTGACGGGACTACTTAAACTCGCCGCTTGGACATTCACTCGTCCGTCCGTCCGACCGTCGATGTTCAGAGAACCCAGAACACCTTTTGCCTGAACCTACTGGTCTCATTTTTAAACGGTCTAATACGAGTAGGTACTTTATTGACTTGTAACTATGATCTAAATATTCGTTCACTTTTTACTACGCCTGTTACGCCCAACAAACTGTTTATTTGTGATACGCAATCCGTGACAGAAACCGCAGATCTCGGCGCTTTCTCAAATCAAGGGTACACGGTCAAATTATGCGCAGCTAAATAATAATTGTAATAACCGCAGTTATGACGAAAACAGATTCGCTTATTTAGCTAGTGATTAAAATTAATTAGTGCTTGAATTCATAGGTTAGGTTAGTTTACATTTAAACCTTGCAACATTTGAAACTTAATTGAAAGACAGAACGACTCTAATTATACACTGGAATGAGATGGAAATACATCGTGCTCACTTTAAGATATAGTTGCGTCCTGCAAGGTTTGCGGCAAAAAGCAAGCGTGTGGCGCCGGCATTAAAATCAATGAAAATTTTATAGAATTGACGAAAGCTGAGGCGCGAGCTGAGGTCGTCTATGCCAATTTTTTTTTTAGTTTTCTAAGGGCCACTTGCACAGAAAATTTTACACTGGGTTAAGACACTAACTCGAAATTAAAATGTCAGTTTTTGTATGAATCTGATATTTACTAACCAAAGTTAGGGTCTTAAGTCAGTGTTAAATTTCTGTGCAAGTGGCCATAATCAGGCCGGTGACACTCCGCGCTATCGCCTTCAAAATGTGCTGCCCCTTGCAAGGGGCGAATCAGTGGAGTGTCACGCGAGCGCTCGTCTCGACGCGCGCCGCCGTGCGCTGCCAAAGTTTTTGTTTGAATACGCACTTATACGAATATGACTAATCGAAAAGGCAAAAAGTACTGCATCGCATACGGGTGCTTAAATAATAACTCCAATGTCGAATTATCTTTTTTTAACCTGCCTCAGGATGACGAAAGGGTAAGATTATTATTAATATTATTAATAACTTCGATCTAGATAGGTAGTAACGAGTAGCTGGACTTAATTACTGACACAATCAGTACCTACAGTTTTGAATCCTCGACGCAAAAAGAGCGGTATAATATTATTTATTTTATTAACGACCCGTCCGCAGTTTCGCAGTTTTCAACTTATTCGGATCAAAAACCAGTTATCTACTTGCTTTAAACAGCGTTCAGTGTAAGTAAGTAGATCTCCCAGTACTAGTAACTGCCTGCTAAAGCAAGGTCAGCATGTGTTGGATATTAGGTAAACACAACACACAAACAAATGGCAGCTTTTCTAAGTAACGGAGTAGGTAACGATAGTACTTAAGTTTATAACAATCAAAAAGTTTTAAGGTCTATATTGATTTGTTTATTTTATTTATTTATTCAATTAGACACACCAATAGTTGTACAAACAAATACAAATACAAAAGGTATGTATAAAGAAAATAGTTAAATAGTTAGTACCAATTACAGGTGTGCAACAATATTAGCACAGTCGGGATTGAATAAAACTAAAAATTTGGCATTTATCACATTACAGAAAAATGCCAAAAAATAAATAATTAAATTAACATATATTTTGAAGGTTAATACTAGTAAACTACGTCTTATTACTTAGGTGGAAAGGGAGATCGGAGCAAACAACAAACAAGTCGCGGACAACTTTTGCCAGCCCTCCAGACATGAACTATTTTTCTCGTCATTTAAGTAAAAACTACATAAAAAAACTACAAATTATCATAAATTCAATTTGTTTTCTTACAACAGCCAAGGAAAGAAATAGTACAAGTAAGTGCCAGCCCTGGGAGGTGGGCGGAGTCAGTAAAGCTCATGACGGGCGAAATAATACAGACTCTCGCAGCGCAGATTTAAGGTGCATTTTGCCTCGTTAGGGGCGCCCCCACTATCGATCGCAAAAATGTATCCAAGGTCACTTTCGTGCGTGCACTTGTATTATTATCGTTCCCGCGTTCTGAATAGGTTTAAATTCGCATGTTTGCTGTCACAGAGAGTCGCTTCTGTACTTGTACTATTACTTATTCTGTGCCATAATGCAGGTTTCTTCCAAGAATTGACACAGCTACCTACCGTCCACAGATTGAATATTCCACAGAGCTCCAATCATCCAGGTCTTGGGCAGTCTATGTCTGCCTGTACTTCATATTATAGCAAAATCGAAGGTCGTGTCGTGTCAGGTTAGGTTAATATTATGTTGTTTTGATTTCGGTTTATTATGTTGAGGCCACATCTGGTGGATTGTGTTGGCGTCTCTTACTTTCTTTATGTTAAAGTAAGAAACGCCATCACGAATTTTCGCCAAATTCCTTAGATGTGATTCGTTATTATAAATGTACGCAAGAGGGCGTGGCGCTAACATCGATAACAAGGAAAACTTAATTGGTGATACATGCTATAATATAACATTCACTTTTCTTTAATTTTGTACTTATGCTATTTAAATTCTAAGGAAGTTTGAATCCATGATTTTTTTATTTTACCATATATAATAAAGGGTTAAGTATGTATGTATGTATAGTACTATATCACAAGGGAGCAAAATTATGTATTTCCAGCAAAAGCAGCAATTACTCTTAAGAAAAATTAAGGAACCTTTAGTAGAGCAAAGGATTCTGAGGTAGAATTCTAGGCGCGTCAACTAATAATTTTGTACTGACACATCCTTCTCACTCTACCTTTTAAGAGTCTCTCCTCCCTCTACACTCCACTTATAAGTCCATTCTCCAGCCCTTCCAGCTCCGACACAAAGGCTAGCGGTGCCATACAAACTATAGACAACGATTGGCTACCTTGATCCTTCTTTTGTTTTGAGGGATCCACAGACTAATAACTGAAATAACAGATGGACGGGTCCAAATAATTTTCTCAAACTTGCTCGGAAAGAACGGTTTTCCGATTGAAACACAAGGACGGAAAGTGCCTCATTTTACTCCTAGGAGTAAAAAAACCATATGAAAACACTTTCCGTCCATGTTCATCATATTGTTTAATAAAAGTGCTCTCTATTGCATACAAAATCGAAAGGAACGTGAAAAAAATCCCGCACACACAACTTGTGGGTGCAGTGTGCGCCGGCGGCGGCGCGTTGCGCGTGGAACTATCTTCACTAATACTCGGTAGTTTTCAAACAAACATTATCTCCGGATTGCCAGAGGTTTTTAAAAATACTTGTAATTATGTATTTGTATCATTTCCTCGCATTATTTGAGAAAAGCATTATATTTGCCTCGGCGGAAACGAGAATTTCCTGACTCGTATTTTAGCAGGCCTCGCTATTGCTCGGCCAGCTAACCACCTCGTCAGGAAATCCCTTACTTTCCGCGCCTGGGCAATAATGTACTATTTCATATACATCTACAACTATATGTAGAAAAACCTCTTTTCAAGAGTGTTTGGTAGCCTCACTGGCCAGATTTCGCCACAGCCATCACTTTCATAAGCGTCACGGCTCGCATCGCGCTCTCTCCGTCACTCCCCTCGGACGTCCTGCAAATTACATGGTATTGTCGATGGTACCGCATAAGTTTCCAATCGATTGTGGCTGGTACAGTCACCGCCAATATCGTAGATAATATTACTTAAGTATATTAATATCTATTCTCATGAGAGAATCTCGAATATTTTTCAACGCGATGTTGAATAGGATATAGGTTATTATTTATAATTGCGAAAGGTGTTTATATTTAATCCTGACAGTTCCTTACAACATGACGTAACTAACCATACCTACTCCACATATTTTTGGTTCGTGAGACCCAAGTCAAATGATGTTAAGTTTTTTGAATATACGACTAGCACATTTAAACATTCGACAGAATGTTAAATTAAGTCCCTATTCATACTATGCATAGGTATAGTATGCATGTAATTACATAAAAAACGCGGAAAAGATGCTGAATATGTTAAATCACACTAAAATTCATTAAAAAAGTTCCTTTGTGTAATACTTCGTCCATTAAAACTTAAAACTAACTTGAGTAATAAAACAATTCATATATCCGTTATGTATATAGATGTAAATATCTACGTAGTTACATATTTCCTTCTTTCCCCGAGAGAATGCGCACTAAACTAATCAACATCCAATCTAAAAAGGTGTATGTTCATTAGCATTGCTACCACACATAATACCTTTTAAGATTGGAAAGTGAGCATCCGGACACGCGTTAGTAATGAACATAATTGCAGTTATACTAGTCGGATGGTCTATTTAATAACTAAAAATGAGTACAGCAATTAAAACGTAGAAAAAAATGCAAGCATTTCGTCATTGCACCTTTAAATTTAGAATGTATGAAATAACTAAAACTGTGTTCTGTGTCGAGTGATTATTCATACACAAAAGAGGCTTAATTACAAATATCACAGATCCCACTTTGGTACCACCAGCCCCCTATTTCACGACCCAGACAATGACAGGTGACGTGTGACAAATCGGTATACATTGCAAAGTCAACAAGCTTTCACATCAGTGGGATTCATATCGGCTGCGCCATGTACACTAAAATGTCACCTGTCACCAGTCAGTGTCAGGATGGTGAAATGGGGGGCAGGTGGCCTGCGTGCTCGTCCGCCTTAAGGTGCGACCCACCGCTGCGTAAGATACGGTGTCGGTGCGTAAACAAAAGACGGGGATGCGTCAAAAACCACCTCGATCGCACCTTTACCCATGTCATAAAAAAATACTATATAGACACTTAGAAGGGCGCTTAAAATATACCGTTTAGAACATTTTACCTCCCCATAAAAATAAGCTTAGGTTAACACAAATTCATTGTTGGTTCGGTGTGCCTCTAAACGAGTACAATGTCCGACATATCCGTAGACCATCGAACAAATTCTTTTACCTCGGTAACACACTCGCGCGTGATCGTAATGCTTTATGAACTGTACGAATATTTGTCATAATTTGCACACGTTACATATTAGCATGATACAGTACTAACCAGTATAACGAGTATCATTAACAATAATAACATGCTCATTTGCCGTTTTTTTGTTTCAGCTCTGGGAAACGACAACTGGGGTCAAATGTCTTAGCTAGGTAAATATTTTAATATAATGACAAAGTTATCAGACTACAAAAACCGCTTTTTCACACTTAATAGTTACTACGACACTTTACTTCTCGAATCACCGAAACAAACGACAGTGTCAGCGCCATCTATTGACGAGTACCAACACTACGCAGAATAAAAGCGAGCGCTGCACGAATCGTGCCTTTTAGTGCACCGATGCGGTACGAGTTTAGTAATTGGTTTAGTAGATGGCGCTAGTGGTATGCCTGGTTATGTTACATTATTATTGCAATTAAATTGAAGTCAATTTGTAAAATTTAACAATGAATAAATTTGTTCGTTTTGTTTTAGCCAATTATACCGTTCGTCCTCATTTAACTCGTCGGGCTGCGGCTCGGGAGGGGAGCCTGCTGATGACATGTACTCCGATGTGTCACTCGAAGAGGATGTCCAAGGTCTTAATTATAAGGTCAGTGTCTACCTACTTGTTCATAACAATCATTTATCTTTAGACTTCTCGTTTTAGTGCGAAACATTACCACTCAATGGCAACACCGATAATGCTAATGCCTCAACTTTTGTTCTTAGGAAGACATTAAAATTTGACTTAATTGTTACTTTACTGCTCTTTTGAGAACAATATCGACGTGTAGATATGATTTACAAAGCTACAAAAATATTTTTTGTCCATGCTTAGCGCATTTTTTTATTTGTTTTTCATTTAATGCCAATCTTTAGCATTATTAGAAGAAGGTTTTGAGGAACTTACCTACTCCTGGAACTTAAAGATTCAGTTAGTTACGTCAGCAAAATTTCCAGAAATTCAGGGAGTTTATACATCTTAAAAATGCCAAATTGAATAGTTATTATTCACGTCCTGTAAATAAATTCTAGAGGGTTGTAACAGAGATGAAAACGCGCTAGCCATATTAACACATATATATGCGTATTGAATAAAATTTCATACATACAGTCGCCGATTGGTGACAGCGATAGTGTTGGAGGTTAGATATGGACATGCTCTGGTCACATCGCAATCATGAATGTAACGTGATTCACCATGACCACATCGCATCGCTTATTCAATACTTTAGTGATAACTAAGTATTCTAAGAATTTTAAGAATATAACGTTACGTATGTTCCGTTTTGTAGTAAACAATCAGTCATTGTTTGCTTTTATGATCAGTAAAACGTGCACTTCCTCCCAGCGTGCTCACATTTATAGATTCCATCTGATTGATACAAATCAAAGTTACCAGGGTAGTGATTCTCTGAACAACGACGGTCGGACGGACTGACGAGTGAATGTCCAAGCGGCGAGTTTAAGTAGTCCCGTTAGTACGAACAAAACATATTTTAGCGCGTGCATTTACAATTTGGCAGCATGGTTTCTACCGCTGCTGCTGCTGCTGTATAAGGCTGCTTAATTGAAAATGCACCCGCTAAAATGTGTTTTGTTCGCTCTGACGGGACTACCTAAACTCACCGCTGCGATTTCGCTCGTTCGTCCGCCCGTCCGTCCGTTGTTTTTAAGAGAATTGCTACCCAGATTTGGATATGAACAGCTTATTAGGAGGTCGATTCTACTATTGTATTAACTAAGTGATGGGTTTAGAGAGAAGATGTACATTTATGTAGGTGCGTGACAGTTGTTAAAACCAGAGATGCGATTTATTTGAAATACTTATATTTAAAATGCAAATACAAAATGCAAAATAGCTATTTTGTATTTTGCATTTAAATGCTTTTTAGTAAGAAGCATTTTGTATTTTATTTGAAATACCTTTCGAGATATATTTTGCATTTTTAATATTCATTTCAAAATGCAAAATACTTTGTGATACAAAAACAACACATCCTTACCAAGTTCAGCGCCAGTAGAAAGACTTTTTTCGTACGGTGGGATGATTATGAGACCTCACAGAAGAAAAATGAGTGATGAGGTATTCGAACAACTGGTATTGTTAAAAAGCGTAATAAAATAAATAAAAATATCTGAGATTTGGTCAAAAGGTATTTTATTTTGAAAAAGTATTTTGAAAATACATATTTTGCATTTAGCATTTCAAATACAAAACGCAAAACTATTTGGTATTTTGCATTTGAAATAGTAAATCTGAAAAGTATTTTGCATTTTGTATTTAAATGCTTTTTTAAAACCATTTTGTACATCTCTGGTTAAAACGAAGATACATACACTCGCGGTCAAATAATTCGGGTCAGAGTGCGTTTTTCATACAAACGAGGCTATTTCGAAGCCTTGGTTCCTCGCCAGGGGATGCTTGTAGTGAAATCTGATGATGGATACCCCGAGCATCTATACAGGACTTCCAGAGTGCCTAGGACACCCAACTGATTGAATCTGCGGCTGACGCCGGAATTGTGCATCTTCAGAAAAACATCTAAAATGACAATAAAATGTAAGGAAATCCAAATGCTGACCCAAACTCTCTCGCTGTGGTGTCAACTGATTGTGCTATCAGTTAGGTATCTTAAGAACTTTTGACCTCCTCTATTGAACCTTTGAGTATCCACCATTAAACCTCACTCAAAACAACCCCTGGCTAGGGACCAAGGCTTCGAAATAGCCTCGTTTGTATGAAAAACGCTCTCTGACCCGAATTATTTGACCGCGAGTGTAGATGAATTGTCACAGATAGATAGGTTACTTTGGATCCTAAAACTTACATTTTATAATTTGTGCAGTCCCAGGCAGTCTTATAATTAAAATATGACGACGCTGTTTGTATTAATACATTTAATTCTGATGATATCATTTGGCAATACGCCAATTTAGCTTTTATCTTATTTTTGCAATATAGTGGCACACGATGCCTCAGGCGGTGATTGGTTTGGCGAAATATCCCGCAGGCGTTACTCATGCCCTCTGAAATAACTCTGAATTCACAAACAGCCAAGTAAAATTGATTTCCAATGCAAAATACAAAAGGAACCATTGCCAACTCTTTATTCTGGTCTTTTGGGGACAAACCGTAAGTATATAGTAGAACTACCTAACCCTTTTTCTTCTTCTTTACCTGTTCTCCCAGATGGGTCATAATTTTCACAAAGCACTTCATTTGTTTGTTCGTACGCCCTGTCCTAGCCTAATCTTAAATGGCAGCGGGAGGGCCGGGCGGGGCACATTGCTCGTAAAACCGATAGCCGTTGGGGCGTAAGGGTTCTGTTATTCTATAAGTTAAGACAGAACGTACCAGAGGGCGCTATGTTGGACCCCTCCCATCACGTAGACCAACGATCTGATATGATCCGCGGGAAACAGCTGTTGGACGTGTTGATGATGCCCCCTCGATGGAATAGAACAAGCAGGTATTTCAACTGGTAGGATTACGCAGAGAAAATTAAAACTTCGGCCTTTGATTTTTGGAGCTACATATATCTGCCATTGCTGAATGTCAAGTTCAAGAATATCAGTATACCTACTACCTATTTAGCTCCCAGAAAAACTCTCTTCCGGGACAATATCGATAAGTAAATTCTACATCTAGTTATAAACATGTCACGTGTTTGGTATGTTTCTTATCACAAGATCAAGGTCAAATTGGCATTCAACCAACTGCTCATAAAAACTTCTATTATTAAACTTCGGAATAGCTAACAATAGTCCAATGTTTCCGCTAGCATCTTTCTTCTTGGAAGATTGGAATACTTATAGATAAGAACCTTATGCAAAAATGCCTTCGTGCCGTATCCGAACGAAGATAGCAGTCGATTTTTTGGAATTGAATGAACCATAACACTTAAAAGGAGGCTGCCTACTCGTATATCTCGTTCTGTTAAATATTTAACTTATCTATACCTTACTTTCATACATATTAAAATACGCTAGTTCCATACTGTCACCATTCCACATCCACCACATCATTATCAAATTGAATTTACCCTAAGTGGAAAAGACCGAAGCAAAATAATCATGATGTCTCTTCCAACCGGGATATTAAAACAAATCACAACTAGGTTCAATTATATCAATTCCTGTCCATTGACCCTTTGTATGGGCACTGGGCACCCCAGACAATAGATCGTGCCGCGTCATTTACTAGTGGCTATGGCCGGAAGCACCCTTGCGCGTGCGCATCCTGCCATGATAGCTCCATATGAATTAATTTAGGTAATTAAAGTTTAAGACGTGACTAATAAATAGGACCTCTTATGAATAAAGCACGCGTCGATCACTACTAAACTGACTGTAGGTACAACTTACCATTATGATGATCACGGACGTTGGAAAAATATTTAAAAATCCTCTAGTGAGCCAGAACGCATCAGTATCCGTAATCAATATTGAACAAATAAACATCTAGGTCAGATTATAACCGTATTAGTAGACTTCCGTCCTAATTCGTTCCATTTACGTCAATAGTTTTACACCAAGTGCCAGCAATATTGACTGGACCAATGGACGCCAGAACCAGGCAATCTATCTCGCGTGGGCGGACCTATGTTCCAATTGTATTCCCGAACAAACCTACACATGCACGTAACACAACCCTTATGCACCCGAAATAAGGAGCAAAACTATTTTCCCGAACTCAGTTCAAGTTGCAGCGCTGCAGATAATGCACAATGGGTGTCAAGAGAAACTGCATGCCAATCGTAGTTGACAGTAGGAAGGGAGTCAGTAATCTAGACTTCTATACAGAATTGGTAATTCTTGGGACAATAGTGAAAGTTAATTAGAAACCACTGTTAACTTGACGTTATGTAAGGGCTTGCTCGTAATTACTCTGGGTGTGTTAGGCTGATTGTATATGAGTTGTCTTCCTTGTACTGTACATTCAGCTTTCATTACTAGAAAGGATTCCCATGGTATGATAGCGGCAGGATGTTTTAGCGCCCTGTTCGGTCAGCTTTGTTCCTGAAGCAGGAGCGACCATGTTTTAGAAAAACTGGTTTCAGAATGCATCAGTCAGTAGTACCTACCTACGCAAATCATTTAAGTATTTACGACTACTTTACTAAGTAAATTCTAATGTATTAACATTATGGAACTTTAGAATTTTCTGGATACGTCATTAAAACATAAGTAGTTGGTCTCGTCGTTCTCGAAAGTCTACAAAGATCTTTCTGAAATCGTCATCAAAACGTACAATTTCTCGAAACTCTACATAGATCTATTAAGTATACGGCATAACGTAGCAGTAAAGTTGCTTGTGACCTTATGCAATTCCACACTTGCACATATTGCAGCGTCAAAGTGAAGTCCGAATCAACATATCAGTGGGTACCACCAAACAATAATAATCTCCGCAGTAGGCGGGTATAGCGTGGGGTAAGTGTGCCAAGGATACGGGAGCTAGCTTCTCCTACATGACAGCAATTATTGAATCAATTGCTACTTAGTCTCTTCAATGTTGTCGGTCATGCTTTATAGGAATTTCGCAGTGGTTTTTTCGTTTGTTTTATCTGAACTATTTTTAAACTCTTGTTGTATTATTTGAGATTTTACTTGCTGTTGAGCAGAATATAGATCGAGTGCATCCTTTAAAACCAAATGAGAGAAAATTGTCATAGACGAGACGACAACGACGAGATAATAAATAGACTTTCCTAAAAAATCTAGATAGGGTCCGGGACCCTCTAAATTTTAAGCAGACGAGACTAGTTTTTGTTGCGCTCCTTCAAACCTACATAAGTATGTTTTTGAACATACTTAGAATAGATAATCTTAAATGATCAGAGATAGGACGCTGATATCAGTGTCTTTCCAATCTTACAATGATGGATGACCCGAATAAACAACAAAGTTATCGTTGCGTAACGACCCAACTAAAGCGGGTCTCAATGCGTTACCTGTCTTAATCATGGGTTATTTCTTCAGTATATCGTGTCAATAAAACGTCAACATAGTTATCTAACGCTAGCCACAAAAAAGTTTGTAAAGCGAAACGGAAAGTGGTGCGAACGAACGCGTGCGAAGAACAGCATATTGTGTGCAGATGAGGCCGATACAGATGTAGTGCGTTTAAATAATTACGCACCTAATTTCCGTATATTACGCTAAACCAGATGTTTCTCGCGGCTAAGCCGATTACACCGATCATTACTTGTTTTAATCCTTTGTTTTCTCTGTGGGCTTTCCGGAATAGCATCCTAGTGTTACAAATCCAGAAGAATCTACATTCAACAGCTTTTCAAAAGCCATTAAACTACATATAAGGTATCATAGAAAGAGTTAAAAATAATGCTGGCACAATTATAGGTAAAGCACACAGGGCATAGCCATACATCGGGGACACGCCAGTATTAAACGCCAGTGAAAAAAAAAACGAATAGTTTTTAGGGCACGAAGATCATCGCGTTGGGAACGCTATATTGGGAGATCTAGACCAGATATTTTTAATTGTAATTAATACCCCGGTAACTATGGCGTGAGATGACACCGCGGGAACCCAAGAGCCGTGAAAAGACTAAGATGGCCTGGATAACGATATGTTTATGGCTCTCATGATATGGGTATTATCACACTAGCCAATCAACTACAGGTAGAGCATCACAAAGAGAATTTCGGAATTGTGACTAAACGTTGAGGTTTTTCTATCATATTGAACATTTGACTGATAAATGATAAAAGTATTCTAAGTACCTAAGATGATTGATAATTTTTTCTCGAATATTCTACATATCGTTCATTGATTACAAAACGGACACATTCCAAAATGAGTCAGTGTTGCATTTTAAAATTAGAAGGTATTCGTATAAGATCTTTAATGCCGGACCAAATTATTTTGGAATGTGTCCGTTTTGTATTCAATGAGCGATATGCGTCAAGATTGACTTGTTATCGGCCTACTTAAGCTATGAAAATAAATTAAACATTTTCTAAAAAAAAATACGATACCTATACTCGTAGCATTCTGTAAAACAAAATTATAGTGAAACTACCTTCTGCCCGCGACTTCGTCCGCGTGGAACTCGTTTATATCGTAGCTCCATACAAATTTTAAACCCCATTTCAACACCTTAGGGGATGAATTTCAGGAAAAAACTATCCTATGTCCTTTCCCAGGATTCAAACTATCTTTGCACCAAATTTCACCCAAATCGGTTCAGCGGTTTAAGCTTGAAGAGGTAACAGACAGACAGACACACTTTTGCATTTATAATATAAAGTATGAACTAGTATGGATGATGTATTCTATAAACGGTTTTTCGGTTATTCAAACGGTACACAATCCACATGTAGCGTCCCAAATGGGTGTTGAAAATCGTCCAACTAATCCAACATATTCACAACCCGGTATAGGGTATTTGACGGTAAAAGGGCATTTGAATATTTTAAGCAACAAGTTCGCCTTGACCCTGAGGGTCTCATCTTATATACGGTTGAGTGCGGAACTGTCGCATGAGGGGCAGTTATCATCATTTTGTCATCACCGTGCCCACGGTGCATGAACCCGGCGATTTGAAACCGTACAGAGCCGCTTGCGCATTTCTTAAGGCAAATGTATTTAGTCTTCAACATGATCAAGAGAGCCAGCGTTACGTAACGATGCCAGTATCCCAGTTCATAGGTGATTTTAAGACCTGATTTCCCAACAACAATTTAGTGTTAACAAGAATAATCTTACAGTCAAATTACCTCAAAATTAGTTAGGTGTACCTACTTACACATTTCTTCTTTTAAGTAATGGGAATGGGTCATTCAAATGTTAAATTTCTTATTAGATATACTTTAGGATCTAGGCTAGGCTTGGCTAGGATCAACATCATTATGAGCTTCAATTAAAATACTGCAATTGTTTTTATTGGAACACGCCAGGTGTTGGATATGGTATCATTCCTTGTTGTGAGACCACACCTTGCTCAATTAATTCCTTATCCTTCCCATTCGTATGACTAATATCCTAATAAATGAGTCTACTGTAGGGAAACAACTACCAAATGGAAGCAAAGCGTTGCGTGTTTGATGTTGATAAAGCCTTTGTAGAACGCTATCTTGGAATATATATGGAAGTAGATGACCCTCTTTTAATAAATTACTTTGTGCCAGGACGAAACATTTATTATAGAGTTTACTTCAAAAGCAGCAAGGAGTTTGTATTTTATTTTGACAGTAAACCGGCATAAATGTCACTGGACTTTTTAAATTCGTTCAGCTTTCTCGCACAGTATACAAAACGACTTCTCAAAAGTCTAGTAGAGCTAGACTAAAGAAATTATACTAACAATAACGCGTATGGACATTTCGTAATTAACTGTGTCTGTTGTCACGAAACACCGCAATTAGGCTTCTTGTTCGAATTCCATTAATATCGAGTGGCACTTGTTTGCGAGCGATTTACCATTTTACCACGCGCAGGCGCGGCACAAAAACAGTATTAAAATGTATGAGACGCATTGTTCCTTGCTCGCAATTGTTTGAATAGCTCGTTGTATAACACTGTTTTGCCTATTTTTAGTTTGTCTTAATGATAAAATGTTTATTCTTTTCTAAAGTTTTAATTGTCTTTGGCAGAAGCCTTCAGAGTCATCTTAGACCCCGTTGTTGTGTGGCGTTATAATTTAGCACTAGTATTTCTAGCCTTTTCTTAACAGCTGACGACAGTTTGTTTATGATTGCTGTTACGTAAATAAAAATAAAGTTTCAATATCATTTAGTACCTATAGCGTGCAATCTTAATAATAATAATAAATAAAAAAAAAAAAAAAAAAAATATTTATTCAGTAACTTAAATTAGGTTACAGTATCTGTGCTGGTGCCTCTTTTTAAGTATTCTAGATACTTGTATTAAGAGAACACCGCTCTTCCACATGTTTTGACTTACAATTTTAGCTTAGGTGGTAGTATAGCTTAAATATAAGTTTAAAATTAAAAGTAAATATTGTGTGTGTGTGTGTGTGTGTTTGTGGTGCGTGTGTGTGTGTGTGTGTGTGTGTGTGTGTGTGTGTGTGTGTGTGTGTGTGTGTGTGTGTGTGTGTGTGTGTGTCTGTGTGTGTCACATTCAACATACGGGTTTCTGGAGTAGATTTTCAATATCAAAATAACTTTTGGTTTTTAACCATTTTGTTAAGTTTCTTTTACATTCATATGTGGTACAGGAGTAAATATCTATGTGCTTATTTATAAGATTATACAGATTGGCAGATTGTGCTGCTTGTTGTCGCCTTGCAAATGCAGATTTCACTGTCGGAGTGTGGATTACTTTAGCCCTTTTCCTACGTGTTAAAGTGGTTTCCGGTGTGTATGTGGTTGCCTTGTGTGTTTTTAGGATTAGCATTAATATATACAATTTCCTCACAGATAACAAGTCGGAGAGTATATAAAGTTCGTTTGTGGGAAATCTGTACGGCTTTTGATACATTACTTTTAGAAGTGCCCTTTGAGCTCTCTCAAGCTCAAGAAACTTGGTCTTTGTTGAACCACCCCATATAGGGATACAGTATGTGAGGACTGACTGAGCTAGCGATACATATACTTTATTTAACATTGCTTTCGTAACTACGTGCCTAAGATTTTTAAAAATATAAATAAGTTTGCGGATTCTATTCATAATACTCTCAGTATGCAAGTGCCAGGTAAGACGCTGATCAACCATAACTCCGAGGTACCTAGTGGATTCTACCTTCTCGATGGCAGGGCAGGAACAGGTTTGCATGTTGCGACAAGTATGGATTCTGATCGTGAACTCAGTATCTGGCTGCGTACGATTATAGTTGGTAAAGCAAACGTAGTTAGTCTTGCCTGTGTTAAGGGTAAGTAAGTTTCTTTGTAACCATGCAGCAATCTTGGAAAGGCCAAGTTCCGCAGATAAGCGCACTTCTTCCCACGTGTCCCCTGAGAAAACCACAGCAGTGTCATCAGCATATGTGAAGACTGTACCCGCGTCAATATGCATGTTACATAGCTGGTTTATGTAGATCAGGAAGAGTGTGGGGCCTAGAACACTACCTTGAGGCACTCCATAAGATATAGCGCGGTCGTCACTGACGTGAATTCCCAATTTGACCTTTTGTGTCCTGTTTTGGAGATAGTTATCAAGGAGACTCAAAGAAGCACCTCTCACACCAATATTCTCCAAGGTCTGAACAAGGATTGGAACAGAGACGGTATCAAATGCCTTTTTGAGGTCTAGAAATACTGACAAACACTTTTTATTACTATCTACTTTACCAATTATTAGCGAGGAAAGAGCAGTGATAGCATCTTCTGTCGAGATGCCACTTCTAAATCCGTATTGTGCCTTTGATAGCAGATTAAATTTATTTAAGTAATTGATCAGCCTACTGTTTATCAGTTTTTCCAGAATTTTAGAAATGGAGGGTAACACCGATATAGGCCTATAATTCGAGACGTCATCTTTGCTCCCACCCTTGTACACGGGAGTTATAACGGCTTGTTTTAGAACATCAGGAAAGACCCCCTGGTCAAAGCATAGATTTGCTAAGTGCGATATTATTGGGACTACAATATTACTGGCTACTTTTAAGAATTGAGTTGGGATATTGTCCCAACCAGGAGCACTACTCGATTTCAGGTTTGATAAAACCGAAAATACCTCACTTGGATCTGTGTCAAAAAGAACAAATGAGTTCACAACAGGGCCACCTGGGGTCGATCTATCATGTGCGGTATTAGTTGTTGGGTTAATAGGAATAACTTCAGCGAGGGATTTGCCGATGTCAGAGAAGTACTGGTTTACAGCGTTGACTGAATCCTTAGGTGAGCTTCTAATGTCCAATAATTCAGTACCTTCATTCCTATCCAGCCCCCGATTAGTTACCCTATTTATGGCTTTCCAAAGGGTTTTAGGATTTCTACTGCCTTTAACTATTTGTTCCCTATCATATTTTCTTTTTAGTTTTTTGATTAGGCTATTACAAAAATTGCGATATCTTTTATAAGTAATTTTTAGAACAGTATTATCTGGATTATTCCGAACGCTTTTCTGCATATAATTTCTATTTCTGATACATCTCAAAATTCCCGGTGTAATCCAGGGTTTGAGGATACGGTTACACCTGGGGAGCAAGGTGACAATAGTACTTTCTGTGAGACATCTTCTAATTTTATCAATAAATATTTCGGTTAGTTTATTAGAATCATTCAAGGTAAATAATTCTGCTAGATTTTCTTTTAAGAGAATACTAAGTGCCTTTTCAAAATTTATACTAATTTTTGTTTTTTTACAGCTTTTTGGAATAGTTGTTCTACCAATTTTGAGTAGTATCATCGCATGATCAGTAATCGTTGTATCTAAGACTAGAATCTTCGCATTCGAGCCATTCTTATCAAGTTTCAGCATAAAATGGTCAAGGCATGCCCCTTCCCGAGTCGGGAGAACGTGGCCAGGTAAAAATCCATGCGTTGCCATCATATTTAGATAATTTAATCTGTTTGCTTGTTCAAATGATTGTTCATTGATTTTACTTGCTATATTAATATTAATATCACCAGTGATAATGACATTTTTAAATGATTTGATAGAATTTAGGTGTGAGTTTAAGGAGGATATGAAGCAATCTGCGTTTTTATTTGACGGTGATCTGTATATACCTAGTATTGTGCCGTCAGCGGTAGTTATTTCTAAGCATGATGCGTGTGTTAGTATTATTTCCCGCACCTTAACCCTGCAGGTAGCACTAACGTAGGCCACAACCCCATCACTTTGGTTTAAGTGGTTAGTGCTCGAGAAGCTAGTGTAATTATCTATTCCTGGGACCGGTTTATCGGAGTGTAGTCGACACTCAGTTAAGATAATAATATCAACATTAAATTTAAACATTTTTAAAACTACTAAAAGATTATCCGTGTTACTATAAACACTTCTTATATTCTGAGACACTATAGTAAAATCAGATTTATTGAACTGTATATATTGTGTTATGTTTTCAGTGTTACACTCCATTGATTGCGCAATGTCTAAGTCATCTATTAAATTTATCGTGAATAGGGTGTCATCCATAGTGAAATCCCAAGGACAAGTTTGACTGTGTAGCTTTCGGGTTAATGGTTTTTAGTGTATATTTGTTGTAATATAAATGGGGTTTTTGTGTAATAATATGTAATGAACCTATATTTAGTTCGTTTTGAGTTGGATTGTGTTTGTTACTTGTAGGATAATTCCTGTTTTTTATTAAATTTGTGAATAATGAGTGTATAGTGGTGTATATTGTGCAATGTGCAGTGTTTACATTATGCATTAAACTTAAAACTAAATTTGCATAAAGTGCCTTATATAGAAGAACATGAGTAATGAAAGTGCATATTAGTAGACACAAAATAGGGTCTAGTAGAGCAGAGTTGTGAGTTTGGTTTCCGGGCACAGTAACTAAATCTAGTCAGGTTTCATGAAATAAACTTTGTACCTGTGACTCATTTTTTATGAGTATTATTCTCGAGGAATCGTCCTTTCGAATGAAGACTCTCCCAAATGTCGTCCAGCAGTACTTGTAGTTCTTCGTCTTCGCAAGGTCTCTCGCCAGAAAACGCAGACGGGCCGCTCTCGCAGTAAGTTGCTCCGCTACGTAAACTGGTGTGGTTTCGTTCCTGGTGAAGCCAAGGTGTTTGGCGCAGAGCTTATCGCTAGGTTTCTTGAGGTTATGCTTTTTACACTTTTCTAAGAAGTCGGTCCTAAGCAAGGTTGTCGACATTTCCACTATGATTGGACCATTTTTCTTATCGGGTTGCTTGCCCTGGATCCTGAATATATCTGAGATGTTCGCAAGAGAGATTTTGCAGTCTATTTCTTCCGAAAGTCGCAATACCATGTTTGTTAAGTCACTACGTCTTTCATTTTCCATTTTGGGTACGTTTTTAATTTCTATATATTTCTTTCGGTTATCTCTCTGCAATTCTTTCTTCTTAATGAACGCCTACTCGTTCTTATTAGTTTATTTTAAAATACCATTTAGTTGTAGTCTATTTCAGTTTCCATTGGAGATAAGGTGAATGGCATCGTGTTTACAAGAGCAGCGCCTGCGCCATATGGGATCTTTACATAATTAAGCTAAAGATAAAGCATTACTTAAGCACTCGTCTTAATGTAATGCAGAGAAACTTCTTGTTCTTTGACTACGGCAAAGATTTATGTTGCGTTGTCCAATACTCTTAGTATTCAAGGCTTAGATAATGTGCTTTTATGCACAGAAGGGGAAACACGTTTGTAATCAATCATATTGATGATTATGTTAGTCAAACATTACATTAACTGAGTTTACACTATAGTTTGTTATTGTATTGTTTGGCTTGGAAATGAAACAGTACGGAATGTTTTTAACCTATATCGCTTCCCATCTGGCGGCCACCGACCAACGCACAATGGTAGGCCTTCATCCATTAAATTACGAGATGCGCCCATGCAGGGGACTGGGGGAGCCCTGAAAGGGGTTATTGGCTTGGGTACCAGACGTTGCATACGAGCGGTGCAGGGAGCGAATAAAGTTTATTTGTATTTTGTATAGCGCGGCGGGCGCCTGATAGCAGGCACTCTGGGAGGGGCGCGCCGCCGGTTAGTTAGTTCGAATCGCGAGCCAGTCCCGGCCCCACGCGCCTTGCCACGGCGCTCCTCTACTACAGCTGTTTGTTAGCGTTACGATTTCGCAACTAATTCCAGCATTCCGATTTTATCAAAGACGCCCAACGTTCGCCCTCGCGACCCGATACCACAGACAAGACGATGTCAACGCAACCGTTAGAGAATTTCAAACTCCGCCGAAGTTTCGTCTTGGTCGACATCATTTTAATTCTCCTGTATGATAACAATTAAGATCAGACTTGCCCCGGCGTTGTTCCAGTGAAGGACTCGTATTTGCGAAGCTTACGTGAACGATGTGACAGTGTCCCGCAGTGTTACGTGTATGCAGTGAAAATTTAATAATAGTCACATCAATACGTGTGTGTAAGTGGAAGTCGATACTTGGAACATTATTCTAGTGTGCCATTAATATTAAAACTTTTGATACGAAACTTTTGACGTGGTGAAATATAGGTTAAAGGTTAAAATTTGCGCACACGTTTGGGGGTAAAAGTGCGGCTGAATGTTTAAATCGGGCCTTTTTAACCGCTCGGGCGGCGCCATGGAACCAGTGGAAGTCGAGGACAGTCTCGAGCTGGAGTACGATATGTGGGACGGGCAGTTTGACTTCGTGGGGCCGCAGGGACCGCCACCGGAGACCCGCGAGCGCATTACCTCAGACACCAGCATCACTGAGGACCTGTTCACTGGAGCGCCTCTCACCCCTCATTTGCCAAATGGACTGAATGGAGGAAAAAAAACAGTGGCTCATCAGTGGTGCGACAATCTATCTGATCAAGTGAGATTGGTTTTCAATTCAATTTATGTACTAACTAATATCACAGACGATCCATAGGCTATGGACCTAGAAAATATTTCCACAAGCCATAGCTGATCTAATGTCATAATATTTCCCATTTTTGAAACTCACGTCCTCCTATAGTACTTGCTTGTCATTGGAGTTTCCTTCAAGTCACATTTAATTTTGCATCAAGTCATCCTCCTTTTGTTTGCTATACCAATATTAGTCTGCCACACACTGTGTTTTTGAAGATTTACGTAATTGGTGGCCGTTTAAATCATGTAGATTAAAAAAAACGAGCGTTGATGAGATTCGTCTAGCGTCACTCCGGGTGTGACCGTCGGCGTTGGTTCTGTGAATCGCCATTGATAGTTAAATTCATTTACAATGATCTACATTTCAACAGCACTACCGTAGCCGGTGCGTAACCGACTCCGGCAACGGAACTCGATCGAAATCAAGTGTTTTTTTATTCGGTCGATTGGAGCGCTATTCCGCGGTCCGCCCGTGCCGTCGCCGGCAGATTTGTATGCGAATGTCACGCGATCCGGTACCCACCCCGCTTAAATCATAGGTATTACATCCACGAAACTTCCTTCCACTTCGTGTTATTACAAAGGTAGTAAAGTCAGTTGGATTATCAATATCTGCTATCTCTTCGTGATTGTCGATCGTTTATCAGTATCGTCTGTGCTTTCATGTCAGAATTTCGAAGTCGGTGTTTATCGATGACAATGTTATTTTTTTGCTCTGCACCAGTTGCGTAATTCTCATGAACTTAAATTAAGAAATGCTTATTAGTGTCACATAAATCATTGTTACGTTCTACTAAGATAAACCGCCATTATCTCGAATACGTTGTTTCTCACATTTACGTTTGTATTTCCAACTAAGATTAGCATGGTAACAATAGTATAATTTAATTTATTCCTGCGAACAATTGTTAGAGTTGGAGATACCATGCGCGGTTGCAGGCTCTTACGTGTGCAGTGAAAGCTTACTGTCTTATTCAACTAATTCATTAGAATTCTCTAATCTCGTTTAGTTGATTTCCCTAACGACCCCCTCGGGATATGCCCCTCCCTATATCCAATTTACAACTGCAATAGGCTTCCCTTTTACACCCCTGGATTTAATCACATTCAAACTCCATTATAGCTATAGCCCATTTATATGCATAGCTATATCTACCTACCACACGTCTCTCAATTTTATCCTTATAATTGTCACTTTCTGTGTTGTTAATTTGTTATAAAACTATCGTAAAGTAACCCATAAAGCAATTTTAATGTCCACAGTGGCGAAGTAATCGTAGTAAGTAAGTACAAATTAATTTCATAGTAATTTCACGCTATGATTTAAGCGTTGCAAAACCCAGCGATAGATTACGTTTGATTTCATTATTTTTCGCATCAAAGGCTCGTTCCTAATATTCAGAACGCGGATAAATTTGATTACAGTCGGGTTCAAATTAAGATACATATTTACGTCAAAATTTGACCCGGAGTAATAAAATATACTATAGTGGTTCGTAATATTTGAACTATGTGCACGCAAAAAATACCTCTGGTATGTTATGCCATAAGCATTCATGAATAATTTCAAATGTAAGTAATACGAGTAGGTACCTATATAAAAGAAAAAAAAATATTTTCTATATTTCTTCAACGATGTTAATTAAGGGTATTTGCGAACTGTGCCACGGCCCTGCGCGTGAGCTGTTCAATAATTAGGTTAACGTGTGCACTTGCAATGCATTTATATTTCCCCTATAACAAGTATTCAATGACGTCAATACCCTGAAGTGACTCGTCGCTCTTATACAATGAGGTTAATTTATAATGTCATGTGTGAACCAAACGCGTTAATTTTGCTTCGAACATCTTGTCTATAGTTGAATCACTTGAGGAACGCTTTGTTTTTAATAGTGATAAATAAAGCCAATACCACGATGATTCAGAATTAAACAAAACTGACATATTCACATCACGGTAATTTCATGAGGTAAAATGTCATAAAACGTAACTATATATTTCTTTCAAAACCAAAACTGGTTTATATTTTAAAACCAATGTAGTCTTTACTACGGTTTTTAATCGGTTCACTGTACATTACAACATACAACTGTTTAATGAACTCAATTATTGTGCATGTTCCGAGTGGACTGCAGTTAACCGTTAGCACTTAGGTATAATTGGAAACAGTATGACAAACAAACGTATCAACTGATAGGTACAAAGCACATTTATATTTGAACCGTAAAAGAACCAACATAGAGTCTAAACGAGGAAGTGTTTTATAACCGCAAGCCGACCCAGTAGCTCATGCCTATTCAAGTGTGACATATGGGAATTCACAGTGTTCTGTGACCCAAATAATGACAATTAAAAACGCCAAACGTAACTTTTTTTTTTAATCAAACAAACAGACAAACAGGAAAGTGTACCTATTTGCGGAAATGTAGCTTATCGTTGAATTCGCAGTGGAAAAGGAAGCCTTGATTGATACGGAAGGATTTGCAAAATGCAACAAGCTGGTAATTAGTTCAAATCTAGAAATAATTATCAGTAATTAAGTCTAGAGGCGGTTTCGAAATAAAATTAGAGTAGGTATGTTTATCATTGCATCCGTTCATGTCTTGTTGTTTTGTTTTCGGCCAGTGACACTTGTGTTCAAACCTCCTTATCGGAATAGTTCACTTTTAAAAATACGTAGCTGGCCAGTAATAATTTGTACTTTCCTCAATTTCGAAGATTCTACTAACAAGTATTTTTCCCTACTTATTTCCTACCTACGAAAAATAGTAGATGTTTCTCTTAGTTGTACACGTGACAGAGTTTGCTATGGTACCCAGTAACAATCCATCAGTATAGGTAAACGTAACACTGTTTACAAAATCTGGAAAGTTACAAGACATGTCTGCGGGCCAAGAAAATGTTCTCTAGGAAGTCACGCGGCTCGCTATTCAACTCAAGTGGCCATTGATTGCTCCTAACGATCACAATCTTTTACTTAACTACCGTAATTTTCGCTTGTCTTTTATGTTTACTTGGTTTAGTCGCGATGATCTTAAGTCTGCTTATTTATACCACACGTATAAAAATCCTACCAAGTCTTTACAGGACCTATATTTAACATTGTTTTAGCGCATCTTGCTTCTATATCGTAATGATATCGTTAACGAAATAAAGAATAAGCAAACAGCGTGATCTGAATGTTCAAAGTCTGCCGTACACACACTATAATCCTGAAATCGTTCTTTAATGAGGTTATCGGAAACGACCTTAACGGATAACCAAGAAGCATGAGTAAACCTTTAAATTTTCAAGCAGCATTTAGATTTATATAAAAACACATGTATTGTTTTATGTTTACTAGAGAATTCTAAATTACCAGAGAGATTAACCACTAACATGTTATACACTAGTGTCGCCTCTTAAAGGTCAAGGTCGAGTGACATTCCAAAGTACAAGTATTTTATTTCTAATCAATACTTGACCGGTTCTGCATTAACCACTTGACCGTCCGGCCCGCGAGACCATTATACTCTCAACCGTCCGGGTTATTTTACCGACGCACGCCCCGCGCTGCGCAACCACAACTTTCTACAAAAACGTCTGTATCTTCTAAACTACACAAGCTAAAATAAAGAAAAAAATACTAAGGCATAAATGAACGTTCATTTGTTCAAATACTTTTAAAGTTATACTAAAAATATCCATGATTATCGACTATAATCAAGGTTAAACTTAGGAAATTGGTAAAAATTGCTGAAAGTTTTTATTTGACGACTAATTACAGGAAATATTGCGCGATGACCCTCTTTTTTTATTACATATTATAAAAAAAGACTATTTCAACTTTTAAATGACACCACAATCAACATATATAGTTCTCAATAAGATATCAAAATAAATTAAACAAATTCCCTACTCCTTCCAACAAGTGCAACAAGATGGCCGTCTGCATAAGGCTGCCTACAACTGATATACACTTAAACGTCCGTGGAGACTATGGTATCCAGTGTCAAAAGTAGATAAATTTTGTATATCAATAATAATGACAACAGTCTTTGCTTGATACCCACTATGCTACTTTTAAATCAAAAGCTTCTTAAGTTTAATAGTGCTGGTGAGCAGTACCTACCTCTGCATCATCAGGATTCAAGGATCGAAGGTTGAAACTATCAAAATCAAAATTTCATAATGATCAAAGAAGTAGAAGTGGTTGAAAAAACTGTTGTAATATTTGAAACACATAGGTATCTGAACAAACAAATGTACAAAATTACAAAGTCAAGCTAAATAAAACCATTTTTTAAATTAGTATCTATATCCGTAGGTAACTGAAAGAATACATGCAAATAAAAACACATTTCCAAACACCGAATAATCAAGACACACGAGAAATCGTTTGTACAAACCCTTATTTCTGATATATTTTAAAACGTCCGCGGATAGTCAACCGTCCACGGCATAAAACCTGAGAAACACCGTAAATGTTTTGATGAATCCTAAAGTAGTTTGATATATTTCTTATGTTTAAGTATATTAATCCGTTCTCTATAAACCAATCTTCAGTATTTATTGTATATTTCTGTAAACAGAGCTCCAAATTACTAATAATTAGGCTATAAACGTTCACTGCCCCAGCTCGAAAACAACCTTGATATTTCAAATTGATATTACAGTCATCACACTATCACAAACAGAAGATGATACACATTATTGTAGAAAGTACACATTCCTGATTATTTTGATGTATAATAACACCCAAAAATATGTAAATGAACGTGAAATACTTACGACATAACTAAGAGTTCTCCACAAATAATCACAATCACGCGCAGTTTCTTAGAGCACTGGCAAATAAAAATGTTGTCCTTGTAAGCAAATGGCGTACACTGCCATCTATATTTTTTAGAGCTAACTATTTGGTTAGGCTACGTTGTTGCATCAATAGAATTAGTAAATAATGCCGAAATATTCCATTAGATGGCTCTAAAATCAACCGCTCCTCCTTCCACCCCTCGGGATAGTAAGGTATCCGCGGACGGTTGAGAGCATATTGGTTTCGGATACTATGCTATCGTCGGACGGTCAAGTGGTTAAACATCAATGTTGCTGATATGTTCCTTCTAGTTTATACAACGTGCCAGCATCAAAATTTCTCGCTCGAATTTTTACGGCTATCAATACTAATTTTCAACCCAGAATCGAACAGATAATGTCTCAAGCAATTAAGAGAGATGCAATGTGCTAAATCAATTTCACTTTCACCCATGTTTACTGCTTCACACGTCTTGGCTTTTTCTGATCTAAACCGGCCTATGAGGCCATTTATAACTGCCAGAGGTTGTATTACTCGAGCTTCTACTCAATTGCAAAACGTAATCCATTTCTTTGTGTGTAACCTGAGCAATTTGTTTTTTTTATTAAATGGGCTCTGGAGGCGGAACGCATACGGTTACATAATGTCAAGTCGCTAAGAAAGCTTTATTTAAAACCTTTGATGCCATAATAAACTAGTAAAGCTGGCTGGATATTGCGTTTCTGGGATTTCTGATTGAATCAAGAGATACCGTTTCATTAAGTCCGTATTTTTTGCCTGTGTTAAGACCGCTCCCTAAAGCTGCTTTGGAAGCATCAGTGAAGATCTTTGTCTAAATGAAAACCATAGTGTTTCTAATATTCAGTTCGAAATGAGCGAAATTTTGAATTTACATACCTCATTATGTTTCTCGTATTACTTCATTTCGAAAATTCGATAATCATCGTGGTATCAAAACGTGTCGCAAACCATGACAATACTTTAGTCGCATAATAAAACCACTTAGGTGTAGGTAGGTACCTATAGTATAATACCAACATATGTAGTGTTATAAAGTGGCTTTATAAAACGTGTTGTAGTATTAGATGCATTAGCTGAAACCTTACAAGGCTAAAGTCGATATAAATACATGATTCGATCGCTATGCAATGTACAATAAGGTAATGTCACTTATAAGAGTACTTAGTATTTCAAAACGTTTCAAGTGATATTGATATCAAATGTTTAGTCTGTCAACCTCTAGGAAAACGAAGTAGAAAGTTTTCTATGTAAGGAAATACGGCATTCTAACATGCTCTGAGTTTAATAAAACCATTTATTGCCAACAACAAGTAAGTACAGCTACTTAAATATTACTTGTTCTTAAGCCTATTGGTTTTGTCCGCCTTATTAAAGAAGAAGGAAAGGAACGCATTCACTAAGCACCAAGAACCGCTAACTTTTCAACACCTCTCAGTACTAATAATAATAATTTTAATGTCGGAATCTTTAATACCTGTGCCTTGTTCATTAGCACAGGCGTTAAAGGTTCCGTGGCTAGAAAAGAAATACATTAACAGCTGTTCTTAAAGTATGCTCCGCGAAGCCCTCGCTCTCTGTTAATGTTTTAAAATGGTTCCGTTGCAAAAAAAAAAGAAAAGCGTCTCGATTTCTGCAAATAAGTTATTGTATTAACCGCTGTACTCCAAAGACATTTTAGAGACAGTTAACTCGTCCCCTTTTTACAAGCTTGCATGCATGAAAAATCGTCACTAAGGAATGATTTATGGTGCGTTCCTATATTCATACATAAGCTGGTGTGTGGTGTGGTGTGATTGCTACTTGCAAAATGTATCAAATTTTAACGAGACAACAACTCTATCCACGTTTTTGGATATAGGAACGCACCATTAATCGTCATCATTGTCATGGCCCTGACTCTGAGGGCGGCCGTAAGTGGCTTAAGGTTGAAGGAATGTACAAGGACTATGCGTACTCATGCAAATTCATTAATTGGCACTAATTCCACATTAAAATTTAGCCCACGCACTTGCCGTGTTCGATTTAATCGCATGTTAATCGTAATGGTTCGTCACTAGTGTTTACACGCATCGGCCTATTCAGCTGCATTCTCTACGTGTCCAAACATTACATTATATTCAGGAATAAGTACACTGTCGTTATGAATTTCTACTTTTCTAGTTTTATTTACTTTGGTGGTAACTTTGTTGTCAATATAAATAACTTGATCCTTTGGATACTTATCTAATGCTACTCTTGCTATAGGTATAATGTAACCAATATCTATTCGTATCGTGGCAAAACGAATTGAACTTTTATGGGCTTTTTATCTCACGGTAATCGAATAACATGTAGATACGCTTATTTTATTCTAATTGACTATCAACGTATCTATAGCTATCTATAACTTTAAATATAAATAGCACTATGCTTATTCGTCTACAGACAACTTTCCAACGCTACTCATCTACTTCGCATTAGCATGTTTATAGAATGTCGATAAAATTATAATACCCCGCTGGAGCAAATAATTTCAAGCGTGAAACGATTATACTAACTTGACTTGTACATCGTTTATGTTTACAAAGTGTACTAAATAATATACCCTATATTATGTTGATTGTATTGGTAATAGCAATCATCCACTTACTGGAAATGGATGCGTGTAAGTAGATGAGAAAGTGAATTCAAGCATTGGAATTGGAGTTTTTGCAGATCTGTGATTATTTACCAAGTAGGTTACGATTCGCTACGTCAGTATAGGTACGTTCTCAAGAGGTCGTTTTTATTCTACTTACAATTATGTTTCATTCATTTCATTCGCTTCTGATGAATGAAACAAGATTATAATTATTGATTAGGAGTATGTCAATTGATTAATAAATCGTTAGTGTCGTTTCGCCCGCGCAGAAAAATCGTGATGGGCAAAGACGAGAGGACTTATTTTCTTGAATATCTGAAACAAACGTTATAGGTGTTACCTTCCTGGACAGAATCGTGTCATCGCTGTTCTTCGAAAGTCGAATCATTTCTTGGCGTACATTCAACTTCGTTACCTCAAATATTTTTTCTTTTATTATTTCAGCTGCCGTTACTCATTAGTTTTTAGTGTGACTATTAAATCTGACGAAGACCAGAAACTTATGAATGGGTGGTGTTGTTTTCTCTGTATTATGTTGATCTCTCATGCCAATCGAGCCGTTGAATTTAGATTCTTGAGTAATACATCTTACTGAAAATAAGATCTTTGAAAACGTATGAATCACACTTATTTTCGTCCCATCTTCATTTCTTCAAAGCGCCAGTTGAACATGTTGCGAGCATGTGTCGGTGTACGTCTCGTCTGGGTGTATTCATTTTATTAGTCCTAAAACATTGAATTAGCCTTTCCTGTTTGTCAGGGAGCTCCTTCCTGCGGTGACGATACCCTAGAGTTGTTAGTCACTTTAGTATGCGTAACAGATGACCAGCGCGTAACGAGCTTTGCATTTGTCACACTGTTTTGAAATATACATTGTTTAAAGAATAAATAAATATCGGGGGAGAATCTCACACAAATAATTAACCTAATCCCTAACTAAGCTCTAGGTTTGTACTATAGGTAGGAACTAGACAACAAACTACCTAAATACCCCTCTTCAGTATTCATAATCGCACTACAGGTAAAGAGTGCTTGAAATTTACCTTGTCCAATTCTGTCATTTCGACATTTTCATTTGACAGAAAGGGACAACGCAAATGCAACTAAAATAGTTCATAGTGCGTTTATGTATAAAGGGTTATACTTTAAGGAATATAAAAATATGGTACTACGGGCCAGTAAACGAATTTAAATTGCCATAACATATTGAGGAACACAAATGACGAGAAATATTAAATCATCTATTGTTTTTTTTACATATTTATGATACATAATATTGAACTTGATATGGTCGAGAAACAAGACGCAAGATCATGTAATAACATCAACACAGTTAACTGACCATTTATTGTGAATCTTGGTCGCGTACAATAAGGCTAACATATCAATTGGACGTAGTTATGCAAACGGGAACCAACCCACAAAGATTTGACAGTCAAATGTCAACTGTAACGCTCAATACTGTGGGTTAGTTCCAGTTTGCAAAATCTTTGTGGGTTGGTTCCCGTTTGCAAAACTACGTCCAATTTTGATTGGTCAGTTGAAAGTGATGCTGTTGAAATGAAAGTTATAGTAAGTACGCATTCACTTTGGAAGGATAGCACCTAGGTACATGCGGGATGCAAATATTTTCAGTATTAACTATACTTGCAATACAAACCCAAGCTATGAATGAATAGTCAATCTTGAACTGCAATACGTCAAAGATGTTATAAGACAATCCAAATTACAAGCTATACATATCTGTTACATTGAGTTTTAATCCAAGCGGGTAAGCATCGGTGCATAAAATAATGCAACTGCGTGCATTACCTGAATGAAGTTTCGAAAATAGATCTACTTAATTGTTTCTACGAATGGACATTGGGGACGCACCAGTAGATAATTCTATTCGTTTATTTAATTAATTACATAATTGGTCAACTGATTATCACGTAATCTAACAATGCAGGCACAGCTCAAGTAAATTCGTAAAATTAACAAGCTAGAGAGCATTAACCTATTCTGAAAAAAAATCTGTTGATTTAAATTCTTTCTCCTGTAAGAATCGGTTATTGACTGTATGATTAATGATTATTCTTTAGTAACCATAAAAGGTTTTTATTGTACATTGGTTCCGTAAATTATTTTTGAAAATCGACAATATGCACAGGATTGACGTAGGTACGTCTGATGACAGAACTCCATATATTATGAGTTGTTAGAAAACAGAATCGTTAGCAGTGTTTGTATCTTGGCTAGGCCTACTAGAAGAAAATGGTAAAACGTTTTAAATATACTTATTTGGCGTCATCCGCGAATCCGCGTGTTACAAGGACGGGCGCGAAAATAAATATAATTCACTTCACATCAATATCAAGCCAAATCAATCGCAATTAGATATTACAGACTATCGCTGCTTGATAAATTGATCGATCACGATAAAGGTGAAATAAGTCTGATAACTGGGGAAAGTAGAAGTGGATTGTCTGGATTATAACATGCTTTCGTAAAGTCTCGTCTTACTTTGTACTTAATAAACTGAACGGTGTAAGTATAGTTTATGTCATAAATAGATAATCAATTTCGTATCTTATCGCTTTCCCTCGTTTAATCATTTCGTGTGGCAGTTCAAACGACATTGACTCGGACAATCGGAAAAATATAGATAGTTATTGGTTAATCCTAGAACAGTTCATTCAATAAATATCTTACTACTTTTTTACTTATTTAATCAAAATGCCCTACTTAACGTGACTTTGGCATTATTGATAGCAATTCAAGGTTTTAGATAGGTAGGTACTGACTGACACGGTTCATTTGTAACATAAGTAAAGTCGTATCCTATAACGGTAGGTGGTAACTTGTAAGTAGTGAGGTTGCATGGATTGATAACACTTAACACTATAATTAATTAAGTACGAAAATACTTACATTATAGATAACCCAAAACATAGAACGCTTTCATTCTACCGAGGTAGGTAAATACTTCACACAGAATAATAACAGACAACAACACAAAAAGACCGGCGAATATTTACATAATAGAAAACACTAAAGTAGATATAAATTATAAAGTAATATGCATGAAGAAGAGATTTACACTTCCATATAGGAACTAATATTAAGGTAAAAGTTTCATAACAATAAAATATTCCTTAAATAACCCTAATCCAAACTCCTTTGGTTACAGGTGCAACTGTTGCAGCAACAGGTGACGTCACTAGCTGACACGCAGAGCACGGCGGATGACCGCTACTCGCGCGCGAAGGCTGACAATGCGGTGCTACAAGCTCGGGTGCACATGCTCGACGAACAGATACGAGAGGTGCGTTGCGCGTAACGTGACTTACAACATTACGTCATTTTATTGGTACAGCCCTGTTATTATGGTCGAGTTTATCTCGGTGTAAATGTGGATTAACATTTATTCACAACTGAGAAAGCGATGAAAATAGGAATTATTGAGGTTTTTTTTAACAAACCGCCAGTACTCGCTTTTGTTTTTTAGTAAAAATAATGGTTTTTAAATTTATAAACATAAATATTCGAAGCTTTTATGATTTCCAAATTTCTCATAAGCAAATGTAGTCTGTGGATATTGCCAAAGATGTAAACAAACCAACAAAACAAACCAAATTACCATTATTACTCGATAATCACGTGCGGTTAAAGACCAAGTGAGGTCCTAGCAATGATTTATACACATGATCTTTACTTTCACACTAAGGTTAAGATTAAATAACTACTAATTGAACGATATTTTAAATAAAAACACGCTTCATGAACATTTCAGGTTATTTGTCAAACAGGACTAATTTGTTTAAGGTCAATGTGGGTAAGACCGGCATACTTCATTTTAAATTATGTTTGCTCGGATCTAACGCAGCAAATACACAACCTAGATAAACCGTTATGATCGCATATGATAGACAATTTTATAGTTTACGATGAAGGTATAACGAAACAGTGGATCTGTCAAAACTGTACTAAATAGAAGCATTTTTTTTAAAACTCGGCGTGTAGACGGTCTTCCCTTGCATTTCGGGTAAGACCGTCTAGTGGAGATTTGACACATAATTAGATGTATAAACACGCATTGAAACGAGCTGGCTGATTTAATAGCTTAAGCCGATGAAATGTATACTTTCTGATCATTGAAATAAGGTTCCTAGTGATAAATATAATCATTTTTCTCATTTATGGGGTAAGACCGGCATATATCTAAGATCAGAAGTCGTAAACCTTTTTTTGTTTTAATGTTGTGAGACCTGGTGTGCCGTAGGAGGTACAAAATCAATTTAATTTAAACCATATTGCAACGGCATTAAAGTTGCAAGTTCAAGTTGTTTCAAAATTGATAGAAGCATTTATTTAGGTAAGTCTAAAAGGTAATTGAACTTTATTTCCTTACTGGTAGATTCAAATTACTATTTACAAAAATCTCACTGTTTATAGTATGGTGGGCCTCAAGCGGTAAAAGTTTTCTGGAAATGCAATTTTATTTTGGTAATATGTGAGAATGTTTAAATGAACTGTACACATACTAAATACCAACTATTTACATGCATAAAATGTAACGTCATGAGATATTTTGGTAAAGAAAAAAAGTGTCATTATAATCAAAACTTGTTTTAATTGTACAAAAACTCTTAAAACACCATTGTAATCATTAACGACCTTCATAAAGTTATCACAAAAAATATTATTGTCGTCTAAAAAAAATTTCTTGACCGATAAATTGTGTCTTGTTTTAAACGCAGCAAACCATGCAGCACCTGGTTTCCCGTCCTTAAAAGGTGTTGATAAGTAGTTTATCTGCACATAATCCCCAACCATTTCTAATACTTCTGCTTTGGTTAACCCAAAACCATACTTTTCCATTGAGTGCAGCATTGAAGCTAACTTTTCTTCGACTGCGGGATTTAACGCGGTGTTTCGTCCAAGGGTCTTTGATTTAAACCTTTTATTATTGACATGATCCATTATAGTCATTCTTGGAATGTTATATATTTTGGAAGCTTTATATCCACTCAGAGACCCATTTTTAACAGCACGCACTGCTTGTTCTAAAGTTTCCTTTGTATATACCCCTCTGTTAGTCTTCCTCATATAATTACTAACCATTGTGTCTGGCAATCTTTAAGTTTTTATATTATCAATTGTACGGCATCTGTAAATTTCATTAAAACCTTGTTTAAAAAAAACCTATTTCAAAACCGACTAAAGGGAGTTAGGTGGGGTCAGGCCCAGCCGTTGTAATTGCTTATTTGGTTCCTGCATCTAGTGTTTCGTGGGCTGAATATGCATGAAATATCAAGGAAACAAATAGTAATATAACTTGATTCTTGCACTATTTCGTGTATTATTCAGTTTACGAAGTGTGCATGGATGCAGACACCAAGTTTTTTATGTAGTTCTATTTTAGGTAAGTAATTTGATAATTCCAACACATTAACACTATAATAAGATGTACACTACACTACAACAAAAAAAAACTTTTTAATAGCAAAATGATTTATTGTTATAACGGACGCAACAACATCCAAGAATAAAATTCTAATGCGGAAAAGGTTGGCAATATCTGATTTGAGGTAAGACCGGCATATGACGGACTTCCCTCGAATACACTAGACGGTCTTTCCAACTTAGCAAAGTTTTAAGGTTAGAGATTCACATATTTATAATTACAAAACTAGGGCAGTTTTGTATTATTTAACAACGGTAATATGTGAGGTGGTTATCAAATTACTTACATAGTTACTGTTTGATCCAAAACACCTTGAATTTCTATTTTTTATGATTTTTCTTCGAACAGATCGTTAACTTACCTTTCAAGTTCAAAACACGAAAAAACTTGACAGTTGAACTACTTCCACAGTTTTTGTCGTAGCGACATCTGTTATGAAGTGATGGAATTAGAACAAAATGCTGTTTTACCGAGCGAGCCGTCGGCGATGTACCTATTCAACAACAGAAGTTATAGCGGGTAGACGGACTTGCCTTGTAGACGGTCTTACCCACATTGACCTTACATCTTTGACAATTTCAATTGACACAGACTTTAGGTATTTATATCATTTTGTCGTCTTGATTTGAAGGGTAGGTACCTACAAGTAAGTAAAGATCCACTTTATTTAAAACTTAAATTGACAGACCATGACCGAGCATTAAAGATCGGCTTGATTTAATTGAACTACTTGGCAGGAATCGGAATAAGTGGAACTGGTTGGTTGCTAGTATTCGAAGTTTGTTGCGTATTTAGAATAAGAAGTTGGTACATTTAAATACTTGCCATTGCAGTTGCCAATCCATATTAAACGTAAACCAGTAACTAAGCAATGTAAGAAATGTAACTGAGTTTACATTTAAACATCCGCTAGCACTTTAAAAAGATAAGCATTTGCGGAAATATTTGAACTATGTGAATAAGCAGAATTAAAAGGCATCATCAAATGCAAAGGCAAAGGTCATAAATCGTTGCCATTTTTCTTATGGCGCTCTTAATCGCCATCATTATTGCTATAATAAGACATGATTACTTACCAGTTTTAAAAAAATAGCACGGACACAGATCTTATGATCTTTTAAGCCACCTTAAATAAGTCAATAGACAACTGGGTCTGCAGGGCGACTCTTGAAAAGATGTAGATGTTGAGTATGAGGGTAGGTACAGTAAAATATCATGTAAGTAGGTTATGGTTATGTAGAACGTCTATTCGTAAATACCATCCATTTCGCAATTACCTTGTTCACCTTCCTGGTATAATTAACTGATTGAACTCAGTTACTATTCCTATACCTACTTACCTCCAGTAGAGTAAAAATGGTTTTCTAGAATAAATCTGTAGTCCCTTTCACTGCCTGGATCTTGTCCGTGCCATATACTTACCAGCCTGTGAATGGTTTTTAATGTGTAATTAGGGTGTCGTTAAAGTTTTATATTCTGATTCTGATTATGATATGTACTGGGTGACTGTAGACTCCCTATTAAGTCCCTATTAACTGGGAATTTCATTTCAAGGAATTAGGTCGAGTTACCCTGCATAATTAAGAGCCAATTTTTCCAATGCCCAAATTAAATGACCTATTTCACAGTTTAAGTTATCATTTACTATTTCTCTTCATATGAAACAAAAGGGAGAAGCTTCACATTTATCTAACAGATATAAGTGCTATCTGGCTATTGAAAATTCCGCTCTTATGCTTTTAGTTTATTAACCTTTTTGTTGTTTTCCGTTAGATCGAATGCCGTTGCGAGGAGCGCATCGCCGAGGAGCAGAAGCGGTGTCGGGAGGCGATAGCGCGCGTGGAGCGAGACCGGGACGCGCAGCTCGCGGCCTTCGGGGACCGCCTGGCCGCCGCCGAGACGGAGGCCTCCGACCTCAAACAGGAGGTAACACCACAATCACTAATAGATAGTCACCAGAACCCAGAAACGGATGGACTAACTAACTCCGCAAAACGACCACATTGACTAAAAGTCTACCTACATTATAAAATTGTCCGTGTCGGAAAATGACGTTCGTGTTACTGTGGCAGGTTAGGTTCGTTAGGTAACTTGATATGCCCTAAAGTAAAAACGGTTAGGAATAGGAGCCTCGCCATGCGGGGTTCTGTCAACTTTGCTAAGACAAAAAATATATGTAATTTTGCGACTCTGACTTTTTGAAATATAGGCTACAAGCGATGTGGTCATTTTAGGACTTTAAAACGCACTTTTCAATCATTTATATTTTATAAACGTGATAAATTTGAAAATGCAAAGTGCAAAGTGCAGTGTGGAAAAGTTTCTTTAAAAATCAGGCCCCAGTACCTCGATCAGCATCACCGTAAACTGACCGTTGATGAGCCTTGTCACCTTACAATAAGGCACACTATTAGTTAGTTAACAGTGATGCTATTAGTGCCTACCACAGTAATCGTACGAAACGTACCATACAGCGTACAAAAATAAATGGAACACAGTAAATCATTTTGTAATTATTCATATTACCTTAGTTATTTCCCTGTTTAACAAAAATCCAAGCTTAGTCGGGCACTTTAGGGAAAACCTCGAGTTTAACCCGACTTACGTGACGTCGGTCCTACGCACATCGCGGTTGAGCATGTTTCATTTGTCATTGTTTAATATCAGCTCTAGCTACCTAGAAGGCTTAAATAATATGCTTAACAAAAACAATAACCAATCTGAAAAGTCGTAACCGGGTCATGTTTTAAGAACAGAACGTGACAGGCATGTAAACCCCGCCGTTTTGCGTTACACACACACAAAAATGTACAAGTTTTAAACCATTTCAACGCCATACAACGGTTCATTGCCAACGACGGGTAAATCCGTCAAAGTTACCAGCTCAAAATTTGTCTTAGTTATGTGACCATAAGGTTGACAATCATCATGCTTTTGTATTTGACGTCAATATTCGTATAACTTATTTGAATGTATTATAAATGAAGTGGGTAATTTTGTCGTGAAGATTAACAAACGTTGTGCTCAACGGCTCAAACAAGGTTTCGTATCTTGGGTAACATACAAAAAGACGATAACGACCGTACCTCGAACCAAATACAAGTAGGTCATTTCATTACTCCCTGTTTCCGAAGATAAGCAAAATCGCTAGGCCACCCATAGAAATCATTAATATCACCTATATAAATTCTAGACTTAGTTCTTCAAACATCTGAATTGATTCTCCAGGTGGGAAGACTCCGTGGTGTAGCAGAGACCCTGCGCGCAAACGCGGAAATAGCGCAGCGGGGGCACCGCGAGGCCCAGGAGCAGGTTGGCGAGCTGGTGGCACAGCTCAGCGCAGCGCGGGAGGCCGAGCGCAAGGAGCGGGAGTCCGCGGCCGCCGCCACCGGCCTGCTGGCCGCAGCCAAGCTGGAGCTGCAGAATATGAGGGAGACGCCGCCGCCGCCGCCAGATCCGCGGCTGGATGAGCTGCGGCAGGAGCTGATGTTGCTCAGGACTCAGAATAAATGTAAGTGCCTAGAGTGAGTGGTTGCTGAAGAGTAGGAGCTGAAGGAGGAAAGAAGAAGTTAAAGTGGCCCAGAGACGGCGCCTTTGTTTAGATTTCTTGATTTAGCACCCCCCACGTCTGAATATTAAAAATTATAGATTATAATACTACATAACAAATAGATCAAAATTTCAAATTTTCATACTTATTAATGCAATGTGAAATTGTTTTTATTGGGAAAAAAGTGATATAGAATTTTGAGATGCTCTCTGACAGAACATACTTTACTTCTTGTATATCTAATATACCTACAATTAACATGATTTAAAGAAAAGTCCATGATACCTTCAATTTAACTTCGCGTAAACCATCATCTGTGCTGCTCATAAGGTATCGTGCGACTAGTTGAGAATCTTCTTTTTGAAAACGGTAAAAAGAAGCCAAGGTATGTAGCTGTCCAAAACATTGCAGCATAGGAAAGAGGGCTGAAGAGTGTGGGAGAATGTCGCCAAGTTCTTACCTCAACTATCTGCACAGCATCCTCAAACCAAAGTATTTCCATTGCAGCGTTGTCAGAAGCGCAAGAAGAGCTGCAGGCTCAGATCTTGACGCGCGGCGTAGAGGAGGGTCGCAGCCTGCTGGACGGAGTCAGCGGCCCGCTGGTCGCCAACTCACTTGCGCATGAGCTGTCGCAGATGAGCGACGACCAGGTAAACGCAACCCGTATACTTTACTTAATTTATATTGATACAATTTTAACAGGACACGGTTACAAAATTACAACAGGCACGGTGAAAGCTTTCAAAATTACAAATGGCTAGGATAGATTCGTTAACTTGCTTCTTATGCTCAAAAGGCAAACCACTCCAGAAAAGGAGCTCCAACCAACGGGGCGCTGTCGAATTTATAAATTCATGAATGGCTTTTATTTTAATGGCGCCAAAGCGCGATTAGTCTCGGATATTTTTGTACTCGAAGATACACTTGATTCTTAGTTATTAGAGTTGTGTCCCGTTAAAATTGTGTCTACGAGTACATGGGACCGAACCTTAGAGTAATAGAACCACGCTGCTGTGATCATTGTGTTGTGATCAACCACTAGTCGCAGCACAACCAGGGTAAATGGTACCCTCTCACAAAACTTAATTGCGAATGTGATCATTCATTTCACTCGATCCCAGAAATTTTAAACCTGTGATTTGGATGTGTTCATTGCAAGCATTGACCATCATGTGGCACGTATGCTCATTTTGTCCGCTATTCGCAATTAAATAAAATCTTTTAAAACCATTATATACTTACCCTAAAATCATGATGGTATCATACAGCTGTAGATTCAACATTGGTCCTTTTGGTCCTGATAGTGAACAGCGTGAAGGTTTTAATTCATGTAATTTTAATATCGACCAAAGGAACAGTTAAACAAATACTTTAAGCATAAAAATGGTTCCAAGTATTTAACTGCCGGACACAGAAGAACAGTTCTGACTTAAAGCCTAGAACACTGAACTGCTTTTGAAAAAGCTTAAATATGATTTTGTATGATATAAGATGTGTTAGGCTGGGACTAGAGAAGCCGTATGTGAAATGAATAATTTTCCTCTATGATAAAAAATGTACTTTTCCTGCCCAGTATTTTTTTATGTTGAAACGATTTGAAGGATGTTTTGTTTTTAGCTTTTACTAATGTCCCACTGGCTGCTGGGCAAAGGCCTCCCTCCACTCTTTGCGCCATTTGTTCCTAATTAGAGTATTTAGTGCATGCTCCCGCCACTCGCTTCGAAAGCAAAATTTGAAGGATATTGAAGAATATAAATATTTTAGTATTATATCTCGTCGTATACTAAACTAACTTCAAGCTAAATAGACGAAAACTGATAGAACGTGTCAAAATTGAAGAGATCGTAATCTTCTACAAGTATTAGTTAACCTTGTGTTTTGAATTGCATAATCAACATTACCTCCATTGAATAACAGTATACCTACTCATTAACGACACAACAATGTCCTGGAGGGTTATTATGACATGACTATGCATTACATTTTACGGTGAGCGTAAAGGAAGGAGCTATAGCAGTTACATATCTCTGTACCTTTTCTCTCAGCGTAAAATGAATGGCACAGATAGGTCATAACATAATACTTTTCTATCTGACTGTTCTGTACCTTAACTTAAATCATCGTTTTTTGTTCGATGTTTTTTGTATACATTTTTTTCCATTTGAACCGTGTCAATAACCACCTCGCTGTCATTTGTGCTGTGTATGCATTTCACCAGTGTTTAATTTAACTGTGTGACAAGTTGCAAACTTTTCAAACTCGTAATTATCTACTAATTAAAGAACTTTTCTGACATAGAAATAGACACTTTATATTTAATTCAAAATTTAATAAGTAATATTTTTTTCGACTTTGCAACTTGTACTTTTTCAAAAAGAACCTCTGAAGCTATTTCGCTTTTCGCTTTATTTGCGCCGGAACTTATTTTTGTTTATAATCATTTTTACAGCTCGATGATACACAAACTGATCACAGCATAGAGTTGGAAAAGGTACGCATTTTTACTAACTGTGTTTGAATTCTAGGCTTCATGCATGCTTGTTACATTAACCTTCATCTAATTTTCTGCTTCTGGGTTGGAATTTGTACCTTTTTCAAACTAAATATGTTTCCATATTCCCATGTTCACTAACTTTACTTACAAAACACCATAATAACTCAATTATAAAGTGGTGCTAGACGTTTCGCTACTAATACCACTGTAATATAGCTATGTCAAAAATATTTATTCTCACTCAATCGCATAACTGCGTCCGTTGTGACCATAATAACAATTGGAGCACCTACGGGAGCATGAGAGTTGATGCCAAAAACGTATTTGCTTTATACGGGTAAACAAGAGGTTAACACACCCATAACTCGAATCACATCATCCTACCTTATACTACTAACATAATTGGGTTTCAGGTTTCCTTAGATATTAGCCGTATAGTCTCGATTTCGAAGTCACTAGAACGTCATCCATGTAAATGTCGACATGACTAACAATACCTTTACATTACAGTTGCAAAAGGCGCTGAAGGAACAACAAGATGTCAACTTTCAACTGAGGAACTACATCGACGGTATTCTTCTCTCGATAGTCGAGAACTACCCGCAACTACTCGAAGTAAAATGCGCCAAACCTATCGACATGAAATCATAACATAGGTACAACTAGTATTGTTTCGCACAGCGCGGTTACTGTTTTAAAACTTTAGACTTTTGAAATAAATATTCTAATTTGAACTTGATTTTATAATGAAATACTGTGATAAACAAAAATAATATTTTATCGATTTCTTCAAGTTACTATGGAATTTTTGATTTGGGCACAGCCTGTGCTAATATTTTCGGTACTATTGTAAACTTTTTATTATTTTATTGACGATTAGGTAGAACCTGAAATTCCTGAACGTCCTCTTCCACTTTTTGGTCATGCCATGAACGCAAGTATAAATTTCATAGCGTATAACGTGTAAATATTGTATAAAATATATTTTAAGATAGCTATGTAATGTATAGATTATATTTGTTCCTGTCTCTTTAAGATAATTGTGTTGACACGACATAAAGATCTGTGTTAAATTGTAATAAATATTATAATTCGAGCAAGGCCAGGCCGTCCACGAATATTTTATACTAGTTAATATTCAAAGCAATTTATGAAAGACTGGAGTGTATGGTAAATGGTGCGATTAGTGTCTTTATTTTCATTTTACATACTATAATTTGTATTTGAAGAGATTTTTGTAGAAATACGCCATGTAATAGATTGTGTGTCTAAAACACCGCAGGGCGTCGATAGAAATATTATCTATATCTAACCTACTTAAAAGATTGTGTATTATATTTTTACAATGAGATATTTAAATGTAGTGTAAGTTAGGGAAATTAGGCTAAGCATTTGTGTACATTTTGATAACACGATTAATAATGTAAATCTAACAGATGTTCATGTAACAGTCATCGACCTAAATTAAATGAAACGTAATATTTATTCAGTCTTTTATTTCTCAGTTCATAAGAAAATCACTGCTTACACTTAAACTATTCCTGCTTTTGTTCATCATCCGCTGCATCCGTATGCTCTGTCTTGTTTTGATCCAAATGGCTGATAACTTGTTGGACATCTAAACGTAGCATCATGAATTTTGGATCCGAATAGTCCTAGAAACATTATTTTTCTTTTAATGTTGTCACTACGAATACGCCATGACTCAGTACGAGCACTCAATGCAAGATACAAACCGCTTAACTTTTTGAACGTGACATCTGAAAGTCGTGCCACTACTGGCGGTATGTCGTGACACAAGTTGAAGATTAAAAGTATCGTATAAATCAAGTTGTCATTTGAATAGCATAGCATACCAAACTAAGATAATGATCAATTAAGTATCTGAAGTAAAGCGTTCAAAAGGTTAAAGCAGTTGACTCATATGGGTGGGGGAGGGAACGGTGTAACGACTCCGACATTGGTTAACCAGAAACGAATTATTTGAATGAACTAAAACTTCAAATACAAGGCGAACAAATACTCTGCCAATATCTAGTAAAAAAACATAGCTACTCCTAAATAACATAACGTACTTTCCTGTGGGTAATTACCTACTGTTTAAGTTGCTGTAGATCCGGTCTACATTCTTCTGTGTATAGGAAACTACCAGCTAAAATGACTTTGTTACTAACCTTAAAATTTCCAGAGGTCACTTGCATAGGATGTATGCTTTCCTCACCATTCCTACCATCGTTTGCATTAAACTGTCTTTCCTCACGACTTAAATGGCTTAAAACAGGAGTATGTCTGAGACTAAAATTCTGACCCATGAAATGCGCCATTTCTTGCTCAATCGCGTTCATAGCAGAATTGGCATGTGTACCACTAAAGTCTCTTGAAACGGGAACTTCTAGAAACGTTTCCGGCATAAACGCTTGATCAAAATTATACTGAGGCACATTTTGAACAGATTTGCACAGAGAACATTGTTGTTTGCCTTCCATTTGCTTTTTTTCATTATGAAGATTCAGTCTTTCCCTGGACAATGCAACTTTCTCCTTTGCAATCTGTTTCTCTCTATTATTCAACGAAACCACATGTTCTTGTATTCGGCGTATTCTTTCTTCGTACTTTCTTTGAATAAATTCTGCTTCTGAATACTTTTTATCAGCCTGCGATTGCTTTTCTATGGCCGATTTCGCTAGTAAATCTAAATCCCGACTCCTGAAATAACCAACGATTATTAGTATGGAATATATAAAAACATAGTACTTAATATGCATAATATAAGTTACTATAATAACACACACACACATCTTACATCTTGATGTAATTGTGCAAAATGTTGTTACAGTTACCAACAAGTTTTTAGAGTTGTAAGTAGCTCTGCCTACCCCACTTGGGGAATGAAGGCGTAAAGGTACGTAAGTATATGTATAGGTACTATAATAAATTATGGAGTCGAAGAAAACTTGTGTCGAATTAGCAAAAGATATCGTTGCTTAAAGGTTTATTATTGTATTTTCACTTTGGAATTCGTAAAGTAAGTATGAATGGAATTTGTAGATAAAAAACAATGACAAGAAAGAACACGAGAGAACAGGAAGATACATTTAACATTGTACAATGTTTTGTTTTGGACGAAAACTAGGTAGGAGGGTAATTATTTTCTTACTTTGCAAGTATTCTTTGTTCTTCCATGTGCATTTGCTGCTTCTCTACATTTAATCTTGACCTCTCTTCAGTAACTTCTTCTAATTGAGCGTGAAGATCAGTCTTTAATTTCTGAAAACACAAAATAAAAACATCACGCCTTATTATATTTGTTTTTTTTTTGGGTATTCAACTGCATATTACGTAGTTTACCTCTATTTCTTGCTTTAAACTTTGTGTTGAAACTTTTTCTTTAGCTAACAAAGCAGTATCTTTTAAGGCCTTCTGTTTTTCTTCTTCTATAACGGAAGTTTTTTCTTTGTATTCCTTCTGGATATCTTCTTTCAGGAGCTAAGAAAATTGTGTAAGTACATAAAAGTTAAGAACAAAAGTGTGTAACAATATCACAAAGTCTGAAACTTGAAAATCGTAGGGACCTAGTGAAGTCGTCACTTACAACCTTACGCATGAAGAAAGGTATGACGCGTATAGTGACTTGTGTTTAAAACTTCTGAAGTATTAGTTGTACTTTTTACCTTTATTTCATCGTCCTGCCGTTTAAGAACATTTTTAGCAAATTCCGTTTGTTTGTTGAACGTTGCTTTTTCGAATTCAAACTCCATCCTCTTTTGCTTTAAAGTAGCCGTTTCATCCTCTATCATCTAAAATAATGCACATAACATGTCGAGTTATAAGTAAATGGTACAGAAACGAATTTTACTGCAGCGTGTTGAGACATCTTACTGCAGTCATCTGCTTGAGTCTGGCCTCCAGCATCTTTACCATATCTCTACTTTCTGACTTTTCATTATCAAAATTTTCTCGTTCCTTCTTCAATTGCTGGATCATCACTATGAAAAACACTTTAATATGAAACACAAAAGTACCCTTCCTCCTACGGAGCCAATAAGATATGAAACAAATAAAATATAAAATATGGTTCTTAGGTTCTTACCGTCAATTTGGGCTTCTCTAATCTGTAAACTATTTTCATTGTCGTGTTTGGAATTATCTGCCATTGCTTGAACTTTTTCAACGAGCATCACGCACTGAGTTCTACTTTCCTTCACATTTGTAACCAACTCATGCAAGTCTGTCGAGAACCCAGCAGAATCTTGAATAAGAGTTTGTTCGTGTCTTACCGCCTTCCTAAAAAAAACGATATTCATTCTTTACTTTTCATTCTTTAATTTAAAAACTGTAAAGATATGGCATTCACAGACTTTATATTCTCCATCAACGATGAATGATGTTCTTGAAGCACTCTTATATTTTCCATATGTTGTTGTCTCAGCATTTCATTCTCTGCCTTATGCCGCTCTATTAAGGAGTTCAGATTGTCCTCAGCGTGTTGCTTGTGCAGAGAATGATGCTCTTCTAACCAGCTTATTTTATCTGAATAGAACTTCATCAGTTTGTCGCTTTCGTCTTTCATTCGTTCCTCAGATTGGCTTACGGATAAATCCAAAAATGCTAGTTGTCGTCTGAAAGTATGCATTGTCATTTACATATATTGGAAATGGAATTTCTCAATTCGATGTGCGGTTTTATAGAAAATGAGGAAAAGAGTGGAATGGCTGGTAAGCCATTGTTTGCATTTAGAACTGTTTAAGTTTGTCAGAGGCGATAAAGAAAGATGTTAAATATTCTCTAACCAATTAAGCATAGACCGTTATTTACAGAATAGGTACCTGTAAGACGTCTCCATAAGGTCTATTTCTTTGTCGTGATTCTCTTGTAAGGATTGCACCAGTTGCAGTAATTGCTTCTTTTCCTTCATGTGCGGGCTCTCTTGTCGTACAGTTGGATTAGTTTCCAAATCTCCTTCCGGTATATCCCTATCTTCAGTGTTTATGTCAGCTGAACCTAGCAAAGACTACAAGGAATGATAAAACGTGACAAAATCAGTTTGAGTTGGCTACATAACGCAAACGTAAGCCATAACCAGCCAGAGATCTCTTTGATTGCGACTGAGTACCAACAGGCGCATCGGGTAGGCCCTCAAGGCAGACCGATTATTTGCCGTAATTTACCTAAGTGGATAGTTTCAGAGATATGTTGGCAAAACGACGACAAACACAAATAGCTTTTTGTTTTTTCCAATGTTAATATTTTGTTTTGTTTGTTTCCAATGTTAATGTTAATGATAGTCACGGAAAAAAAAGGTTCGTCACTTTTCGACTCTATTTCAACGCTCTTAAGGTCCAAAAGTGACGAACCTTTTCTTATCGTGAGTGTACCTACCTACAAGTATAATTTGGCATAATGGAACCGTGAATACCCCGACCCACCATAGAACGTGTCACAGTGACATTATAAACAATTTGTTTGTAACCACTTACGGTTTAATTTAACGTCATTTTGTAACACCATTCTATGGTGGGTTCCATTTTGTTGATTGTACATGAATCTGCAAACCGTTATATTTAATATATTAACTCAAAACCAACACGTAAGTAGATAAAAATATGAATATAAAGCTTCGGAGGGCCTATCACAATAGTTAAGATCAGGCTTCCCGGAAAGATCGTTATGGATTTAGACTTGCAAACTATATCAATCCTTCGTGTAAAATACAACTTTTTTGGTGGACTATACAAGACACTCAAAATGACTTTGCACTATTGCGTAAATGTACGTAAAACTAAGGGGGCGAGAGTGGCGTGACTTTGTGTTTCGAAAACACATTAGCAATAGTTACCTGAATCCGCTGTGTGATGCGATCCTGGTGTGCAGCAATGACCGCCTGCATCTGTCGGCGGTGCTCGGCCTGACGCGCCAACATGGCGTCGAGCTGCGCGTTATGCGCCAGCGCAGACTCGCGCTGAACCCGCTGAGTGTCTTTCTGACGCACTGTCAGAAGTGAGATTATGTAGTCGTAAGTACTATGAGTTATGTTATGCTAAGTTAAAAAAACCCGTGGGTAAACAATAATCATAATCATAACTCAAGCTCATTTGATAATTCGTTAAGCGAAACTAGAGCCCTCGAGTACCCATGAAATCGGCTCCCGCGAATTTTAATATACTTACTATCACACTAATTTTATTATACTTTAGTTTTACCAATTGACCAGCGTCCAGGCCACGTTTTTAACGCGTCTTTGACTTTAGACCGACCGGTGGGTCACGTCCAAAAGAATGCCACGTAATGCTTTCTCATCTGAAGCACTCTGAAGGCATCTGCCATTATAAAAAAAACTTTCGAGAAGTAAAATGTAATAATGCACAAAGCCACAAATCTTACTCTGCATTGCAGCTAGTTTTTCGTCTTGCGCTTTCAGTTGCAACGCAACCATTAGCTGCGCTTCCTGTTGCTGCAAGTACATCGTCGCCCCTTCTGCCGTAATATCCTCGCTGCCACTCTGCAATATGCTATTACTCGCCACCGTCTTAGGTAACATTTCTAAACTTGGATCAAGTTGTGGAACGGAAGAAAATACATGGTGTTTTTCTACTTGCTCATTATTTTCAGCTGGCGCCTCTTCCACTTTCTGTTTCGGTTTTGTTACTGGTTTATCTTCACTTTTAACAGTTTTCTTCTTTTTTATGTCCCCGCCGGCGAGCCAGGTTGGCATCCCTGGGTCATCTTCTTCATCGTACTCATCTTCTTTTTGAAAAATGCCAAGCCAATCTTCACTGCTTTTTGTTTTTTTCTGTGGCTCTTTCTTTGTTTCCTTTACAATGGATTTTGGTATATTAGTCTTACTCGAAACAATTGTTTGTTTCGATTCGCTCTTACCAAGAAACGAGTCAAAATCAAAATCTTGGCTTTTCGCGGCAGTAGTTGGCCGTGCCATTGCACTGGAACCACCGGTTTTCGTCGAAGTACCCCCGAGAATATCATCTAGAAGAGACTGCGAGCTCTTTCCTCGCTCTAAAGATTTACCTGTTTCTTTTTTTGACTCTGGAATTAATTCACCCAAAATGTCCAGTGACTCCACACTTGTTGCAGGTTTGGCCCTAGCTGGTGATTTTCCAAAATTTATTTTATCGTTATCCGACTTACTTTTTGAATCTTTAGAAACTGTGCGAGTGAAAGTAGCCGGACTTAGAGGTTTCGGTTTCTCTGCCTTGAAATCTGAAGAAGGAAATTCTTTTTTATCATCAACAGACTGCGATTTGAGTTTTTCGCTATCCCCTAAATCAAATAACGCATTTTTCTTTTCTGCTAAAGGAGTGCTTTTCTTCTTCGTGGGTTTTTTTTTCCCCAGAACATCGTCGTCAAAGAAACTATCATCACTTCCGTCACTAAGGATTCCCGCTAACGGGTCATCTATATTAAAACTCATGGTAAAAAGTAAAATAATCAATTCACTTTTCTTTATTTTTGGAGTAAAATATTCACTCAGTCTCACAATAAAAAACCCACGCTCGTTTTGTTTACAAATTAGCCGCCATAGAAACAATACTACCACAGAGTACTAAATCTTTACTTAAGATGATTTTACACTGTTTCAGTGTATATATTATTTTCATTATGCTATGCTGCTGCAGCTAGATCGTATGTTTGCATTATCAAACTTGAGCATATTAAGTAAAAGGTTAAAATAAGTTAATATAATTTATCCTTCAAAGTATTCGCACACATTTTTATTGATGTTTTCATGTCTCCCTACACAAACAAAAACAAATTATTTCCGAACGCAGCACAATGGTGACGAAAAATTTGTTGCTTCTTGTCACTCGGTCGGCTCTATTTTAATTATTTTTCAAAACAACTTTAGCGTTTTGGTGATTCTTATTCATTTACAAATCTTATATAAATTATGGATTATATTGGTAAGTCATAAAATGTGTCCTTCACTTAAAAATGCAGTTGATTTCTTTGTTACAAAAATGCATCGAGCTTTTGTTCTAGAATTTTTGCAAACTCACGTTTTGTTCTTATTTACCAGCTTCCGAAAAGGGAGATTCTACAGAAAACTGTGATCCTAACTCTTTACTATCGAATGGCGCGAAGACTGCTCTAGAAAGTAAATCAAATGCTGACCAACCGCTCATGGAAGCTCCCGCGGAGAGCGCCGCATGCTCCTCGGTGAGCGTGTACGACTGCGAACACGTCGAATTTACTGTATTCTTTAACAAAGTTAAGCATGACATTAGATTCGCATATGATGCCTCTGTGTTAGAGTTAAAAGCCTATCTGGAAACTATATTTGGCGTTCCAATGTCCGCACAAAAATTATTAATAAAAGGAATGGCGCGCGACAACATGACTTTGAGAAAAGCTGGAGTGGTCAAAGGAGGAAAAGTGATGATGATTGGGTCTAAGATGGATGATATTTTAGCAGTAAAGGAGGGTGTGCCAAAGGTGTGTATCAAAACAATATGTTTCTTATTAGGATTTTTCCAGTAGAAACATTGGCTTATCCTTTTTTTTATTTAGGAAATATTAGAAGAGAAAGCTGGCAGTCAGTCAAGTAAGGAGCCACTATGTTTGCAAAAATTGCACAGTAAAGTATTGGACAAAGGAATTCCACCAGATGCCATGCCAGGACTCAAAGGGGCTAAGGTACATTGCCAACTCTATTAATAATATTGTTTTATACATGTGCAAGTGATATGTAAATTTTAAATGTCTTACAATTTTTTTAGGTTAAGCTTTAACATATGTTAATGGGTGATTCCATAGGAGTTTCAACAGCTGTCAGTCGGCTGTCCTAAGTATTTAAGTAATAGGTCATAAATGTGATAGTATATTTAAAATTTGATCAATTGTGGCAAGAATAACAATAACAGTATAGCTCTGTTGTCAAATTTCAAGATTCTTTTAAGATAGTTTAAGTGTTCATACTGTTGGTTAGCTAACAAGTTGTACCTAATTAACAATAATATAAAAATGATAAATTCTAGGAGCCACTTCCGCCAGTACCTTTGAGTGGAATGCTTAATAAACATGGAGGCAAGGTCCGGTTGACATTCAAGCCAGAGCAGGATCAACTGTGGCTTGGCACAAAAGAGCGCACAGAAAAACTTGCCATGACTTCTATCAAGAGTGAGTATAAGTATAAGTATAAGTATGGTTTTAGATCATCTTTCTGTGTCTCTCTCTAGCCTTTGACTTTTTCCATTTAGACGGCTGATCCTGAGTAAACCATTAGAAATTATGGTATCAATACAAATGTATTAATGTATTAAAATGTACAAAAATCAAATTAACAGTGCGATACCCATGGCACATATTATTGTAGTGTTAAAGTACTTGCCTACTTTGTAAGGTAAAGGCTTAAAATAATGAAGTAATTAAATTATTATATTTTTGTTTTAGGCATCACATCTGAACCAATCAAAGATCATGAAGAGTATCACATAATGGTAAGTTACTCAAAACTCCTCATCAGTATAAGAAATCATTCTTTATCTTACTATATCTTTTCACACATATTAGCTGTATAAATTTGCAGGTTTCATCATGAGGTTTTTCCTTCACTTATGATAATGACTGGACACCCAAAGCCGGTCACTGACACTAATCATCGTCTATACTTCCATAAAACAACTCGTAAAATAACATTATAATTGCAGGGTCTTCAACTTGGACCTACAGAAGCTTCTAGATATTGGGTGTACTGGGTACCTGCACAGTATGTAGAGGCGATAAAGGATGCCGTGCTTGGTGTGTGGCAGTTCTTCTAATCATGCAGCCAGATCCCCCTGTCCAGTTGATGTCTAACCTACCCGCTAGCCACTCGGGCAGTTGCAATATTTTAATTATGTCCAAATCCTTGGTACTGAAGACGTACCATTTCTTTTGTGACATCTAATGCCATGTCAATTAAAATTATCCAATCAAATTCTGGCATTCATCTGGTCAAAAGTATTATTTATTGCTATTGTAAGTTTGCATTTCATGCATTTGGGTTTACTACAGCTGCACAGTGCTTAGATTAAATTCTATGCGGCGATACTACTGTCAGTACGCCCGCTACGAGCTTAATGTGCCCTCGACTTTCAAAACTGATCTCTTTATGTGAAGTTTACAATAATCAGTCACTTGAGTGAAGGATTGGATAAGTAACTGCTACTTATTGGTGTTTAGTGTATCTCGTAAATGTTAGTGGCTCATAATAATAAATTGTGCAAGTTTACAGTCAAGCCAATCCTTCACAAAAAAAATGAGCCTAGAATTAGAAAATACAATGTTTTAAACTAATGATGATTTTTAATACCTTCCTTTTCAGTTAACCCCATTGTTTTTTGTTCAAGAATCATAATAATGATACCAGCCATAAAGGTGCTTTAACACCAAGAAGATTGAATTGGAGAGTGAATAGTTTTGTATCACAAAATTTCAATTCTCTTGTAAACTCTTTGTTCTCCATGTATGTAAACAATCTTGTGTTGGTGAACGCGGTGGTCTGAATTGGTGTAATGTGCGATACGAGAATTATTATTTGTAATATTAAACTACATCAGCTCAACGGCCTAGGCGGTTCGCTGCTGTGGGCCTATCGCCTAACGCACTCGCAATCCCAATAGACTTCAAAGTGGAACAACTGTTTTCATTTTGTATGCAGACAAGCCTTCGATTTTCAAAATAAAAACGATTGCGATTGTGAGTGTGCTAGGCAATAGAGTCTTGGGTCTTTTATATGCTACTGCTTGCTTTACGAACTTTAAATTAAACTGTTATAAAATAACTATAATTCGGCGCGGCTAGACGTAGGGAAGGCCCTTAACATATACCTACCTTACCTTATCTTTCGGATATACTTGGACCGTGTATGTGTGTGATGTGATTACCCCTCTTATGGTGCGTTTTCACTGGCGAGACTAGGCGAAGTGGCGCAGAATTCAATTTTGTATAAAAAATATTTCTACAGAAGATGCGCGAGGGTTCATTTTTCAATACAAATTTATATTTTCGTCTTGCGTCGCCGTTCGAATAGCATGTTTTCTCTCAGCTCTTCGGATGTGCAGGTTTACTCGAGGTTTTCCTTCGCCTAAAGTACACGCCACAAGTTTTTCTTATAATAAATAAATTAGAGGGCCTTGCAAAATGTAGGTAACTTGCAGACGTTTAGGTCTTCCACCGCCACTGAGTGACGTTATGATTCAAATCGTAAGAAGTATCAAACAAATTGTTTTATAATGTGAGTGTGAAACCGTTCTATGGTGTTTCCACTGGGCTGATAGTACACGGAAACTACTAGGGTTTGTACGTTGTGATCACGTGTCGACACCTAATGCAATGAGCCGCTAGGCCATCGACCCTCTTACAAGATGAGAATAGGGTCTTAATTTAGTTTTTCCCGATGAAGTCAGGACATAACAATTTTCGGAACATCAACTTTAATTTATTTTAATTCAATTTTATCAAAATCGAATCAGTTACATTTAGCCCCGACGACGTAACAAATAGACCTAAAATACAAGCAGGATTATTCGCAGTAGTTCCTTTTATTTAGTAACTTTTGAAGGAAAATTACTACTATTTTCATGCTCTAACTATCACTTTCGCATTATTTTCTAATATTTAAGTAGGAATACCTGCGTAATGAATGAAACGTCAACAGATAAAGTTTACAAAAGTTTATTTAGAATATAAAAAAGAAAAAGAGTGTAAAATTGCACTAAAAACAAATATTGCAAATACCTTAGGCTAATTTGGCAGAAGACAGTAGTTTCACTACATTATAAAAAATGGCACCTTACAATAAAAAATAGAGAAAGTAATAAATAGTTTGTACAAATAAAAACATTGTAAAAGTTTGGCATATCGATATGTAAAAAAGAATGCTTATTTTGTACTTATGCATGACTTAAATAAATTGGTCCTTACGAGTATATTATCCATATTCAGATTGCACAGTCAGGGAGAACTGACCCTTGGGAATACTCGTTGCATGATACCAGAGCCTGGTGTCTAGGAACACTAAAAAACAAAATATTCAAACATCAGATCACTATCAGGATAAAGCAAGTACGTAATCATACAGTCCATGGTAAAAACAGATATCTGAACAAAGTTTCATAAATAGGTGGGTAGGTCCTGTATAATTTGACACTTTCTGGTGATTTTGATATCATGCAGATTCTTGGCGGCGGAAGGCCGCGTATTCCGAATCATGGCAAAACCCCGAGCTTTTAGAAAAATATATTTAAGCGTCAAGAACAATAAAAATATGGCGTTTCAAGTTAAAAATTCCGTAGTTAGTTGCCGATTCGCCGGATTCTTGATTGGATTGAATGGGGGATGGGGGATTGAAAAAAAGTGATTTGATTATAGATAACGGGGTGTCATATGGAAGGGCTCGATCAGCACATTTCAAACCTATTATTTTTATAATTTTCCGTGACGAACATTTTGATTCATAGCCAAAAATTTGCAGAAAAATTTCCGTTCGCCCTTTATCTCCGAATGGACCAAAAATCGTAAAAAAAACCTGATTAAAGATAATCATTCATATTTTACGCAAATAATAAATTGTCCTTTTTTATTGTTTTGGAAAAAATATCAAAAAAGTTGATAAATTTGCGCTAGTCTAAATAGATAGACCTTATTGCGTAGAATGTTTGTAAATGTTTTTTTTTGCGTTTTCCAACCATATTATTTTAAATAGGTACGGCACCCTCGCTGAGCGTGTCCGACTCGCACTTGACCGGTTTTTTAACGGTTTTTACGTATTAACACGGCGTCATACGTGCCGCGACGCCACTGACTGCACAATAGTTAAATTAACAAATATATAGTTTACTTTTCCCTTACCAACATCTCCTGGCTCAACATAATACTCGAGTTTATGGCAAACATCATCACATTCAGGAACAGGGGCAATAGACCACTTTTTAAGCCCTTTTACTTGTCCCTGCCACATCAGTCTTGAAATGTAGTCTAACTGCAACAAATAAAACTGCTATTTCACTGAAAAAATTAATAAATTATGTAAAAAGTATGTTGGGCTTGGGTTTTATAGCTTTGGGCATTAAATTCTGAGGCATATAAGGCTATGACTATCTCGACGTTATCATGGCGCGGCGTGGCGCCAGCACACCGCGCAATGGATCCAAATCCGAACAGTGTGATTTAAATTGGAATACATTTTTTTTAAATACTCCGTATCATAAACCCAAAACAAAAGACTATTGTAACACATAATTGCCAAAAAAGAAATTAAGAAGTGTCCTGTATAAGTAGTTTTTTTTGGAAGTAATAAGATAACAATAAAAATCAAAATATTTTTTGAGTAAATTGTCCACATGAGGGCTCTTTAACATGTGTCTAATATGGAGTGAAATTAATAAAAAACTTGCAAAATTACATTAACCACACAGGAATATTATGAACATACTGACAAAAAACATACATTACATAACTACTCAAATTATAAATAACTAGTGTCCGACCGAAATTTCGGTTTCGGTTTCGGTTTCGGCCAGTTTCGGCCAAAAAATCAAGTTTCGGCCCGAGTTTCGGTTTCGGCCAAAAACGGCCGAACCTTTCGGCCGCGCCGAAACTTACAACATCGTAAAAAATCGCTAACTTTGTGTTACAAATAATGTATTTTTTTCACTTTATAGGGTAGTTAAATTTTCAAACAGAAACTCTGTAACTGTGCTGAAATTTCATTATGATAAATCTTTGAAAGTAGAAACCTGTTACCTGTAATTATAGGTCGGCGAGATATTAATTTTAGAAAAAAACGGGCTTACTAACATTTTTTCGACTTTTTAAGGACTTTTTTTTTTTTATAAAAGGTTCGGTTTCGGTTTCGGTTTCGGCCGAAACTACAATGAAACCGAACCTTCGGTTTCGGTTTCGGTTTCGGCAAAATAACATGTTTCGGTCGGTCACTATAAATAACCCTTTGTTTTACCAGTAATGAACAAGGGCCAATGATAGATACTTGATTTTTAGGGTACAAAAAATAATGAAGGGTTTTGGGCATTTTGAGAAAATTAATTCATAACCTTATGGTCTTTGAATTAAGAGTTAAGCATCCATTAGTGGTGCCATCAGCTAAAAGTTCCCAACATTGGTGCCGTCACCCGCCATAGTCAAGTCAAACTAAGTCTTTTGGAAAATGAGTAGTAAATTTTTTTTTGGGCATGAGCATATATTGTTGAGTAAGTATATAAAATCTGTTGGTGCTTATGAGTATGTTATATTTACATGCATAACAGCTCCAATTTCATATCCAAAAAATATGTTTTCTGTAGCTGGAAATTCTGCATCCTCTGGAAGGAAATCTGGTACACCATAGTATTGCCTCACTTTGGCTAAAATATCTGGATGGCAATTACCCCTAAAACAAAAAGTCATATTTTGAATTAGGCAAGTAAACAGACAGGTGTCAATGCCAAGATGCTGCTCAGATATTATAAAGATGATGTTCAAAATAATGAAAATGCACTTTTCTGTAATACAAAATATTAAATTATCTATTTATTTACTACATGGGGTAGCAATCTATACTGTTTTACTGAGTATCAGAATGTTTTAGTCACAACACTGTTTATTTTCCCCGTTAAACCTGGCAACCCAGCAAAAGTCAGTTAACCTACCTTTGGTAGGTTTGAGTCACATTATTCATTGTGCCTTTGTATCTAACCTATGTATGACTTGTATTCATATTAGGGAATTCAATTTCTCTTTCCAAATATTATAAATAACCAAAGATCGGAATAGGTAGAGCTATTTTGCCTAAACTTGATGCACCTTCATTCAATAATGTATTCCCATTTCACTCACGCATGAATGAATATGCCTCAAGTTTAGGCAAATTAGCTCTACCTATTCCGATCTCTGTAAATAACATATGTCACAAGAAGCATACTTACCAACCAACATACCAGGGTTTCTGTCCTGGTTGGTTTCTAGCTCTAGCATCAGGCATATTAAAAACTTCTTTCAAAGTAAACAAATCTGTCTTGAAGTTCAGGAATTGGCAACCCTCATCAATACTTTCATAGCTACCTACAGTATTTTCATAAAGCCTCTTAAATGTATAAAAATTTAGATGATTTGTAGCTCTCCAATGGCTTATGGCACCTTTTATGATGATAGGTTTAGATGAATAGGCATAACTCTGAAAATAGAAGTTTTATAATGACTTATAATCATAAACAAAGACATAAGACAAGTGAGAGATGAGATATGAATAGCTTTCTTACAGCAAAGTCTCGGCGCGACACGTTCCGTAGTATACTGGGTTTCGTAACGTTGGCGCAATAGCTACAATCAGCCAGCGGCCGCGTCGCCTCCCACACTAGGTAATTATTAGGTAATAAACATCTCACACTTAAAACGCTATCCCTCAAACTCACGCTTATCACTACTGATAAAAAAACTATAACTATCGCCACCACCAACTTTCTGTTCTTTGCCTTGTTCGCAGCTTCATAATTATAATTGCAAACGTAATTATACTGTTTTAGTAAAACCCCGTTCAATCCACCTTCTATGGCACTTCTTTGCGTATTCCTCAGGGCTTTTCTTAAAGCTCTAGTTCTGAGGGGCACTTTTAGCATTATTATGACGGAATTTCAAAAACTTTCACACATTTTAAACTGTTTAGTTTAGGAGTAAAGTTTGAAATGTAAAAATAGTTTGCCCAATTACTAGTTTTGTTTACGCGACTACGCGCGACATTGACGTTTCTATCAAAAAGATATCTACTCTAATACTCTTGTAACTTAAACACTAGTAAAGGTGTACCGATTTTTAACAGGTCTCAAATACTTCCATAAAAGGCTAACATTTAACATAAAGCCGGGAAACATTGTGTCGTTATTAGATTATTAAACGAATTAACCCTATGACATAAAATTATGGCAGCTTAGAGATTTTGTTGTTTTATTTTATACATTCAGTAAAAATAAAATATGTTTTAATTTCTTCTAAACCGGAAGTATATAGCGTTCTACAGACTCAGTAAGTGTGATACTATCTTAATAAATTGTTTATGATCTCACTGACGCTGCCCGCCCGCTATGTCGACCACCTGTCAAATGTCATGTATGTTAGGCAAGTCAACGAACCGATAACCGATGGTCTTGGCGGTTTCGTTAATAATTAATTAAACTAAGCAGAAATGCCACCTAAAAAGCGCGATAAAGACAATGATAGTACTAAAGGCTGCAAGATCGATCATCTTCAAGCAGACCATGAGTTGTTTCTGCAAGCGTTCGAAAGTAAGTTATAGTGTTGAATAGTAAGCTTTCAGTGATGAATAATAATTGTTAGTTGATAATGCTTTTTTGTATTTTACAGAACCAACCCAAATATATAGATTTCTGCGAACCCGTAACATGTTATCGGTGAGTACAGAACATATTTTTATCAGAAAAACGTTAAATGCTCGGATGCCTTTCTGGATAATGCACGTTTCCCTTTGTTTCCAGCCGATTTTCTTGAATAGAACACTGTCCTACATGAAGAGGCGGATGTCCCGAAGCAACAAAAGTCGCGTGGGTTTTAAGGTTGATTCTTTATTGGAGAAAATCACTTTGAAGAGAAGTACTGAGCTGCAGCCAAATAGTCTGGGAGGGTACATGACTCTGACCTTCCTCGGCTTCTATGATAAGAGCCTGGTGGACTCCAGGGATTATCAAGTTAAAGTAGAAACATTGCTCCTGAAAATATGTCACAAAAAGAGGAAAGAGAGCTCATCTGCTATTGTGGAGGTGTCTGTGAGTATCAGGGATTTAAAATAAAAATAGGAGACATTGTGCAGCTTGCAGGATGACATAGTGCAAGTAGGCTTAGAAGGGATGTTATTTCAATCTACAATTCATTGAATATAAATTAGTCCAATTAAAAAGGGTGTTCTTTATTATCAGTGTGCTAGGTCAGCAATTAATTTGTTTGAAGCTAACTAAATGCATATCCTGAACATTTTACTCCCTATTTGATTATAAAAGGGACTAGGTACTTTCTTTCAGAGCTTGAATTCCTTGGCTTCCATTATTTCCATGTCTTTGACCAGAAAGTATTTAAGTATATCCTATTAACATGTAGCACAATTCATCCCTATTCTCCTTTTTATGCATTATATTCAGTAACAACCATCGAAATATCCTTGACAGTCCTTGCATAACATAGTATCCAAAGCAATAGGATTGCAAAAATAGCAACAGTATTTTACTGTCAGTATCCATATCATTCAAAATAATTGTAATGACACCCCTGCCCTCCTTAGCAAACTGAACTGACAAGTGGTGATTGTTATGTTTTTTATGAATGGTCCAGGTTGGTAGCTGCTCACTGCCTCTCAACCCATCCACATCAGAGCCACCAGCAATGGCATCTGCCGTCAGTATCTCCAGCGAAACCTTCAGCCCCTCCCAGGGCCCCAACGTCAAGTCCTACATGCTCATGCTGAGAGTCACGGTCACCAAGAGTTCAGGGATCAATGTGAATGGCTTGGGAACTTCCACGGATATGGTGAAAAATGATACTGAAGGTGAGATAGAAAAATTCTTTTATTATAAATAAGTAAAGTTATATTATATCATGTCTGAAATAAATAAAAATCTTTCAAATGAAAATGGTAGTGCAAATGTTTATTTTAAGTGTTTAAATAAATATCTCTAATTTGTGTTTCGAAATGTTGTTCATTATGTATATCTGATCTAAATGTTAATAGACTCCCAATTCTTTTTTAAAGTTCTTTAATTTGTGTTTTAAATATGCATTTGACTGTTAATAAATTTTGACAATAAATATACAATCGGTGGCCATATTGTCACAAACAAATTTTCCATACAATTGCCCACTAATATCACTTATTAAATTTGATCACCAAACAAAAAGTTATTAACCAATTTTATTGGTAGTTAAAATTTACTTCAGATCATTAGCTAAGGTCTAAACTGATGTACAATGAACCTCTGTTAATATACCTTATATTTTATAGGGATTTAAACATTAAGTGTTTAAACATTAAATGTGTTCATCCATAATGTTATCATAACTTTGTATTTTTGCTTCAAATCCTAATAAAACATACTCTGTTTTTAACATAGATAAATTGTAAGTAATTTTAAACTTCAATACATAATCAATATCAATCAAATTGGTTAAGTGGAACTTGAATGGTTCTTAAAATTGAGATGTTGTGTTTGTTGGCAATTGTATGGAGAAATGTAAGCGTTTCTAATAATATGGACACTCATGGTCTGTTTTTTTTTAGTATACCAAATGTCTGATCTAAATGTGGATAAGTCTCAATAAAATTTAATTTAACATTATTACCTTGAACCCTACTTAAATGATAAAGCAAACTTTACAATTACTTCCTCTAACCTTCGCAGAGCCAGCAACAAAACGCTTAAAGTCATCAGATCATCAAAACTCAACACCAGACAGTAAATGGACCAAACTTTACGGCAGTGAGTTAATTGTATATGACAAACATAACCGCTGCTTGTTGACCAACGGAGAGTATGACCTGGTGCTGCATGATGCGACTCCTAGCGGCCGAAGCGCCACTATAGCTCGGTCTCCGCATAAAGCCCTGATGGCACAGTGGGAAACTATACCTAATGTAAGTGGGTTAATTTTATGTTGCGCTGCCATGCAATTGATTAAATCATCTTAAGTAAGATCATTAGCATTAGACTTGTTACATTGTTCTTGTTTAACAGCTTAAGATATCAACAAATATTTATAGGATTGGTGTAAGCTGTTTGTGTGTTTGCCTTCATTGATGACATACGGCTAGGGCTTCCGGATATAGGATCATCATTTCCGGGACATTGAGTTTCTAACGAGAGTTATATATAAGTTAGTCGCGGATATCTTCAAACCTGCGTAACAGTACAGGCATAGCAGTGTCGTTTGAGCCTGCGGTGTGTCACACTCCCAGCCCCCTCTGCTTTGCTTGACAACACATTAATATGCTTAATTATAGTATGGAATGTCTTATTCTAGAACCTTTGTAGTGTCGGTGTTTCAATGTTGCTGTTACTTGCTGTACCCAACAGTTGTATTCCATAGGTTCATATTGGTTTCAGGATTGTTTTGTATACAGCAATTTTGTGATGTACGTCTTGTCAGCCAATACATCTCCCTGAGCCTAGCATCTAGTTGCTTGCATTTCGCCCAGATATCTTTCTGCCATGTTAGTCATTCATCCAAGTGCATTAGTGAATGCCTAGGTATTTTGCATCTTATGCTTGAGGGATCTCTTGATTGTACAGTTTGTTGGGCAGGTTTGCATTCTGAAAGTGAAAGTTAAATGAGATGATTTTGTTTGATTAGCCTTAATTCGTCAGTTGTCCATCCACAGCTCAACTCTTGACAAGTGTTCTTGTAGGTTTGCGAATGCGGTTTGTGGTTTGTCACGAGATTAAATTTGGTACCCACCTTAGGCCCAAAGTCAATCTGACATTCTACAACAATAGGGTTGAGTTTCCTAAAAGTTACAAATGACTTGACATCTCTAATGACTAATGAATGACATTGACGACTTCAAGCATATTTATGGGTCCCAAATTAACGCTCGTGACCGGACGGATAGCGTGGCAGTATTAGGGTAAGACAATTTTTGAACAAGTATAATGTAAGAAGCAAATCGTGTAACAGTTGGGGTGACAATTTTCTCAGTTTTTTTTAATACTGATTACACATCTGCCTGTCGCCATTGCAAAATTGGAACCGGATGTACGGTATATCGGAAAAGGTGTTACCCATAGAAATATTTACGTCATACATTTAGTAAATCGTTGTTCCAGTACCTACGTTAAATGAGGTTCGATTGTTATGGTTTTTTGATTGATAATGTTGTAAAGGACAATGTAGTGGTAACCCAAAGTTTTCTTCCCTTTACTTCTATATCTTTCTCCGCCATCTTTAAAAAACTGTAATTATATTCAGTTTTTTGCGTGTACTGTCTTTAAAGTTCATTATAGTGCTATTTATGGTTCTACAATATTGTAGATCACAAAATTTGCACTAGTTTTTGGGTTGAAAATTTTTCCACAACCTCTAGGAACGGCGACAGGCAGATCCGTACTCTGCAGGGTCAAAACCCTCGGATAACGTTGTCACCCCAACGATTACATGATTTGCCGCTTGCATTGTTTAGAGACGCGTTTTCCAGTTTAAGGCTTAATGTATATGTATAGTCACGTAGGTCGCAATAGTGTTGGTATGAGAAAGCGTTGGCAGGATGGGCCCTAGGATGCTCCCTTGAGGTACTCCCAATTCTAATTGGAACAGTTAGTCTGTTTGGCTGTTGCATCTGACTTCAAAGAAGCACCGACGAAGATATGATTCCAGTTTATTATAAAAAGAGTGTGGTAGCATGTTTTTTATTTTCAAATAGGAGACCAGCGTCGCTATTGCCTAACGCACTCGCAATCTCGATTGGCTGCAAAGTGGAACAATTGTTATCATTTTGTATGCAGACAAGACTACGATTTTCAAAATGAAAACAATTGCGATAAGCAATAGCCCCTCTGGACAACGATAAACTTACTTAAATACCTAAAAAACATCGAGACAAATACTAGCGCTCATCACACAAATATCTACCCTTACCAGGATTTGAATCCGGGACCACTATCTCCGTAGGTAAGGTCACTACCAACGAGACTAACGTGTCATCAATCGTGTCGTGTACTGTTATAAACTTTCGCAGAATCCATCTTGCTTAACTACAATCTTTTTATTATCTCGCTGAGTTGCATATGGCTTTTAGATAAGCTCCTGTTAATTTATTAATTAATTGCTATCTGTAGTTTCATATTCACTAATATAAATGCTATACATTATCTTAATTACCCAACTGCGCGAAGGAGGGTTATCATGTTATAAATTTTAGAATTAGCGTACTGTAATAATATCGATAATGTTTATTACATTAATTCATGCGCAATATAAATTAATTAAAAAAAACATGAATATTATAACGTATTTTTTAGTCAAATTTAGCAAAAATGTTTCGTATGAATCAAATAAATAAAGCATAAATAAATAAATCACGCATAAATTAATTTTTAATGTTTTTTTAGATACTAAATACTATATGGTTTAGCATAAATACAACTTTACGTACTCGTCTTTCTTTCATAAAGTATGTTTTAGAATAAACATTTAGTGTTTAATTAGTGCTTTTCATCCTGCGGGCTCGACTTGAGGCATATGGTTTAGTCAAAATTTACCGAATCCATCTGAGTGATGTTAACGAAAGTGGACAAATAGCGGTTAGTTCCCGATTCGCCGAATTCTTGTTTCGTCGGATTCTCGTTTCGCCGGAATTTCATATAAATGTGACACTCAGAACTCTTAATCGTTCGCAAGAATCCGACGAAACGAGAATCCGGCGAATCGGGAACTAACCCAAATAGCAAAAGAAAATTTACTGTCTGCGAGCTAGACAACGTAACCATGATTACACATGATTCCTAAAGTAAAACATCTGAGCATTCTCTTTAATTTCTTTTTGTTTAAGAAATGTCGATGGGCGGTGGCCATTTTGAGAATATGGCATATTACTCATTACAACTCTGACTTGACATCTATTATACTCGTAACTATTAAGAAGCGTTTCTATCGACGTGTTTTACCGATGGTTGGACGCCACGATTCTGGCTGAGACCTTTGGTTAGTCTCCCTCCTCCCGCTCGCTCCATAAATCTCCCGCTCGCTCCATTGTGTGAAAGTAAAAATCCATCATATTTATTCTGAGGATGCTTATTCGGGTAAACATGAAGGGGACACTTGCATTATAAAGTTGTACATTAGGAGTTGCTGAAATACTTCAAATTGAGCTCAATAGGCTTGTCCGAAATATATTTTAGAGACGATTTTGAAAGCATCATAAAGTCTCTAAGACACAAAAGTTAACCATATTTCAGCTGAAATGGTTAAAAAACACCTTCAGGTCATATCCTCACAACATTGTAATTCAAAATAATACGGATGTCAAAAGTTAGACTAGGTTTTGTATGTATTTATACTAAACGATACAGTCTTTATTACAAAATGCTTCTAATTTATTTCTAAAAGATACAATTCACAAAATTGTTGTTCAAATCTTGTAGGAAAACGGCATCCAAACAGACATAAATCCATTCGACATATTCAAAGTAAGACCTCTGCTCAAACTGAAGCTGAGCTGGAGTCAAGAGCCCACCAATGGCCTGGTGAACCGCCCCAAGCTGTACCAGCAGACGGAAACCAACGGCGCAAGAAAGGATACCGTCACTTGCAAGGAGCGACCCTCCGGCAGTAAAAATAGTCACTTTATGGATGTAAAACATAGTAAGTTCAGTCTTGTGTACGGTTGCTTTATTTCACTATTATTATATTGGGACATATTTATGTCTGTAGATGCAACGTGCACGTTATCTCTGAGTACGTAGCTGAGCGACGGCTTAGTGTCGCCGTAGTGTGAGTGTCTATCGATACGCATTACAACTACAAGAGTATGGCCCACACGCTTTCATGAGATGAAACAACAGTGCCTTAAGTTAATTGTATCAGTTAAATACGCCTCGATGCTTACATTGAGCAGGGTAAAACCAACCTGTAACTTTAATTATAACATCCGTAGTCAAAAAGGATTCCTCAGACGAGAACCGGCAACAGATCATCTACCAGTTCCTGTACAACAACAACTCCCGGCAGCAGACCGAGGCGTGCGACGACCTGCACTGCCCGTGGTGCTCGTTAGACTGCGGCGCGCTCTACTCCCTGCTTAAACACCTCAAGCTGTGCCACTCCAGATTCAACTTCACCTATTTTGTAAGTACATACCTATAGTCTGTGCCAATTGCCAATTGAAATCGCCGTAAGTGTAAATAAATCAATATCGTTTGACACATAACCTCCAATTTTCATCGAACGTGTTTTTATTTATTAAAACGTATTATTAATAGTTATTCAATCTAAAATTTGGTATGAAAATTATAATCATGTGTACAAATCATTAATAAAACACATGATCTTCAAAAGTATGTAATTATGGATTGATAATGGTAAATTGGTTCGTTTGGTTTTGTTTACATTTTTGCCAATTTCAGAGTATAGTTAGTTGTAGTTGTATAAACGGTTGAATGTATGTTGTTGTGGTTTGTGGCAGCCGATCCCGGGCGGCGCGCGCATCGACGTGTCCATCAACGAGCTGTACGACGGGTCGTACACGGGCT